>JAYRBT010000093.1:54818745-54833755 GCA_036023395.1 Myiotriccus ornatus | reverse complement strand
CAAGAATTTAGTAAAAAAACCGCGACCCGGGTCACAGCTTTAGAAACCTAATAGCGGCCAAATGAGCGGGGCCCGGCCGCTTTATCGCCCTTTAACAGCCCGGCGGGCCGGGGCGGGCAGCGCGGCCGGATCCCGCTGCCCCCCGCCCCGGGGGCTGCCCCGCCGGGGCTCACCCGACCCCCGCACACCGCCCCCGCCTCTCGGGAACGTGTCCCACGGTGGGGGTCGGGAACCTACCAGGTAATCCATGTACCGGGGAGGCGCCGGGCGCCGCGCTGCCGAGCTCTCCGGAGGGGCCGCGGGCGCCCACCCGGCTGACAGCGGCGCTGGGCCGGCCGGAGCTCCGCCACGGCGGGGAGGGCGCGTAGAGCGGGGAGGCGCGGGGGGCTCGGCGGAGCGGGGCCGGGAGAGCGCGGGCGCTGCCCCGGCGACGCTGTCAGGGCGCGCTGCCGCCCGCACGGCGGGGAGGGGACGGAGGGGAGGGAAGGCAGAGACGGCGGGGCCGGGCGGGCGGCGGAGGGAGGGACGCGCCGTCAGCTGATCGCACACGTGGGGCCGCGGGCAGCGCGCCCTTAAAGGCGTAGGCGCGCCGGGAGGCGGGACCGCAGCGCTGGGGCTGGGAGCGGGTCTGCGATTCCTGGTGCGGAGTCCAGGGTAGAGAAGCGGAGCTGGTGAAGGGGCTGGAGCACAGGTGTGGTGAGGAGCGGCTGAGGGAGCTGGGGCTGTTTAGCCTGGAGAAAAGGAGGCTCAGGAGAGACCTTATCGCTTTCTGTAACTCCCTGAAAGGAGGCTGTACCAAAGTGGGGTCAGCGTGTTCTCCCAGGCAACCAGTGACAGGACGAGAGGAAATAGTCTTACGCTGCTCCACGGGAGGTTTAGCTTGGACACTAGGAAGAATTTTCTTCGCAGAATTCCTTCTTGGACATTGCAACAGCTGCCCAGGGAGGTGGTGGAGCCACAGTTCCTGGAGGTGTTTAAGAAAAGACTGGACGTGGCACTCAGTGCCATGGTCTAGTTGACACGGTGGTGGTTTGGTCAAAGGTTGGACTCAATGAACTCAGAGGTCTTTGCCAACCTAATTGGTTCTGTGATAATTCCCCCAAACACCCGTGAAAGCAGTGCTCATGGCTTGTATTGCAGGCTGATATCTGGACAAGAAGGCTTTCCCACAAATGTACGGTGTTAGCAGGAATGCCTGCCTTCTTGGAGAAATAGAAGGAAACTTCTAAACAGGTATGACAGTGGTACAGGAAATCTAGAAAGGAGGCATCAACTGACAGAATTAGGAAGAAAAAGAAAAGTGTAATAAAAAGAATTGTGAAAGGAGGTAAGGAGCTAGGAGAAAAGAGTGTAAATGAGGAGCCAAGAGCAAATGGGAATAAGTATTTGTAAGGATGTTGGTAAGCAATTGGCCTAGACCTAATAAACTGGGATGGGGAAAGGGCAATTAAAATTGCTGCTCTGATTTTTGTAATTATTAAGATCTGCTGTCGACAGTTTCTGTTACAACATCCAGACAGTGTTGGTAAGGTGTTCCCCGTGTCTGCCCAAAAAAAGCATCTTGTTCTTGTCAATGGATAATTAATTTTCCTCATGTATCTAGTCTAGAAAAAACTTACTTCCTTTGACAGTCCTTACTTTACTTTGGGAATCAATATCAAATACAGCTAGATAGCATATTGAATTAAATTTAGATGTCCACAAATTTTTTTTTTTTTTTTTTTACTTTCTATCATTAAGATATTTGCTAATTTTAGTATTTCAATAGCTAACAGGTGGAGGGAGGGATACAGGCTTGGCCCTTCCTGCTATTCACTATTTTGACTGTTTTCCATGTAGTCATAGTCACTGCTGGCAACTGTCTGCTGATCACGGGATGTCATTTTGACAGTGGGAACTACAGGGTAAAGACTACTTTAGCCCCTACAGAGGTGGCTAAAGTAAGCCTCTCAATAATGTAACAGGGGAGCTGCAAGAAACTCTGATTTCATCGTCCTTCTGCCATCATACAGGATTTTTAACGTTTTGCACTGCTTTCCTCTTAACCTTTGGAACTCTTTATTTCTTCTTTTTTTAGCGGCAATAATACATCACTCTTGAGACTTGCTGCCTTTAGATACTTCTCTAACTGAAGGGTGACTGGAAGGGAATCTAAAGGAGAACATCAAGAATAAGCAGATATTTCTGAAGTGTTTCCTATGAGAGTAATAGGAAAGGACTGAGAATTATTTCTTCTAGAGATAATTGAGGAGAAAATAGAATCCATGTGCAGAGAGTTGCTGCAGAGAGGCTGTTGTAGTGGGAAACTAAGTAACTGACTTTCACTGAAACAAAGGAGATTTAGGATACGGGAAAACACTTCACTGGGAATGATATTTGAGCATGCACAGACACCATGACTAAAAGTAGTAGAATTTCTGAAAGTAGCCTTGAGTTATATCAGCCTTTCTCAGATGTAGTTTAGTTAGCACTGATTTACAACTGGAGAAAATAAACTAGAAGACCCTCCTGTTTTATATTAATGTGATAGTTATGATTATGAAGATGCAGTGTGTTTATATATCCAAAGAAAAATGTTTATTCCCAAATGATCATTTTATACATACAATTTTCTTTTTAGTTCTAACAAGACCTTGTGAGCTGAACAGAACATCAGTTAATGAAATCAAAAAAATTCTCATATATACACTGAAAATGGCACAAACTTGATCAAGAGACAAGCCAAGCCAGGCCTAAACTTAGGTATTAGTCATTCTGTTTATTGTAAACACTTGAGTCTTTTGGACATTGTGTAGCTTTATGGCACATTAATTTTATTACATAAAGTGAAGATTAACATTGAACAATAGCAGAATCTAAGCAGAATACAAGTCCTGTAACACATGCCTTCTAGCCTACATAGCAGTCATGGTGTTACTGAGATTTTTCTAGCAAGTCCTGTAGGATTTCTTTCATTTGAAAACAAGTTCAATTTTATATTGGAATATGTACCTAATGCAGTGTTAGTTATCTTCATAAAGAACGCTGTCAGCAGGAACTCACGTGTGTCAAGATAGAGGAGAAGAGATCAAAGTGTTTTAATGGAGCAAAATTTCATGTGTTGATTATGAGGTAATAAGTCCGGTTCCAAAAATGGAAGTGAGGTTATTCACAGAAGCGTAAGTGTATATTCACTGAAATTCTGCAAAAATAATTTTCTGTAAACTTGTATGAAAAGTAATCAATCTGGGACTCAGACTTTGATCCTGGGAAGTGCTGAGCACAATATTTTATCATCTATTGCTTATGTCAGTGCAGTTTAATGATGAGTTTGAACATTTTACCATGAGATTACCACCTGACAAATTGAAGGTTTTATAGCAGTAGCAGTTAACAAACTCTGAAGGTGGAATTGACATAAAATTGTATTGGTTGCTTAGTGGATATTAGTAAAATGGTGATTTAAAATGTAAATACTAGTGAATATGGCTATTTCCAAACATACTTTGGTAGAATTAATGTGGGTATTTTTCAGAATTGTATTGCCAACTTTATAGATACAAGTGCTCCAAGTAAGCATTATCTTGGAAAACAACCTGAGGGACAGACACACTGTAGAACAACTTTTAGTAATATTGCTTTAATTTCTGGTCTTGTCAGTTAAATAGATTCTGTCAAGATAATACTCATGTAGAAGTGCTGATGAAAGCAGTGCTATTCATTCAGTAGCAGTACATAGGAACAATATGACCAGTGTTTGCACATCATGGTTTAAGTGACCTGAACACTGGATGTTTTATGAAAGGTGCCCTGAAGCAAAAAGACCTAACAGTGTATCAGGGACTGAAACATTCTAAACCACTTTACCACATCAGAATAATTTCATTCATTAAGAGAACAAAGTGCATAGTTTGTTTGTTCTCCTCTTGCTCTCCACATCCCACCCATTTTTAGTAACTTAGGGGAAAGGCAATTGACTTTTTTTATTACTAGCAAGAAGGTGGTTGTACTAATCATCAGGTTGTACTGATATAAAGAGCCCTGATAGCTCTGGTAAGGAAAACTGGAGGGAGGGGGGGTAATATATTACCCTTCTAATTAAAGTTGAAAAACAAACTATTCGTTATCTTTGAAAGTGCTGAAATAGGCTACGTCTGCTCTTCTTATCAACATTAGTTTTCCATGGTACAAGGTTGTTACAGCAGACATACACAAACTCTCAGCTTGACAAGACATAGGATAGTTAACAGCAGAAAAGCAAAACATAGTTTGTAGTTTCATGCTAATACCATATACTTACTCTGGAAAAATAAAATCTGTAGCGGAAAACCTCACATAAAAATGTGGGCCTCCTTGACTCAGGATATTCATACAGTAATCTAAATGCTCCCAAATGCTACAAAATCCCTTTACTGGATATGGCTAGAAATTTAGAATTGGATGCCTTAAAAAATAAAAATTGTGGGTAGTTCAAAAATACAAATGATGTGATAAAATGTTCTCTAACTTCACTGGCAGAGCAGACAAGAAGCTGGACCAGATAGGAACTTAAAACTAGTTACAAAAGTTCTGAGTTAAACAGCTGGAAAGCTGATTGGAGAAATTATTTTAATGGTCTAATGGCAATAGCTTTTTAAGTATATATTGTAACAATAAATGTGTGTGGCCAATTGTAACCAAAATTATTTCCTAGAAAGATCCAGAAGGCATACAAATGGGAAAAAAATGGATAGAGAAATGAAAGAATGGGTGTTTCATAAGGAGAGTTTGAGAATTAAATAGAAGCCAAGAGCAGTCAGCAGTTATATTTGCAGCTCAAATGTCGGCAAGTGACTTGGGGCCTGCTGTTAATCAAACTCATGTGACTTACAGGGAAAGGGAGAAGGTGCTCTGAGTAAATAATGCTTCAAGCAATTTGCAGCTCTTTATCTGATATATTGACAAATGTCAACATGTAGAGATACTATAGCCAAAGGTGAAGGAATGCTATGAGAGAAGCAAAACCTCTCCATCAAAAATCTTTTCCTCTTTCTCTTTCCTCTAATGCTTTGCTGCTTCTGGGGTTTTGGTCACCATGTGTGCTATGGTTCGATATTTTCTTTCTATAAAAGAACACATGGATATGGAAGCAAGCAAACAGATTTTGAAAAGGTTTTTTCACCTGTTCTCCCTTTTCTTGTTTCCAGAAATATTTGGCTGACCTTTAGGTAACCTTACTGGCAAAATAACAACAGGCAGTCTAAGAGCAAAGATTAATGTAGAACAAGGTCAAATGTAGAAACCAATTTCAGACTGTAGTTATGCTGATATAAATTTAGTGTAATTGTAATGAATTTAATTAATTTAAACCTATAGGATATGAATAAAGCGATTGTAATATTACAGTTGATTTATATGTATATATCCCTGTGCATCCAAAATGTTCCTGTTGGTAAAGTAATGCAAGAAGATTTTCATGAGGAGATTTGAATAGATTATATTGCCAAGAATTTACATATGATATTTTTTCATTTCTGTATCACCCCTCTTAACGTTGGTAGTGCTGTGGACTCATTTTGCATTTCACGACTCTTCTATGTAAAGTCTTTAAACAGTGCCATAGCAATCAAAATAGTAATTAAGAGTCCTAGTTCTATACTGGTAACCTTGTTTGAACTATTAGCTGAATTTGAAGACTAAATGATCATAGATATTGGCCTTGGTAGCACGGGTTTTGTGTTCAAGAAACCGAGGAATTTGGAAGCCCTAGATTTAGGGCCTTAGGGTTTGTTCTCATATATGCTTAAGAAAACATTTGAATTCTTAGCTTGGTTTCTTTTTTTGTGAAATGGAGAAAATAGTTGGTTTCTATAGCAAGGTATTGTGGAGATTTAAAAAAAAAAAAAAGAATCCACAGCTGTGATCTGGTTTAACTCTCTATTTGTGGCACTGTGGAAACACTCAAGAGATCGATTAGAAGTTGTACCTTCATGTCCCTGCTGAGAACCAACAAGGAGACAAACCCAAAGAAATCTAATCCCATTTCACATAGTATCTGGTTTTCTGGGACGAAATGATCTTTGGATTCTTTAATTTTGGTGTGGTATATTTTATGAGGACTACAGTTTTGCTTTTTGTTCATAAAAAGCATTTGTTTCTCATATTGTTTACAGAGTATTCAAATATTTATCTGTCATGTTCAGATTGTTTTTCCTTTTTACTGAATGAATATACACATAGAAGCAATACAGTTAGACTCCATGGTCTTTGCTCTAGCGTTAACATGCAAATACATGTTTCCATCTGTAGCTTTTTCCTTTGTTTCCATGATGAGAGCTTTGTTAGGCTAGAATTACACTTCTGTTCCAAATTTACCCCTAAAAACATTAAAGACACAATAGTGTCTCTTTCCAACAATAAAATGGGCTGGGTTTGGATCTAATTCTTAAAGCCTTCCACCTTCCTCTTTGGGCTTAGAAAATTCTTCTCATTTTCAGAAGTTTTCAATTCATAGTCTTGTTAGGGTGTAAAAAAAATGCCATTTCATTAGTAAAAGAAAATATATCTTATGACCTACATAATGTCTTTGTTGTGTTTGGAGATTAACAGTGGCCATCCCACAGGTCTGCCTGGCCAGCGGAGAGGGAGGTGGTGCCTCAAGTAATGCTGTGCAGGAAGCTGGAACGTGGGTCTGACTGCTGCCAGCATCAGTCCTCTTCATTCTAAAGGAGCAAGATTCAACAATGGCACATATGAACTGATTAGTAGAAATGTGAGGTCTCAAAGCAAATGAAAGAACAGATAATTCAAATTGCAATTTGCATATGACCTTACATAGTACCTTAAGTATTTCATGTTTATATTAAACATGTTATCCCATCTTATATACTTCAGTTGTGTCTTCCTTAACAGTCACATCTTCCCAAGAAGTCAGTGTAACTACAAACCCATACAACTAAACTTTGCCTGAAGTCTAAATATAGTGCATATTAAGAATATGGTCAGCACAGCCTTGCAGCTGTATGTGGAAATGACCATTTCATCTCTTGCTGGAAATAATGAACACCAGATACAAGGTCGTAGTGGTTCAAGTTTTTCTATGTTTTAGATTACTTTGTTTCTGAGTCTTGAATGAAAAGCAAAATCCCTTTCAGGAGAAAGAATAAAACAATTGCTCAAGATGAGGAAGAAATAACTATTGAAAAACCTTTGTGTCAGGTTTTAGCCTCATCCAGGTAGTACAGTAAGAAGAGAAAGGAAAAAGTTGCAACACATGCTTTGAGTTTGAACTCTAGTTATCAGTTCACACAAAAGTAATTCTTTTATTCATGTTAGCCAATTTAAGGTATGCAGGCATGTGAACACAAGTTATAATAAAACCTGCATTTTGCTATCCAGCATATCCCTAGTTCTTATATTCTTCTCTTTCTCTTATCTTAAAATTCTACTGAGTAAAGTGGGCTTATATGCCTTGCTGCATATTCCTGAATGGAGTAAAGTATGTAACTAACGATAAGGCACACATACCAATATGGAGGAGAAACAGGACTAAAAAGCAATATCAGAGCATAAGACTCTATAAGCAAAATCTGAGGTGTAGCTATCAGTGCCTCAAGAAATTATAACAAGCCTTGAACAGTACCTATCAAGAATCTTATGTCGATCAGACATGTTTACCAAAAGAATTGTGGTTCAGCCACTTTTTAAAGATAATGAACAGGGAGAAGTGGTATCCACTGCAGATGATTTTAAGGAATTCCCATTTAATTGAAAAGCAAGAAAATAGGGCCAAGGTACTAATTCTTGAGGGGAAAAGAAAAAAGCATTAAGTAAGGAGATATTGTGAATTGAAAACAGCAAGTTAATTAGGAAGTCTTAGAAACAAATTGTATCACTCCAAAGGGCTTGTTTCAATTGTAGCTGTTCCCGAGGCTTTTTGTGATGTTTTGGTAGGTATAGTTCTATGAATCTGAGGTAATAAAAGTTTGAAACATGATACACTGAAAGAATCCTAGTAAACCAACTTCATGTTCCCCCACTAAGACAGCAGATATATTTTTTACATGGATACTTCAGAAAATAGTGCTACACTAGAAAATATATCTGGAAGAAGGAAAGCAAGTATGTGTAACAAAGTGTTATTTCTTTTTCAATTCCACTAATTTCTCTGTATTGAAGCTATTGAATAAGTAATTTATGTTTTTAAATCACTCAGGTCTCTCTTTGGTTTCCAAAAACAATTCACATACACAGATCTGAATGGGATTTGCACTGTAGGAGTAACAAGAACTGAAAGTAATCCAAATGTTTTTGAAACAGCATTCTTTCTAGGTTTGGGAGCTTCCACTTAAATACCTATATAACCACCTCCACCTTCACATGAACTGCTCTTGGAAGGTTAACATGTGGAATATAATAACAGAGGTATTCAGGATCTTACTTTCTTTCAGAATATTACTTTCTCTGCTAAGTGATTTGGTTGACTGCTGGCTAGTCTATAAATGCTGTAATTCAAACAGTAATTTTCAGTTCTGGGCCCATTTACGTGGAATAGGTTATGTCAAAACATGTTTGTCTACTGCCTTTTCTTAAAGTTATGATGATTAATTAAGATTGAACAGAACAGGCTGTTAAGGATACCACCTTATAAGAGCTTATTCAAAAGATGGTTAAGCATGTTCTTGAATTACCAGTAAGTTCAAAAGACCTTAGTCCAAATCTTTATAGAAGCAGGTATTAAGAACATTCTTCTTAATTTTTTTTCTTAATTCAACTTTACCTTGGAAATCCGCAGGTCAAGTTTTCACTATTTGTTTTGTATCACAGATTATTAAGAAACTGTTCTGATAGTGTCAGTGGAAATGAAAAAGGAATCCTATGCAAAATGGATGATCTTCCTAATGAGAATGGTTGCCTATTCTGAAATCACAGGCAGAAATCTATTTAAGAACATGAAGAGTATTTGCATCCAGTATTTGCATCTTCAGCATAATTTTCTTGATTATAACAATAGTGAGAACATCATCTCTTTGAAAGACTGCACCCTCTGTCTCAGGAAAAGCAGAGAAGCCTATGTCCTCGTACTTGATTTGAAGACCTAATTCATGTTCCTAATAAACCCCTTTCTTCAATAGGAGCAAGACACTGGCTACCTGACTTTCATGTAAACAGGTTTTTTTAGAGCTTTTCTTTGTAACTGAATGTGATTTTCATACGCCTTATACACTGATTTATACAGCATGCATACTTGAAAGAAAAATACAGCTCCTGAACTCTGGCTACCCAGAGAAGTACATACACCATCCATGGCTGAGAGGGAAATGTAAAGCAAACAACTGAAGTAGTTTAGATGTGTTTATCCTATCAAAACTAAACTCTAAAAGCAAATGTGGTGATATAATTACTTGTCACATAGCTAGCACATCAATCAAAATATGTGTTTTGCACTTAGAAGCTGACCATGTAGCCTGTGTGTTTTTGGAATACATACTTTATCTTCGAATTTAGGCTAAATTAGCATGAAAAGATCTGCCACTGTTACTCTCTGCATGGAAGATTTTTTGGTGAGAGAAAACAGGACATCATCTCTTGGGAGACAGGCAGCTGACCCTGAAATGCCATTGCTCTGACAGCTCTCTCTACTATACTTTGTTCCTGGTCCAGAAGATACTTCCAGTAATACTGTTCAGAATGACTGTAAGCCACAATCCAAGAGTGAGAACAGCACATAGTGGGGCTTATGAATCCTTTAAACATAGGAAAATGGCAATAAGTATTGGGATAAACTGAGCTATAACAGTGGAATTCTGCCAGTTTATGTCCTTTGTCTTAGAGAATTCCATAGGAGGAAAAGAATTAAAATTTTGCCTCGGAGATGAGAAGAGACACCTGAAAGGGGTCACAGGCAGAATTTCATTAAGTCTCAGAAGGTCAAGATTAATCTGTAATACAAGGGGGGAAAATAATCAGGATTCAATCCTGGTGGGGTGGAGAAGTGGCAATGCTCAACAAGTGTATTTGAGGGTTTTGTTCCTTAGAACTGACTGAAAGCAGGGAAAGAGGAACTGGGAGTGGGTTTAGGGAATTTCAGTGGAAAGGATGACTGGAAAAAGTTGGATCTGTGGAAAGGAGTGAGATTATAGAAAAATGAAGGAGAAGGATGAGGGAAATTCTGGAGCTTTGGAGAGTCTCTCCACACACTCACGAGCTCTCATGTCTTCAGATGACAGGACACTGCCTCCTCCACTTCCCAGTAGCCTTTCCTCCCACAACAGTTCGCTCCCACTTTGAAACCTAGAGGCCTTTTCTTCCCTACTCTTGCTCCCATTGAGTGGCTTTCAGGTCCCTCTATCGCTGGAGGACACAGTTGCTTGACTCTATGTGGATGGGGCAGGGGAGGGACAGCCAAAAGTGAGCAGGCAGGTTGTTGCCACCTCACACACTGACAGCCCACACTTCATACACACCAGATTAACCCCCAGCAAGATCTTGCAGAACAGGTGGAGAAGTCACATACTGTTGTTTACTTTGGCTGTGCCTGGAAGTTAAACTTGCCTATTGGCACTTGTACTGGTGAGATTCCACAGATTTCAGCTGATTTCTATGAGTAAAAATTGAATGGCTTGTTAGCAAGCCCCATTTTTCCTTGGGTGCCTGGAGGAAGGTCAAGGAAGTTTTTAATGCCCACTGATACCTTCTATAGAGCTTTTTGGATGCTGGTGGTAGTTGTGCAGCAGTTTTAAGATGCCTCCATCAGTTGCTAGAACATATAATTATATAAAAATTGTTTATGTCCTTCTTTATTGTTCCCTGTAGGATAAAACTTTTGAGAAATGTTTCTTCCCATCCCAAACAAGGGAAAATAGTAGAGTAAAATGATAGAACCCTTTCGGAAAAAATACAGTTTAGCAAGATTTAAGGCCTTTATTGACTGAACCAGCTATTTAAACAATTTAATTCTGCTTATGTGGGCTGTGTAAAATTAGGTGTAGAAAACAACTTAAGGCAAAGCCTGTTGTAACTTCCTAATAAATTAACTAAGAAATGTAGTCTTTTTAAGGGTGTGAAACATATCTAATGATCTGTTCATAAAAAGCATGGACTAAGGGTTATTGCAGTTTAACAAAGGAATTGCTTCTTCTTTGCCCTGGGGAACAGAAGATGGTCACTGACAGGGAAGGATTCAGTCCAGAAAGAGCAGAGTGTGATCTGCTGTCAGTGGCTTGCTTTTGTTCTCTGGGAAGCAGTACCAAATTAATAGAGATGTTCACTGACAATTATATTAAATGTGAACTTGCTCTTACTATGGCCAAGGGCAGGTCTGCATTAACTGCTTTTGTCTGAGATAATCACATTTAGTCACTGTATTTAAAAACACGATGAATTACTGCATTAAAAAGTTCATTTAGTATTTTCTAACTAGAGGAATTCAAAGGGACAATGGAGGTGCCAAACATCTGATTTTAAATATCAGCAAGAAACCCTAAAACAACTGTTCTGTTCACAGGCACAAGAAGTTGTTGTGAATCCTGGTATTTCTCAGCATTTCTCATCACTGCCACTCATTTTCCAAGCTCTATTATCATGCTTTTGGAGTCAGGATGAGGAAATGTGATTTCTGTCAGGATAAGGCTCCCTCCTGACAGACTTCGGGCAAAGGTCTGTATCAGTAAATATGCATTAAATTTTGGAGAGACTCAGGACTGAGACCAATTCCATTTACTTTATAGTAAAATGTAATTACAAAATAAGAATAGAGAGAATGCTTGTTTATTCTATAGTTTCCTTATTTTATACAAACTGTACAAGACTAGTTACTATCCCCCATGATTATTTACAAGAAACTGCAAGTATATAGTTAAGAGAGAAAATCATGGGATTATAGCAACTGTGCTAATGGTAATCCTGGATAAAACACAATTCTTTGTTGTATGTTTTTCACATAAGTAGTTTAACACATTATCACATACAGTCACTTATCTCACTTATTATCACTGCAACATTTTTTCATATGAATATCCAACTACTCTCTGAGGCTTATTTTTTTACTATTTCTACAGTACAGATACTATAAAAATAAATATTTAATCCTTTTGTCCCTTTACTCCTTTTCAGTCTATAAGCATGGAAAATTCAATTTCAACATGAACTTTACCCAAGAGAAGTTCGAAAGGTAAGCCTGCAGTTGTTAATTTTAAATTGAACTCAAGTAATTTCATTCTGTAAAAGCTCTTTGTAGACAAAATCCATTAATACTACTATAGGGTGATAAGCCTAGAATAGGTATGCTTTTGTGTCTTATTTGCAATCTAATGTTCTACTGGTGAATAAAACAAAAGCAATAGCCATGCAAACAGGACAGCAATACAGTAACATTTACTTTACTAACAGCAACAAAAGGTAAATCTTTTGAAAACTTCTATATTTCTATTCAACATGCGTCCCTTTGAAAAATTTTGATTACTACATGTTTTCTTATTTTCTGTATACTCACCCTCCACTTGCTGTATTCTTGTATTTTCAGATGCATTATAATGATGGCCCAGCAGCCATCCACTGCTATACTATCACATGCTATAAAGCAAGTGACATACTTTTGGGGCCATAGTAGAGGCAGGGATGCTTACCCCTTCCAGTAAGTCTGCCTCTGATTCCTGAGTCAGCAAGCTGTTCCTTTGGTTTTGTCAGGAATCTTAAAGGTATGTTCACATTAAACTCAATTTCTTTTTTGTTACTGGTGATACACTGTCATACTTAGCAATTCTCAAGTTTCTCCTTGTTAGTTGTTTTTTTCTCTGAAGGCTTCATATGCTATTTTGTCGCTGTGTAAGACTTTTCGCATGCGTGCATTGCAAGATACCATCTCTCCTCAAAAGCTCAATAAACCTAAATAGGGCTAGGATGCTGATACCTCTTCACACACTCTTTAAAAGTGGACTAGAAAGACTGTGGTTTTCCAAAAGCCAAAGAGAAAACTCTGCAGAGGAGCCAGGAACTAAACTGGATTTCTTACCTCCCAAGGCAGTGCCACAAATCCAGCCATCCAGTCTTGCTAATACCTTGGCAGCTGGATTATAAACCTCTCTTGTGGGTAATAAAACCAGTTAGTGATAATCATCGGAAAAACACAAACCCAGCAATGCTGCAGACATGTTAGGGAGCATCTTGTACACCCAAGAAGCTCAGCTGCATTAGTGTCAAGGGTACAGGAATAAATACAACAGAGAGGATGCACTCTTTGAAATGGATTTCCACTCAGGCAATTTACTGTGTGGGTGGGAACTTTATAACAACACTGTCCCCCTTTTCCCAGTGTTCCTATGTGTTGTCAGGATGAGAGCCTAAAGGCAGCATGTGAATTCAGCCACTTCAGTGCAATTCTTTCATCTATCCGCCATGCAATTACAACTTCAAGGAAGGGTGAAAATAAGACATGCATGTGAATATTCTGAGTGCATCTTGAAGAGTGCTTGCTTAGAAATAAACTGTGTTTGTCTTCTGAGCATCCTCCACATAGTTCTGAGGATGAGAATAAGTTGCAAGAAAGTGTCCCATGAAGGAACGAATCACAATTTAAAGATGCTGATAGACCTCTCAGCCAAACTGAATCTCAAATCAGGAAAACAGGTCAAAGTACTAGGGTTTTCTAAAAGCTCATTAAGAGTCAGGTATTTTGTGTGGTAACTGTACAGATTTCAGCTCTAGAAACAAGTCCAAATCATTACCGGGCCCTTTGACTCTCACTAATGTATTTTTCTTTTTTTTTTCCTTGAGGGAAAGGCTAGCAGCCAAAGTATAGGTTTTTTGGCTTTAACACATCTGAAGAATACATGACAAGGAACACCTGTTGTATTTTATTTCTGGTTTATTTCAGCAGGGAGTATGGTTAGATCTGGACCACATATGATTTTGTAGTCCTGGCTAAATAATAAACTAGCTTTCTGTCTAACTAGCATGAAATTTGATCACTTGCTTCTGTGTGTAGGGTTTAAGAATAAAATGAATGTGAATTTGTTAATTCATTAACATGCAACTCTGTTAATACTTACTGAGGGAATTTAGGTTAAATATTATTTTTACTCTGAACACATAAAAAATCATTTAAAAAAAGTAGTAGTACTAAATTAACCAGATACCGGGAGATTAAGTAAAGTTGTATATATTGTGAGCAAAAAGCACATTTGTGTTTAGAGGCAGTGATTCTCATTAGTGTTGATCACTAATTCTTCATTTTCACCCTGCTCAGCAGTTTGGCATGCATATTAATGCACTGTCTTAGAACTGAGCCCTAGGCAAAAGTAATGTTTTTGACATGTTCACTGCTTTAATGGCTTTGACATGTTCACTGTTTTCATGTGAAAATCTAGAAGGTTAATGTGCATTACTGCATACAGATATTGTAAAATTTCCAATAAATTCGGCAGTATATAAGTAGGTACTTCCAAAAGAGGCATTTTAACTTAGAACCTACCAGATCCTTCCTACCTTTCCTAATACCATTTCTGCTGCAAAGGAGGAAATTCTGGTGTATCTCTGCTGGGACAGTGGGCAGAACGTATACCCAATAGATTCAATCTCCAGACAGAGAACTGCCAAGACGCTTCATCTTACCACATCAGCTGACTCATAATTCTTATGGAAGAGGAGTAGATGGAAGTCATAGTGCGGTCAGATTTAACTTCACTGTAGGAAACTTTACATTACTATCTGAATTAATTTTCAAGTGTGATTCTATCTTTCTACAAATCCCACATCCTTACAGCAAATTGTGTCTCATGCTGAAAAACAAAGAAGAGGAATAGAAACCTAACAATTGTGACTGTAGTACAGTAAATTTTTTAAACACTTAGGAAGAAAATGCTGAATTTTAGATTTCCTGTGCAGCTTTAATGCAGCCTGCATGTGCCTGTATGTTAGGATGTGCTGTTCAATTATGTAACTCTACTGTATATTTTCCACTTGACTACTATATTAGTCAGTGTCGGAGGTGGGCCAGCAGAAGCCTACAGAGAATGGAGAAAGATGCAACAGAGCTGCAAGGAAGTCTCAGAGG
>JAYRBT010000093.1:54799990-54810074 GCA_036023395.1 Myiotriccus ornatus | reverse complement strand
CTGTGCCACCGGTTCTAGGTGAATCTGCTTTTGTGGGGGGTGGGGGCTGGTCTAGATGATCTACAGAGGTTACTTCCATTCCCAGCCATTTTGTGATTCCATAATTACACCACAGAGAGACTTAGAGGTCATTAGTCCTGCTCTGCAGACACATGCAGTAGATGGGATCACGGGTGTAAGCTGTTAAGCACCAGAATATGAAGATTACTGGGGCAATGTGATAGCATTGAGGATTTGAAACTGTCTTTACTGTTCTACTGGAGAAAAATAACTCTACCCTCCTCCGCTGTTAAACATGAGCTTTCACTCCAAGTCTCCCTGCAGTCTTGTGTCTGACTCCCTGACATGCTGGAAAAGGCTCTGCTGTGTTTGTAGGTCACTAAGATTGCAGACTCAGCACTTCAGGCCTGCCCTTTTTGGGCAGGGGTGGTTATGGTTATGGTTCCCTCCTTCCACCAATAACATGGTTAACCACAAATTCACCTATGCACAACTTCTGCAACAACGTCCAATGCATTTGATAATTTTACAGTTTACATAACCTGAAATGTTATCCATTTCTGCTGTTAATTAAATCTCTTCCCTCAGTAACTCTCTATTTCAATTAGAAGAAATACAGTTTGTATTTCCTGACATGTTCCTTCGAAAAACAGAATCATTAAACTTCCATTTAAATTAAAAAATCTTTTGTGTTAGTTTTGTGCTCATTATTTATAATGATAAACAGCACAATATTGCAATAATCTGAGGTGCATTAAAATTTTGCTTTTACTACTCATGCATGAAAACTGTGCATGTGTTGAAGCCACTCAAGATGTCAGGACTATAAATAGTGCTCTATTGTTAGTGGATAAAAGATGAAACAAGTCTCCCAGCATTGGAGCATAGGACGCTGTATTAAATGTTAAGCTTGCCTGTTCTAAAAGTGAAAGGCGACATCCACTGATAGACTAGTCTGTGGGTGAGATATACGGCTGGGAAGGGCTCACTCTGACTCTGCAGCTTCCCAAGGCAGCAGGAGTAGCAGCTGATCTTTCTGGCTCAGCCATGGCAGAAGCTGTTACAAGACACTGGGTGGAAACTCCTGTACGCTACCAGGAGCAGTTTGCTGACCAAGAGCTGGAAGCAAACAAACTGAACCACCTTTTATATGCTTTGCCAGGCCCTGCTACAGCAGCACTGAGCAACCAAAGGTGCACCACGGAAAGCACGGCTGGGGCAGGGAAGAGTGGCCAGGAGGAGGAAAACACACGCTTCCAGGTCTTGCTGGACGTTGTGCAGTTCCGTCCCGAAGATATCATTATTCAGACTTTTGAAGGCTGGCTCCTGATTAAAGCTCAGCATGGACCCAGGATGGATGAACATGGTTTCATATCCAGAAGCTTTACCAGACAGTACAAATTACCTGATGGGGTAGAGAACAAAGACTTGTCTGCACTTTTCTGCCATGATGGTATTTTGGTTGTTGAAATGAAGAACTCGGTGGGAAAGAATTAGAACCTTCTCTATAGTTATTGGTGAGATAAATCATGTTTAATATAACAAAGTAATATCAGTTATGCAACGCTTTAGATTGTGGTAAGCATGTGGCTGTATTTATATTACAGTAAAGAAAAACCTTTGCATATGTTTTTTCGGTATGCTGAGTTTATTGTTTGATGTGAATGTTAGACTGCTTACTTCCAGCTACATATATGCTGGAAACCCAAGCTTTCTGAACAGTAGCAAACTTAGGCTAGTCTCAGCAGCAGAAAAAAAAAATCTAATTTATAATACATTAAAAAATAAAACATATTTTTAAGTTAAGTAGGAGAAGTTGTATTTCTAAAGAAATAAGCATTTGTCATACATAGTCATAAACATTAAAGAAGCAGTAGAAAAGTTATACATTAGTTTTGAGTTGTGGGCAATAGACAAGTTATAGAAATTTAACTTATGTACCAAAAAATGTGCTTTTTAATTTTTGAAATTAAATTCTTCTCTTTGGAAAAGCACACAAACTGAAAAATACTATTGAGGAAAAAAAATCTATTTCTACAGTTCAAGCTTGTATACCAAAATAAGTCTTGAGAGATTATTTTTTGGAAGTGTGTTGCATATTTGAAACTATAAGAAAAAAGAATAATCACTGACTATATTTGCTTGAAAACACAGTAAGTAGAAATTATACTTTCTGTCAAAGACAAATTAATTTCAATGAAAACATTTAATGACATTTTAGAAAATTGTTTTTTTGTTTTTTTTGTTATTCCACTATGTTATCAACTGAAGAAAAAAATTTTGCTTAAAAATGCTCAAAAGGATCAAGTTCTTCTTTGTGAAACCCTGGTAATAAAAAGACATTACTCTTACACAAATGCCTTTATTCTTATGCATTTTAGGTAGTCTTGTTGTTCAGTCAGATGAGTATTTTGTTCTTCATGTTGCTTGACAATTTAGGCTGAGATTCCACAACTCTCTCTTCAAGAGCAAATTTTTCTGCCTATGTATAGTCCCACTCTCTCCCTAAGAACATGGGCTCTCCATGAATCTAATTTCAAGTGCAGGGATTCTTTTTACTACAGACACAGGTTTAGTTTCTCTTTTCCAGCATCTCACATTTCGTGAGAGTGGCAGAGATGAAAAAATATCCACCCACTATATCTAGTAACTGGTCTTCTCAACATTAAAAAGAAATAATGCTGTGAGTTTGTAAATACTTACACATTTGAGGGGAACTGCAGCTGCAAGTTGAACTGCCTCCTTTTATGTCTACTGGAGATGGGTATGACTGCTGTGCTATGAATAGTAAAGGAATGTGTAATGGAAAGTGCCAAGTTAAATAAAGACTATCATATCCATCTGCTGTGTGGACAAATCAAAAACATATTCAAATGAAACTGACTACAAATACAATTTTAAGAATACAAGAAGAATTTGATTAACAAAACCCAGGCACTTGCTACCTGAAGCCAAAGAGTTCCTTAGTTTAAATGAAAGTTCTAAGTTTGTACGTTTGCACATGCCCATTTATTAGAGTTATTGCATCATAGTTGTTTAGACTTGAAGATATTTGAAGCAATTGATTTTAGAAAAGTGGGTAGTACAATTCTGACATTTTATTTATTATTTGTTCTAAAACTCATAAGAAATTTCTACAAGAAATGCAGAATAAGGTCTTAATTGTAAATTTCCATCATGTTCCATTATTTTATGTTTTTAATTGACCAGGAGTCAAGAACATAATGTTTTCTAACAAACTAAACCAAATATAAAACCCTTGTC
This sequence comes from Myiotriccus ornatus, assembly GCA_036023395.1. Classification (NCBI taxonomy): domain Eukaryota; kingdom Metazoa; phylum Chordata; class Aves; order Passeriformes; family Tyrannidae; genus Myiotriccus; species Myiotriccus ornatus. Next base: position 54,806,810 of record JAYRBT010000093.1, on the reverse strand, counting down.
CCTACATTTCCACTCAACCCCCTACTTTTTTCCTCATAATGCCTGTGTTTGATTTGTGTATTGGTTTAAGATCTCGCTAGCAAATAAGATCTAGATTTCTAGGTCTAGACACCTCATCAGCCAGGAACCTGGTAGAAAACGTAACATGGATTGAACTGAATTTTAGATACAGGCCTGGATTTAAACTTTCCAGGCCAGTTTTATAAAAGCCTAACAAGTTTAAACCCATGGTTTCCACATCACCTTATGGCACAACTGTTGGGATAGAGTTCAAGATCAAAAGGTAGCAATCTGCTTTAGTGATTTTTGTTTATGGAGGATTGTGTAAATTTTACCACTTAAACTTACAGGTTATTATAAAAAACTATTCTAGTTATGATTGCAATGGCATTCATAGCCCTAGAGATGAGAAAGTAGTTCTAAAATGATTGCAATGATATTCATAGCCCTAGAGATAAGAAAGTAGTTTTAAAAACAACATAATTGATTTAATTATTTCAAATTAGATCATGATTTAAACTACTGGAAATTTGGCAAGTAATTAGACCATACAGCCAAAATCATAACATCTATTCCATATATATTAATATTTTCGTTACACATAGGCCTGGTTATGTACACAGGCTTGCCTCACAAAACTGGATGGAGAATGTGGCATCTGACTGTCTTGTATTGTAGGTCTCTTCGTGTCACTCTGTGCCCAAGTCTATTTTTCCTCACACCATCATCAGTCAGAAATCACTGGAACACCCTAACGGAAACATGGCAGGGATGTACCCAGCCAAATTTTACCTTCTTTTGTAGCCAGAGTTTTACAAAACCCTACATTGTTGCTCCTTGCTGAATGGCGCCCTTGGCCAGGCACTCAAGTGCTCATGTAACAGGAACCATGCTGGAGTTCAGACCTGCCACTGACTTCTTGCATTTTAGCACCAAGAACAACACAAAGGGAGGTGCTTCTCTCCTTTTTTAAGTGGCACTTTACTGAAAGTTCTTAGATGAATGATTTTTACATGTTTACCAGAACAACCTTGAAGTACTGTTTCTAAATAGTCAGGAAAGAGCTGTTTTCTTCTCAGTTCCCATCAGTGAAGGGGATTGATCAGACTGCTCCTCCAAATGGATAAAGATGATTTCATGCTTTAATCTAAGCACTGTGAAAAATGCTTTCACAGAAGAAAATATATCAGTATAACACTAACCTCCAAAAGCAAGGTAAAAACCATACATTTCCATAAGATCCTGGTGGGCAGAAAGCCCACAAATGCCTTTGACTTGTTGCCCTTTCATAGTTTCTGCCACAACCAGGGCGTTTGAGGTCGCTCTACACATCTACACCACACTGGTGGTGCAGTGAACCAAGGCTGACATGACAGCCATCAGTCACTCAATAACCACTCAGCTACAACTCTGGACATTGGAAAAGAGGAAAGAAAACCTCTGGGGTATCATAGTGGCAACATTCTCTCCAAGAAGGGTGGTTTCATGTTCCTTACTTCACAGCCAGGAATCAAAACCTTCCTTTCAATCTGAGTAAAGCTGCAAGATTGGGTTTCAATGGAAGTAGGAATATTTCTGAAAATATTAGGTGCACCTTCTCCTATTCGGAAGGATGTCTTGCTGACTACCAGAGACAACAGCTGGCCCCTCTCATACAGAGGTGACATCTCAGTGGCCGTACACTGTGAACACAGGGGTTAAGTCTAAAGATTTAGACCTGTACACTACATTGGAGTTATCTGAGCTGGCCCCACTCATGCTAACTCTTGAGCCAGAAGTACAGTTCCTATGTGCCAGCTCAGCTCCCCGAAACTCAGACTGTCTACTGCTGTGCTCAGGCTGGAAAGTCATCCCTTATTAAAAACACTTGGACAGACAGAAAGAGAGGAGAAACATAGCACTACAGTTCAGGACTCCATCTCCAGGTTAGTGCTAGAGTGCTAGGTCTCTTCTGCCTATGCAATGGTGGGCTGCAGCTTCACCACAAATCCCATCAATGTCTTTAAAAAGTAACACTCTTCAGCCACATGGTAACACTGCAGATACCAGCCTTTCCAGGGGGAAGTATGTCTAGCAGCTGCTTGCACAAATAGAATTGATGCAAATAGAAAGTCATTTACACTTCCTCTCATGCTCCTTGGTGTGTTTCCTGTGCTTTGGCCTGGCCCTGACGCCAGGGAGCACCCCTCGTCTGCTGACAAAGCATGCTGCTGCCCAGCCCTGCGACCTAACAAAGAAGCAGAAGCAGGCAGGTCAGTGCACAAAACGGAGACAGAAAACTGCAGGACCAGGGTAGGCCTTGGCATATAGTCAGCAAGGAAGCCCACCAGAGGTGTCTCAGGTGAGTATGGGGAGCAGGAAAAACACTACAACTGGTTCAGACTATATATGTGTATATATATACATACATACATATATATTCGTGGTTTAAACCCAGCTTGCAACCAAGCCCTATCCAGCCACTCACATTCCACAGTCTGATGGGTGAAACAATAGGAAGAGTAAAAGTGAGTGAACTCATGGGTTGAGATAGAAACAGTTTAACAGGGAAAGCAAAAGCTGTGTGCACAAGGAAAGTAAAACAAGGGATTCATTCCCCACTTACCCTGAGCAGGCAGGTGTTCAGCCATTCCCCAGGACAGCAGGGCTCCATCACATGTAATGATGACTTGGGAAGACAAACACCATCATTCTGAATGTCCCTTCCTTCCTCCTTCTTCCCCCAGATTTGTCTGCTGAGCATGATGCCATAAGGGATATCCCTGTGATCACTTAGGATCAACTGTCCCAGCTGTGTCCCCTCCCAGCTTATGTCCTCCAACCTCCACCCTGGTGGGGTGAGGTTGCAGAAAAGGCCCTAACCCTGTGTGACCACTGCTCAGTGACAGCTAAAACATCCAACAAAGTTACCAACACTATTTCCAGCAAATTCAAAACACAGCCCTATACCACCTACAGTTAAGAAAATTAACTATCTCAAGTCAAAACCAGAAAACACATATAAAGATTTCAAGACACAATATTTAAAACTCCAACAAGAAATATTTCACTTTTTGGTAAAATAAACATTTTTAGGGGCTGAGACATAATTTCAAAATTTTGTAAAAAACTTTGTCAATAGAAAAGGAAAACATATATGGGCTGGACCCCTGGTGTACTAGGCTGAAAGAATAAGACATCCTACTACCTTAATTGCACATCTCTTCAATTTTCCCATTTATTAATTGTACAATCCATTATGTAAGTAGACATAGCATGTCAGAATCTCCAAGAAGTTTTATTTGTTCTTAGCAGACTTGGATGACATGGGGATTAAAGTAGGAGTGCCCTACCTGAACCAACCACCCCAAAATTTCTACAGTCAAGTCCTCATCAATTCAAACTGTTTTACTGAATCACTGTAAACTAGACAGCTTGTGCCATTGTCCCTCTCACTGGTCTGCATGGTTAGTTTGATCCAGCAGTACTTCCTCACTCAGATGCCACTGTGCAGCCCCCAGGGCTAGCTGGAACCTCTCTCTCTCCTACCAGAGCACCAGTGCAGAGCAGAGCTCAGCTGGCAGCTTCTGCAGCTGATTCAGATGCTCACATGGGATCACACGAGTAGTTTCCTGTGTGTGCCTGAAATCATACAAGAGATAAGATGGAATTTGAGAACATTTTGCAGTCCAGTGGCAATAACTCCCTTATTATTAGTTCACCTCCTCATCTTCCAGGATACACCACTCTCTTCTTAGCCTGGACACTTCACTCATCACTTCCACAGATGTCGCAGCAGCACAGTGGTGTAAGGGATTCCACTGATCATAGCTATAATGAAAAATTAATGAAGGGAAATGATTTTCAGAGTGTGGTTTGACTAATAAAAACATAATTCTTGTACTCTGGCTTACAAGGCAGACAGAAACTCATGAGCTACCTGCTCTGGTGACAGCTGTATGCATTTTAATAGTAGCTCAAGTATATTTTTTCTACTTTACTCCAAGTTCTCAAGTCCTGGTGGCACGATTAGTATGTACTGTACAAGATAAACCATAAATACAGTCTCTGACTTGACATATCTATGAAGACTCAGAGCTTGATCCTGGAATGAAACTGAGGAACTCAGAAGACTCCGAGGCAAATACATGAAGAAATATGAACGCTGAGACTCTATCATAACCATAGGAATATTTAACTCAGACCTTGTAGAAACTTCCGTCTGGAATGGTTACAGTGTAGCGATAGATTTATTTTATTCCAGATTTAAAGGTCAGAAGGATCAGTGATGATCCCCACAGTGATGAACTGAATGCACATCATCTCACTTCCCAATTTCCTCATGAAGCCAGCCCACAATGTGTTTTAAAAAGAACACATATTTAAGTAAGACATCAAATCTTTATTTAAAGACTTCAGCTGATGGAAAACTCATCACACACCTCCATCAATTGTTCAAGTGTTAATAAACAGCAAGGCCAACAAAAAGCAGGTTTTTCCTAGTCCTTTGAGATTTGCTCAGTGATATAAATTTTATTCTAAATCTAAAAATAATAGCCTGGACAGCTCTTGGGACAGTCCTTTTACTATACTACTGTTATGAGTTACAAAGATATAAAAGTATAACACATGCTACTAAACACCCTTGTTACTAATAGAACACAAAGGAATTCATCAACATGAAAAACTGTGAGTCTAATTTTTCCACAGAGAGCAGAAATATGTATTGAATAACCATGGGTATATTCAATATCTTTCCTGTATCATCATTGGTAGTCTTGTCATCTTCATGTCATACTGACCTAAACTCTTGTTAGGATCCTAGTTTTTGCTGAATAAGTCCTGACTGTCCTCCCACTGGCCATATGATTTTCAATATACTTTTAGCTTTTGCTCATAACTATCAATGGGCATTGCTTGCTACTAACTTCTTATTTTTTCTATTTCTACTTTCACTTGCCCTTTTATAACAATATATTTTAAATTCAGATAATCCTGCTTATATGAACACAGTTCTGTATTTATGGGTAGCTAATAAAACATTCTTCTAAATGCATACAGAACAACCAGAGGCAGGTTCTGACACTGCTTCTATTAGGAAATTAAAATATCTTAACATGTCACTAATTGTATGGGATGTCTCTGCACTGAAATCCCTGCCAAAACAAGCACTGAAAAAGGAAGCACCTGTCATAGTCCATTCATACCATTCCCCTTCTCACAAATACACAGCCCAGAGTAAGCAGGAACCTTCCTCACCACCTCAACCTTTGCAGGCTTCTATATGCACCAAAAAAACAGCAAAACCCAGAGGCTAAAATAAAGTAATTTAGTGTCACTTTCAGCCATTGAGCTTCTAAGAACTGTTAATTTCTTGAGCTGACACAGACAAAATGAGCAATCCTTTCTCATTTATCCATCAAAAATGGACAGCAATCCATCAAAATGGCCATCCTTTCTGTATTCTATGTCCTCCAGCAACAACATGAGCTAATTTTTTCTGAACATTAATGTTAATTAATGTTAAGGTAAATGTCACTGCCATCACTGTCAATGCATTTAAGCTAAGAATGCATTGTCTTAGCTTAAACACAAGGTCTGAGAAAATGAAAGATACTTTGATGGTTAAAGTGCCATCAAAACTGGTTGCTTAAGTTAGTGAGCACTTGTCCTTGGTTTCCAGGCTGAGACTGAGAAGTTACTCTCATAAGGTTCAACAATGGACAATAAAAACTCATAGACACATAGTGTCAAGGCTTGTCATTCCTAATCAGCTGGCAGATATAACTGAGGAGCTGCCAGCGGCTAGTCCTTCACTCTAAGACCAGCCTCCGCCAGGCACCTCCCTGCACAGTGCCAGACCAACTTCAGGGTTGACATAAGCCTCTTCAGCCCAAAGAACCCAACTGCCCAGATTTCTAGAACCCAGTAGCATTTATTTTCCCACAACAAACCCCAGCACTAACTCAGGCATAGAGCTTGCTAAGGAGGTCCTCTCTGCAAATTTTCTGTCCTGGGTGAGGACAGAAACACTTGCATGCAGGAAATGACCGAATGCTCAGTTTTTCATTCTTGCTATACCATACTTTGTTCATCATATACAATGGGTCTGTTGCTGCAATAACTTTACTTTCATGCCATATTTATATGGCACATGGGTATAATGTTGGCCTCACATGGATTTCCTTATTAGCTACCCACTTAGCTCAGAGTCTTGCTTTTTATAAAATATTTGTTATCACTTAAGGATACAGGATTGAAATACATAAGATTAAGATTATCCCTCAGGGAATTGTGAAGCTTGGACTGAAGTACAGCAGGCTCAGGCATCCTCTTTTGATGTCTCAACCTTTACATTCAGCAGGTCAGTTCTTCCTGTGTGCATGCCAAGGGATGGGCAGTCGACATGGGCCCATTAGCCCATAACCACAGAATGTCTGTTTAGCACATATCCACACTGCCACAGCAAGGAGAACTGCATACATAATGGATTTGTCCTGACAGCATCCATAGATGGTTTTGAAACATTACCTCTCCAGACAGAAAACAGAGACAGACATGCATTCCAAGCAATATTAAATGGAGGGTTGAGAATATCTGAGTAACAGCCATCTATTACACAGACTAGAGCTGAGGCAGCTAATACATACTGCAAAGGCTAAGCAAAAATGTCAATGTTTCTGATCAATTATCTCTAATTTTACACATCCTAGTTCGATAAAAACAATGCATATTTCTGCTTAATTAATGCTCATGATTGAAAACTGTCGTGGTTTTGCCCACCAGCCTGTCCCTGGGGCTGTGAATGGTTTTGCCCAAGTAGATTTCCGGACAAAACCCA
>JAYRBT010000093.1:54779392-54795358 GCA_036023395.1 Myiotriccus ornatus | reverse complement strand
CGGGGCCGCCGGCAGCGGCGCTCTCCGGGGCGCCCCCCGGGCCGCGGCCGGCAGGGGGCGTGGGGCCTGACCCATCGATGGGGGCGGCCGCTCTGCGCTCGGCTACTCCGCCCTGCCGCTCGGTTCTGGATTAGCGCAACTGGCGACGTGGGACGGCCCGGCCCCGCGCCCGCCGCCGGCACCGGGAGCGGCACCGGGAGCGCCAGCGGCACCGGGAGCGGCACCGGGAGCGGGAGCCGCAGCGCAGGTGGGCAGCCCGCCGGCGGGACGCGGAGCCCAAGGGCAGCGGCGGCGCGGCTGTGGGGCCCCCGCCCGGCCGGGGCAGCGCGGGGGGGGGCCGACGACGCCGGGAGCGCCCCGGGGGGCGGCGATGGCGCTGCGGGCGCGGGCGCTGTACGACTTCAGGTCGGAGAACCCCGGTGAGATCTCGCTGCGGGAGCACGAGGTGCTGAGCCTGTGCAGCGAGCAGGACATCGAGGGGTGGCTGGAGGGTGTGAACAGCCGTGGAGACCGCGGGCTGTTCCCGGCCTCCTACGTGCAGGTGATCCGCGCCCCTGCCGCGGAGCCGCCGCCGCCCGCCCGCTACGCGAACGTCCCCGTGGGCGGCTTCGAGCCGCTGCCGCCCCCCGCCGCCTTTAAGCCGGCGGCGCAGCAGCCCCCTCCCGAGCCCGTCCCGGCGCCCCCCGCCGGGTACCCCGTCCCGCCCTACGGCGGCTCCTACCAGCCCAGCCAGGGCAGCGATGACGACTGGGACGACGACTGGGACGACAGCTCCACGGTGGCCGACGAGCCGGGCGCCCTGGGCAGCTCTTACCCCGACTACGAGACGGCGGGCGGTGCCCCGGGCCGGTACCGCCTGTCCACCCGCTCTGAGCCGTCCCTCGGCTCCCGGGCCGGGGGACACCCCCCGGGACACCCGCACCCGCCCGGCGGCGGCGGCGCCGCCAAGAGCTCGGCCACGGTGAGCCGCAACCTGAACCGCTTCTCCACCTTCGTGAAGTCCGGCGGGGAGGCCTTCGTACTGGGCGAGGCGTCGGGCTTCGTGAAGGACGGGGACAAGCTGTGCGTGGTGCTCGGCCCGCGCGGTCCCGAGTGGCAGGAGAACCCCTACCCCTTCCAGTGCTCCATTGAGGACCCCACCAAGCAGACTAAATTCAAGGGCATGAAGAGTTACATTGCCTACAAGCTGGTCTCCAGCCACACTGAGCAGCAGGTGCACCGCCGCTACAAGCACTTTGACTGGCTCTACGGCCGCCTGGCCGAGAAGTTCCCCGTCATCTCCGTGCCCCACCTGCCGGAGAAACAAGCCACCGGCCGCTTCGAGGAGGACTTCATCTCCAAACGCCGCAAAGGCCTGGCCTGGTGGATGGACCACATGTGCAGCCACCCGGTGCTGGCTCAGTGCGATGCCTTCCAGCACTTCCTCACTTGTCCCAGCACAGATGAGAAGGCCTGGAAGCAAGGAAAGCGCAAGGCTGAGAAGGATGAAATGGTGGGTGCCAACTTTTTTCTGACCATCAGTGTCCCCGCAGGCCCTGGCGCCAGCCTGGACTTGCAGGAGGTGGAAAGCCAGGTAGATGGCTTCAAAGCTTTCACCAAGAAGATGGACGAGAGTGCCCTACAACTTAATCACACAGCTAATGAGTTTGCTCGCAAACAAGTCACTGGTTTCAAGAAGGAATACCAGAAGGTGGGGCACTCCTTTAAGTGCCTCAGTCAGGCGTTTGAGCTGGACCAGCAGGCCTTTTCGGCTGGCCTCAACGAAGCCATAGCCTTCACTGCAGAAGCCTATGATGCCATCGGGGACCTCTTTGCCGATCAGCCCCGTCAGGACCTAGATCCTGTGATGGATTTGTTAGCACTCTATCAGGGGCATTTGGCCAACTTTCCAGACATCATCCATGTCCAGAAAGGTAACACCCTTACTTATTTTCTGAAGTTTTGTGTATCAGTGGTATACAACAAATGGAGGGACCAGGCGCTGAATTTGCCCTCTGTATGGCTTACTGGCCTTGGGTTCAGTCTTTCTGTGTTTACTCAGGTAAACTATTGCTAAAAATACAAAAAAGACATCAGTGGCACAGACGTCCTGTGCCAAAGGTCTAGACATAATTGGAAGTTTTACTAGTCAGAAGTTGCTCCATTTGACTGTGTAACTCTGAAGGAAACCACATCTACCAATACTGCTGATACATTAAAGATTAGAGAGCTTGCTTACAAAACTTGAAAATCATGAAGTGGTATGAAAACATCTATTACTTAGATGCATGTTCAATATCTTAAATCTCTGATCTACTAGATAATAAATATGAAGTAATCTGAAGATGCAGGCACTCCTCTGACTGACCACTGTGTTTGAGGTGTGTGCGTTTTGCAGCGTCAGTTTGATGAGATGTTTAAAGCTGCTGGGGGTTTTCTGTTTGGCCAAGCATTAAACTCTCTTGGTGCCTTTGGAAGAATAATGATCTGCCACAGTGTTCTTAATTGGAGTTGTTCAACCTTTGCCCTCATTGTCATAGCCAGATGTTGCTCAGCTGTTACCTTTTCGGCACCTTTCTAGCTGAAACATGCTTTTCATGTTCAGATTGCTTGTTATAAGGTGCTTTGTGGTCCGTTAGAAAGGAAGAATTCAAAAATGGAAAAAAAAATCTGCTGTGCAACTAATGACACTTGTTCAGATAAAGAGAAGTTTGTAGCACTGTGTATGTAGAAATGCTGCTGTTAAAGTATAGATAATCATACATTCTTGACCACTGCGTGTAAGTTCATTGTTCATTCTTTTAGCTGCTTTATTCCTTACCTGTAGTTTTCAACTCGAAGTTCAGGAGGGGATTTGAGCTGTAAGGGAGACCAAGAAAACATATGTTTGGCAGAAATGGGTATCTGTGAGTTACCTGAGAAAATACATGAGCTTTGTTGAAAATTATTTTGGAGATTAGTAAGTGGCGTTCTGTGCTGTGAGTGAATTGTCACCCATGGTGAAACAGTCTTTTTGCCCTTGCGTGACATTTCCAGGGATTTTGCATGTGGACCAGTACCTTGAGTTTGACAATAAAAAGGTTGGAAAAGCTTTCTCAATGAGTCGAAAACACAGACTTGTGGAAGTATGCATTATTGCCGGGAGCATATGAGGAAACAGAGTTGCTACGAAGTGCGCAATTTGCTGTTATTTAAGAAAATAAGCTTTTTGTAAAAATTGTCCGATTTCCATTCTGCTATCAAATCTTGAAAATTGTGAGTGGAAACTTAAATACTCTTAATATTATTTTGAAGAGAAAAGGGAAGTGTGCAGTCTAACCTTTGAGGAGTTGCTCTGCAGGGTGCTGTGTCGTACTGTTCTGATAACAGCTTTCAGATATGTTTGATTTGGACAGAATGGTCACCTTGGAAATGCCGTGTGTTTGGGAGCAGAGCATGTTAGAGTGAATTGTGAACTAGTAGGATTATCTCTAAGCTTCTGGACAAAAATAAAGGGACAGATTTTTTATTAGGTAGAAAAAACCCCAGCAGATTATATATACTATTTGAATAATACATTCTCAAGCTTTAAGGCTACGTGAAACTCTTCACTAAAGTATTTTTGAAGACGAGACTTTGATGAGAGAATTGGGAATAATAAGGTATGTACTGGACCCATCCCTGCTTCTTTTATAGTTCTGTTTGAATTTGTGCTTTTTGGTTAGGTTTACCTTGTTGAACTGGGGAAAGTTCATGTAAATACACTTCCACTAGAGCAGTGCACTAGCATGATGTATGTAGAGTTGATTTTGGGCCATAGCACTGTCCTGGAGCAGCTTGGAGAAATGTCTGGCTGTCAGGCATGAAGCTGTTAATGCTCCAGCACCTCTGGGCTAGCACTGCCTCCAACAAATATTACCCATGGTACATACTAGCCTCTGGAAGATGGCGTGGGGTTGAAAAGTCGGTCTCTTGAGTATCCAGTTCATGATAGGAACAGGGTTAGAGATGGGTTTGTCTTCATTGTTGTTATAAAACAGCAAACTAGAGGAAAACTGAGAGTTGTTTTTTGCGCACAGTATATTGCTGGTTTATTATACTTAAGAGTTACTTTTAACAAGGTATAACTTTTCAATTCTGAGCTGTAAACTTCAGATGAAAATATGAACCATTTGTTGTTCTTACAACATAAAAGCTTTCTTGTAAATTTATTGTCTGGGATGGCTACCAGTTTTGAGAAATAATATTGTCTCTGTATTCTATATAAATATCTGTTGGTGATAATAGATTGTCTGACACGCCTTTCTTCAAGGTGCATTTTATTTTCTATTGTACCTCACTGAGGAGTAAAATGACACCAAAATGGCTTTATAAGATGTAGAAGCAGGAGCAGCCTGATTGATACATTGTTTAGATGGCCATATCTTTAAAAAGATAAACCCTGAAGTTGGGAGTAGTGCTTCTTTTTTTTCCCTCTCCACAGAGGTATATTGTCCACTTTGCATAAAAAACAAGGTCCTATTCCCGTAGACCAAAGAAGGACTGAAAAACAAAGGCAGCTGTACCCAAAACATGCCTATGTCTATGCATATGTTTGACTGCACTGTCTTGTTATGGCTTTGCTCTGCTGCAGCTTGTTGAGCAGCTGCTGAATGTGATTTGGAAATGCGGTATGGACTGAGAAGTCTCCATGTCTGGGGTTTTGTTAAAAATTTCTGCAGCTTCTGCAAAAATAATCACAGAGGCAAAAGTTTCCCTACATGTGGGCTTTGTCTTTTTCCCTAGAATTATGCACCAAAGCCATGTAAGCCTTGCTGTTGCTTTGTCTGCATGTTAACAGGAAAATGTGTTAACTGCTGTGCTTTTAACTGCTCTGGGATTCAGATCTTTCTGCCTTCTGTGCTGAGGACATCACACATTACCTTATTTATGTAATTTGTGTAAAACATATGAACCAATGGACTCTGGAAATATTTTCAAATTTTTTATTATCTTATTAATATTGTTAGTATTTCATGAAAGGGGAGTAGCTTCAGTAGAAGATTTTAAAAGATTCCTTTTCCTCTGCCACTTGCATCTTGAGTACCCAGTGTTTAAGAAATTTTCTGTAGGAAAGGAAGAATCAAATTTCCTGCTTCAGGAGTGACAGAGGAAGGATTTGAGCATTCCTGTACCACATGCCAGTTAAGGATCAACTGGTCAATGCTTTGTGAGAGACCTTACCTTGTTTTGTATGTGCCTCAGTCCAGGCCTGAAGATTCATTGTATTGACCCCCACAGCAAAGAATGTGACAAGTTGGAAATCCTACATTTCTGTCTGGAAATACTTGGTTTGAGAGTCCCACTGAGGGTGGCATAAAGCATATCAGTACCAAGGCACTTACCCCTTACAAATAACTAGTTGTTTTATAGTTTTTGTTTGGAAAACTAAGTCATAAGGGGAAAAGCAGTATGGCACCTGTACAGTAGATGATGGCAGAGTGGTGTCTCAAGCTTCTGTACACCCAAATACTTTTATGAGTCCAGCCCTCAACCCCCCATAGGTAAATGCTTCCAAAGTGCTTGCATGAAAGTATTGCTGTGCATACTGGTGGGTTTTTTGGAATGGAAGATACAAATATGTCAGACAGATATACTCAGTTTTCTTTAGCCCCTGGCAAAACATTTGCAGAAGAGGGATATTAAGTTCCATAGCCTCAAAAGCAAAGTGCACTTTTGTAATTTTCTATTGCAAAGCTGGTATATCTTTCAAGAAATACTGGATTCAGTTGTTTTCATTTTGAGAAGAAAAGCAGCTTCCCAACTTCCTTTGTAATAATACCTTCTTTTTTATGTTTTTAATGTGTACTAATGGAAATTCCCTAGGCATTCTTGGTGAAATAATTTCTACATATTAATTGCTAGAGCTTCACCCAACTGATGAGATCTTCCTACTTCAGTAATCTTCAACACAAATGCTCACTGCAGGCTCATGAAAGTTCAAGTTCAGAAAATTTGTGCACTTGTGAGAACTGGAGATAGGATGTGCTAGTATTCTAGCTCATGCTTCTCTGGCTGTCTTGTCTTCATATTTGCTTAGTGAGAGTAGAGAAGTTGGGGCCATTTTGGATTTTTCTTTCAAGTTTTGTTTGAGGAATTACTATAATTAGTCTCTTGTGATTCCTGAAAGTGGAAGAAATACTGATTAACATGCTGCTTTATCTCTGCTTTCCAGATTTCTTCTTTCCCTAATGTTTGCAAACTTCTGGCTATGATTTTTGCAACAGATCTGAGAAAATGGTCTAAATATTTCTAAAGATGTAGGCAGCGTTTCCATTCCCTTTGCATGCCACGATTTAAGCAAACTATTTTTAAAAATATCTGAATGACTCTTTTGCGTCTTGATCACTGTGAAAAGTAAAATAAGGCCAGTGGTCTTATTTACCTGAAGCAAACTTAATTCTAGACACCGGCTTTGAAGAATGCACTGGGTGTGTTTTTCAAATATGTTAAATAATTGCAGGTGAAAACATCTATATAGCTGTACATGCATCGAAATTTCAAGCATCACAAAAATCCAAACAGCACTGAAACCTGGAACTCTGTAACATTTTCAGCTTTCCCCCTTTCCCCCACACCCTTTCAGGGGGAAGAAGTGGTGTGTGTGTTCATTAGTAAATCAGAGTAGTTAATATTGACACCTAAAATTTTATATCACACTGTAAATGCAGTGCTTTTCTCTCATGCTTATTTCCTAATCTCTTCAATTTGTTATGCAGACATATTTTTTCCATCCTTGTTTTTCATTTTACTCACCTTTGGAGTTTTTTTCCCCTCCTCTGCCTCTCAGATGCATACACTTTGCATGGGGTTCAGCCCAGGTAGCTGCTGGGTAAGAGCTGGGCATGTAATCCTAGCCAGATGACCCTTACAACAGTAAAAAGAGATGGGTGTGTGTACTTCATCTGTTTAAGGGCTTTGGTGAGAAAGGATGTTCTGCTCCAGGATGGCTTGTATTTTTTGCCCTATCGGCCTCCCCATAGCTCTTACAGTGACGATGCAGCCTTGTCTGCTTGCTGCTGCATCATCCAGTATTGCCTGCCAGTATTTGAAGGTAACCTCAAGGAGATGGAGATGTTTAGATAGCTAAAATGTGAAAGAATCTTCACATTTAGAAACTGTATAAATTTGCAACTTCCTTAATCAGAGGACAGGAGTAAGCAAGACTAAAATTGAGCAATAGCCTTACTTAAAGGAGATTAAACAGGAAGAGAAAAAAAAAAAGTACTTGTATGCCCTGTTTGTCTAAAAGATGCATAGGTCTTTTTAAACTATGATTCTTTTTTCTTTTTCACTCTCCTGCAATCTCTATAGCTTTCTAAGGGAGAAAGATTTATGCAGTCATGATGTTTTTCTTTCCTGTTATCTTTTGAAACCTGATAGCCTGATATCAAACACATTCAGTGACAGAGAGACATTTCATAGCTGATAAAACACCAGTAGTTTCTTTTTTAAAACCAGCTGGTAGCCGAGGAAGACTATAACTCCTGTGGGAAAAGCTGCATGTGTTACTTCAGACTAGAAAGTCTGTGCAGTCTACCCTCTTTGTGCCAACAGGCTGGAGAAGTTTTGGTCAGAGCTCACACCTGTAGGTTTAACCGCAGGCAGTGCATTGCCATCTCTTGTGCTCTCAGGTACTTGCTTACTGCAGGCAGTAAGGCCTTGTCTACTGGGAAAACCCTGTGGGCAACTAAGGAGTAGCAATGTAGACATTGAACAATTAAAAATTATATTGCAGAAAAAGGAAGTAAGTTTGTTTCAGAAACTGTGTAGTACCTTTGAGGTTGAAGTATATGAAGAGAGTGCGATGGTTCTCTTGAAGATCAGAGGGCTCCTGGTCTGGCTGAAAGTGTCCATCCAAACAGAGGAGACAAAGAATTGGTAGGCTTATTCCATTGAAACAGGGAAGACAGAAATCGGTAGACTGAAAATGGAAGGAAGGTCTCATAGCTCTTCCAGTTGTTTGTCAGCATTATCAAACACAGATAAGCTGTCTGACTGTTTTGCAAATCACCTTTAAAACAAGGATGTGTTTCAGCCTTTCCAGCAACTTTCCATGACTTCATTGTTAGACTTTGTTTGAACAGTTGAAATGCCAGGGTAATGTGTGCAGGCTGTATAAACGTATCGAGGTGCTACTTATGTATTTTAATTTGCCTGATTCAAATAGCACAGATTTGAAAATTCTAATTAAAAAAAAATTAAATTACCTTTGGCTGAACCCCCAAAACGTGAATCTTATTAGAAGAGTAGAGCAAACAAATGGCACATGCTTTCTGTGCAGTATAGTTTGTTTCTTTCATGAAGGCTGTAAGGATTAAAGTAAAATGAAAAAAAAAATTAATCCGTTCAGTTCTTGCCAGTGGCTTTGCGTTGTTATTGTAGCAGAGAAGGCAGAAGTGTGATGTTTTCAGCTTTGTTTTAAGTAGGTATACATCATGGGTAAACAACTACTGTAACTGTAATGAACTAAACTACCCTTTTTATACCTACCTGCAGTTTATTCATTAATAATGTGAAAAGCAGATTCATCCTGTGATTTGAAGATTTCATTACTTTGTTGTCCCATACAATTTAGTATTCTAATTTTTTTAGAATTTTTAGGATTTTGAATTATTTTTATTTTTTTATGATTTTGAATCTTTATATAAGTGAATAGCTATGCTGGCTAACTGGCAGTATACGAAGAAACTAATTTTTTATATAATATGGATATAGCATTATATTATTATAATGTTCACATGTTCTACATTTGTATTATATAACATTTTTAATTGGTTACATTAATGATGATTTACCTTGAGTATTTTTTTAGGTAATAAGAATTGTACTTCTTTTTGTCCTTACACAGAAACTGCGGCATTCAGATTTCTAAGAGAGAGCACTTAAAGGGTATTAGAAAAAAGTGAACCAGTGTCTGCATTTCATT
Source organism: Myiotriccus ornatus (assembly GCA_036023395.1). Taxonomy (NCBI): domain Eukaryota; kingdom Metazoa; phylum Chordata; class Aves; order Passeriformes; family Tyrannidae; genus Myiotriccus; species Myiotriccus ornatus. The sequence continues at coordinate 54,786,432 of JAYRBT010000093.1, read as the reverse complement.
TTGATCCTGACTCTTTTCATATGAATTTGTTGAATTATCCATGCATGTTGTATTTGTTCATCTTAGGACAGTAGTGGAGCTAAGCAAATAATTATGGAGAAGGGAACGCCACAAATTGTGTTCATTCTTTGCTTCCCTTTTAGCCTTAACAGAGAACAACATCCAAAAGCAGGTGATTTGTTTTACCCTAATAAAGAAGTAAGTCAGTGGAACTTGCATTTGTGCTTGCTTCTCTCAGTAATGGTGTGTGGATGTTGAAATGCAGTGTTACATGTCTTCTCCTGTTCACACCCATCCCATGAACCTTACAAAACTTTGAAAGTCAGCATTCAATATAATGATGCTTACATTCATTCTAGAGAGGAGGAGGAAACATTTATATTCATTTGTTGTTAACCAGTTCTACTGAAAATTAATTTCTATCATGCATGCGTGGCATAATTTCTGATGGTTCTTGTCTTGAAGTCAGCTCTATGAACAGGGCATTTACAAAGCTCTTAAGTCTGTAGCAGCTTTCTACCAAAAAATGCCTGCTCTTACCATCCTAATTGGGAAAAACTAGTCTACAGAACCTGTGACAACTGAACTGTAATAGACCAACTCCTGTTCTGGAAAATATGTTAAAAGCTTGTTTGATGCCTCATTTAGATTTAAACTAGTGAGAAGTACTAAAAAATTACTGAAAGATTTCATCTTGGTACTTCCACACATTGCAATTAGTTAAATTTTCAAGTGTGTACCTGAAAAACATGACTAGCTTTCTAATGGGCAAATGTACTGCATTTCCGATGACCAGCCTAGTTTATGTTTCGCTCTTTTCTGTCCCTGCTGAGGCCATACCAAAATAAAACTCCTTAAATGGTACACATGAGTGCCAAAAAGTACAGAGTGCCTTAGAATTGGGCAAAAGCAGCATTAGTTAGTGCTTGCCTCTCAGGCTACGGTGCAAAATGCCATATTTGTGATAGCAGACAGCAATTTGCATAGTTTAGATGGATTTTAAGATCAAATTATTCCTGGTGGGCCTCCTTTCAGACATCACTGTAGGCACTTGTAAAGTCAAAGCTCTTCATGAACGCAGCTTAAACATGCTTTACTGGCTAAGAGAAGGTCATATATTTGCTTAAAACACTGTTGGTGTACAATACCTCAAAAGATAAGATTAGTTTTAAATCCCTGCATTCACGATTTGAATGGAAAGCTTGCATCTCATTTTGCACGTTTTTTTTGTTTGCGGTTATGTAACACTGTGGAGTTTTCTTTTAATTTTGTTAATGGCATTATGTGGGGCAGTAGATGTAATAAACTAGTAATTCTGTAATGTTTCTTTCATTTATTTTACCATCATGCTTTCATCTCCTTTTATCAACTGTTCCAAAGGCAATCTATGGCATGGGCTCATAAAGCAGTGTGGTGTAGCATGGCCCAAGACATTTGTTCTGGAGGTGCTGCACACCAAAGTTTGTAGATTCCTCTGAGGGCTCTGGAACTGAAATGCACATTGACAGTGTGGGAATTTCAATAGCTTTACAATAATGTGATCATTTTGGAGCCTCTGACCACGCACTGTTTGGATTACAGTCGTTATAGGTTTGAAAAAGTAAATTGGCCATGTAGTTCTTCCTCTGTGTGTGTATGCTAACTGGCAGATGTATGCTCAATGAGTCTAATCAGGTCTTAATAAGCACGTTATTTAAATTTTTTAGCAATATTAGTTAGACATGTATAGTGTCCACTAACCCTGGCAGTTCTGCAAAACCGACGTTTTGACACTGTGCAATGTTTATCCATTATATATTAATTTAATCAATTTATATATTAAGACCATCACATGAGGTTACAGTTAATTAAGTTTCTGAAATCTGTAGCAAGGCTGTTTTATTTGTGTGTGATCTCTGAGTTGTGTAGATTAAAAAGTGACTTCATTTTGAACTGAAGAATTCGTGTCTGTCAGCTTTCAATGAGCTTTGCAATAGGGTAACTGGAAGAACAAATAATTCTGTCTAGTGTTAATAATCCTACCGTCAGGCAGTGTTACAGTACTGTCAGCACAGTACTGTAATTTATGAGCCTAGATTTACAGGATAGTATTGTGTTTTTCTGGGCTTTTTTTGAGCAATGGGCAACAAACAAATAAACCTCAGTTTTTAAACTATTATTAGGCTGCAGATCCCATAAACATTATAACCATTTTCATGTATCTACAGAAACCCTTGTAATGCTAAAGTAATTGCAGTTCGATGTATTTTATATTTCTAACATATTTTTTCATAAATTTTATCTATTTTATATTTCTAACATTTCAATTTTGAAAATAGAATGTTATTAAAGTTGTTTTGCACCCTTAAGGAGAAAAATAGCATCTTTTAATTTGAAAGACTGGGTTTGAAAACTGGGTTGGCGCTTAACAAAAGAGCAGGTGGCTTCAAAATTTTGCCTTTGGTGTTGAAGGTGACTTGCTTTTTTCAGTATAAAACTAGAAAAAACAGATTTTAAAGGAGCAACTAATTTCAACATTAGTAACTGTAATGGTACTTTTTCCTGGGGACATTTCTTTTGTATAGTTCAGTCTCTACTGGAAAAGTCTTCTGGTTTTAATTTCAGACAAATTCCTATTATGCTGCTTTCCATTATAAATCTTGGCCAGAAAATGTAAAGAATTTGCAGAATCTTAGTGTAGGCTTCTTTTGTTAATCAGTGCTCAGAGCATTCTTAAGAAAATAATCTGTCAGTGTAGCAAAATCTCTGTTCTGTTTCACACTATTTCACTTTGAATTGAGAGGGGGAAGTTTGAGGGGGTTTTTTTTGAAGTAGGATTTCACATTATATGTAACCTCATGCAATGCTTCTGCAACTTTCCTTGTGTTGGAGCTGATGATTGTAGCCCTGGGCTGAGCTGGATCTCATAGCCATGCCATTGGTAAAACTAAGCCATCATCTCTCTACCTTCCAGGCCAATTGCATTTTTTGTTTGGATTAGTCATTTGAGACATCTCATAGCAACATCTTTGGTAGATCTAGGGTAGAGGAACAACCGTGTAGACCTGTGTGTTCTGGCAGCAGTCTTCTGGGTTAGAGATGTTTCCATGCATGTGAGCTACACCGGGGTAGCTTCTTCAAATCTTTAAGCAAAGAGCTGTAGTTAAATAATCTTATCATTAGGTGAGGAAAAAGAATTTCTAACTACATTATCTGATTTTGCATCCTTCTATGAAAGCAGCATCATGAATATGCTTTCTCCCTTCCCAGTAGAGATGGTGTTCAGGTTAGAACAATGTCTTGTAATAAAAGTAAAGTGAAGGGAGTTATTAGGCGAATTCAAAACTCTACCTTCATTAGTGTGCTTTGAAGGACATATATTAGACCATTTAATATGATGGACAAGTGAATGGTGTAAAAATGGAAGTTTTTCTACTTTCTGGTAAGTAACAAAGTTGTCTTGTAGCTTGCTGATAGTAGAAAGATGAAGCATTGTTTATTGAACACTTCATTTTATTTGCACAAGATTTCTGAGGCACAACTGCTGACAGACTGTCAGTCTTGGATGTTTCTTAAATGATCACAGTGTTTTCTGACCCTGACTGTACATCCCTTTCAGGGAACCGACTTGACTTTGGTTTCTTGCTGTCACACAAATGAAGCCTATTGGCTGTACTCTCAGCAGGTGCTGCTGCTTTTTGGCTCCTGATTGCATGTGCTAGCAGGCACAGGGCAGGCCTGCCTTCTGCTGAGATTTAGGAATTTAGTGAAGAGCAGTCTTGACTGCAAGAGCTGAGCCCCAAAACTTTTGCCTTCTGGTCACACTGCAGGCTGCAGTTGGGACTTGTGTCATGTACACAGCAAGCAGGAAGAACCAGTGTGGGTCTGGCTGCTGGCAGGGTGCTCAGGCCGTGCAAGTGGAGCACTTGGGAACACGTATATATCGGCATAGGTTTATGGGAGTACACATGTACTTACTGCATGCAGGGAGAGTCAGTGTATGGATCCAAATGCACCCTTAGTTGACTCTCAACCGCAAATCTCAAAGCATTTATTACTGTAATAAAATTGCAGATGGTGTGAAAATGTATTTTGACTCAAACCTGAGTTCTCTCAGGTTTAGGATTTTATTTTTTTTTCTGAATGTATATAACTTCTGCCTCATTGCAACCTCATGTTTGCGTGAGCAGCTTAATCAGTAAACTTCTTCTTTTCTCAGAACTCCTCAATACCCATTTAATTTGCTGGTTTAGTGTGTTTTATGCTTGAAAGTATTTATTTCTGTCAGGAACTCTACATTGTGCCTGCTTTCCTGGCTGCCAGCACAATACACTAGCACCAATTTTGGTAGCACAAATGTTCCTTGTTAAACATATTTATATCATCTTGTGTTGTCTAATCTCATACTTCAAAACAAGGACTGAAACCTGTGAATTTCTCTTATGCCCTTAGCTGCATTTAGTGAGCGTCACTGTCTGTTTAACGTAAGGCTTTGGGCTGTGAAAAATAGCATTCACATATGCTTTTTCCCACCTTTAAGAACAGAAATAGATGTAACACAGCTTTTTGTAGCATTTTTGATCCAAGTCCGTTCCCCTGTTTGAAAGTTAGTCGTGATTGCTTGGACGTGACTCCTGACAGGTCTTTTCCTTAGACCAGAAGTGTTAAATGCATGGGCAAGACTTTGCAGAGTCTGTATATCTGGATTTTAAAAATCCCCAAGAATTTGTTTTTGTGTATTCCATCCCTCTATGAACTGTGCAGTGGCAGATATTTCTCCCAGGCATATATGCAGGAGGAGGTTCCTTGAGGTAATATGCATTAGGAGGTGGCTCCTTCTGTTTCATTTTTTCTAAAATTTGTTAGCGTTTTCTGGGACTGCCATAATTCTGCCTTTTTTTTTTTTTTTTTTTTTTTTTTTAATACATCTGACTCTTTCTGATTGTCCAAACCAGTACTAGGTATTCACACAATTAAAATCAGAAACAGAAGTTTCTGCAGGTGTACTTTTAGACTGGGGGGCCTTGCTCAGCTCAGCAGCCTGTGAGCTGTGAGGTTCTGGATTAGGCGAGGAGTGTGATGCATCAGTTAGTGAGGATGGAGGTGGGGGGTTTCATGGTATACAGCCTCTAGTGCAGCATTCTGGGATTCGTGGACTAGAAGTTGTTAGAGGATACCATCCCCTACCATGGCATGTCCATGCAAGGGTCTTCTTTTCACACAAGGAGCTGCTTTCTAGTCCTCAGTTCCCTCACCCTGTTCTTCTCTTCCCATTCGCCGTTAGAAATCTGCATGGATCGTTGAACCCTCCACATCAATGAATCTCTGTTCCAGCTCAGAGAGAAAATTTGGGTGTGTTTTGTTACTAAAGCTGCTTGCAAAGCCATGCAAACTAGTAACACTTTTTTCCTACGATTTGCTAAAGTAAGTCTTGCAGACTTCAGTAGGTGCTGACCAACTTAAATATAACCTTTGAAAGCAAATGATTATTTGCTTCTTAAAATAAAGCACGTGGGTGCTTTTTTGTCGTATGTATAGGGAGGATTCTTTTACTGTCCAAAAATAAGATAAAATTTTTCCTCTGGTATTTTAAGATAAATTGTTTTACTAATAATGCAACACTTCATTTAAAGGCATTTCAAAAAATGTTCAAGCAAGTTCATACCTGTGTATATGTATCAGTTTTGTCATATATTGCTGATATCTGGTTGTAATCTGTCCAGGTTTTAAAGGAAATTCCATTACAGGACCTGTACGAACCATTACAGGACCAGTATGAATCCATGTACATTAAGAGAGCATTGTTAATAACTGCAACTTTTCCCTTTGGATTCCTTCCCTAATTGTAAATATTCCTTTTCTTTAATGCATAATATATCTAATCTGGAAAGCTTTAGTGTTTGGTAATGTATATTTTTTATTAATGTAAAATAATTTGAAGATTATACATGCTCTGGAACTTAGTTATGCTTCCAGGTGCTGATGCTGTAAATTTCAGTATTTTTCTTCCAGTTTGGTCATTCTAGAAATAACATCTAAAGCTGTTTCCCACATCACAACTGAAGAGTTGTCATGTTTATTTAAACAGCTCCATCTGGCTTCCAGTAAGTCCCAAATTTCAGGTTTTCGCATCTGTGCAGGGATTCCTGTCGTGCCCACAGAGCACAGAAAAAATTTTTGCTAAGCCTGGTTACGTTTGTTAAAAGAAGCATTCTTTTTACAGGAGAAAGGATTAAATGTTTTCTCATATCATGCCCTACCTCACAGATTGCTCACTTCTGAGAGGACAAAATTCAGATATTTTGGAACAGTCCCACTGCTGGCACCACTGCATATGGAAAAGATTTTTCGGTGGTGTTTTTTGGGCCAGGCTGAAGATGATGTGGTCAAGCCAGTGCCAAGCTTTTAACCACACAGGCATGCAGTAGGAGCCAGGAAGATGTGGAACACTGCCACCACCCTGCTGCACCAGAGACCAACACTGCCCTTGGCATTCAGCCAGTTCTTTGGCACTTTGGCATCAGGTTCAGCGTGTGGCCTCTGCCACCTGAATATAAGTGTCCTCAGCCTTGCAGCATGTGGTCTGTGCTTACCTTGTTAATAACCTCTCTGCCACAGTTTAAAAAAGAAATGTCTTTCTGCAACTACATCATACCAGAGGGGAATTTCTTATGCTTACAACAGAGAGCTCATACCAGGGCTGCAGACAGGAGGTGTGATGTACAGCATAGCCCAAGTACAAGTTAAGCAGAAAAATATGATTTTAAGCCTAGAGAAGTACTGATAGCAGTGAAAGTATTTTCTGAGTGTTTGCAATTAAAAACACTCTCCCCCTTTCACCACTCCAACAACAGTTAACAAGTTGTTGTTAGAAGCTGAACAGAGAAAAGTCGTGCAGTCCTCTCTCATTTTAGGATTTCCACATTTTATCTATAATGCAAGACATGTTCAGTTTCTCAAATGCAGCAAACTCTTTTTACCCAAGGTTGCAAAATCATCTGATACTTTAACTTGCTTCCAGTTAGAGTGTACCGTAACCCTCCATTCTATATGTCTGCCTG
>JAYRBT010000093.1:54727179-54769165 GCA_036023395.1 Myiotriccus ornatus | reverse complement strand
GGCCAATGGCATCCTGGCCTGGATCAGGAACAGTGTGGCCAGCAGGAGCAGGGAAGTGATCCTGCCCCTGTACTCAGTGCTGGTGAGGCCACCCCTGGAGTGCTGTGTCCAGTTCTGGGCCCCTCAGTCCAGGAAGGATATTGAGGTGCTGGAGCAGGTCCAGAGAAGAGCAACCAGGCTGGGGAAGGGACTTGAGCACAAGTCCTGTGAGGAGAGGCTGAGGGAGCTGGGGCTGTTTAGCCCAGAGAAGAGAAGGCTCAGAGGAGACCTCATCACTCTCTACAACTCCCTGAGAAGAGGCTGTAGCCAGGTGGAGGTTGGTCTCTTCTCCCAGGCAACCAACAGTAGGGCAAGCAGGTCTTAAGCTCTGCTAGGGGAGGTTTAGTTTGGACATTAGGAAGAAATTTTTTACAGAAAGAGTAATCAGACATTGGAATGGGCTGCTCAGAGAGGTGTTGGATTCACCATCCCTGGAGGTTTTTAAGATTAGACTGGATGTGGCACTTAGTGCCATGGTCTAGTAACCACAGTGGGGTTGGATCAAGGGTTGGAATGGATGATCTCAGAAGTCTTTTCCAAATTGGTTGATTCTGTGATTCTACCTGCTCAGAGGGCTTCAAGGCCATCTCACAACCTCTCTTGCATTCTTTTGCATTCAGAGAACACAACTAAAGGAGGAGTGCTAGGTCACGCTAATCACAGATGCTTGTTCCTGAAATATAGGTGCCTGAACCTCTGAGACTGAAGGAGCTGAGATTCCCCTCCACATGTGTGAAGCTACTTTACTGCTAGCCAGGGTGTGTGAGTGTATGACATTCACACTGGTCAGTCAGGGCTCAGCATTACCTTGTTCTTTAAGAGAACACACTGTAGGTGCCCACCTGCCAAAGAGGACTCTGGGATATGTGTCCACAGGTTTTAAAAATGATCACCTGAAGCTGTGCAGGAAGGACATAGGCTCTCAAGGGGGCTGTGTGCTCATGACCCCAGTGCTCATTCCTTCACTGACTGTCGCTTCTATATGCCCGTTTGCTTCTTTCCCTGGGAAATGTGTATGCAAACTGTGCAGGGAGTCAAGTCATCTGATGCAGAGGTCCTCTCTGTGAGCCAAACACCCTAAGCTAGGCTTACATCATCTGCATTCCTTATATACCCTAAACAATTGTCTACTTGGAGAGTCAGGAAGTTTTATTCAAATTATAGTAGATTTGCTAGACTGTGTTAAAGCCTTATGTTCATGTACTCATTTAGGATTCATGCTTTTTCCATGTAGCTTTATTTGTTCAGATAATGAATTAAAACAAATCAAATTAAGTTTAATTCTGATCAAGAATGTCCAGTGTTTGCATAGGGACTTATGTAGCTCTAATAATCTAAATTTCCATATGTAGCTGACACATGAAAACTAGTCTGAAAATTTCTACATCAAAAAGCCTCCAAATAATTTGCTATATATTCTCGGATTTATGCAAAATCTGAACAACTTTTCTCATTCTTAACATCTTTTCTAAACTGGTATTAGAGGCTAACATTGCTCTAGTCAAGGTCAGATTCCCAGCAGAAATTGTAGCTGCATGTCTACAGGACACCCCACACTAGAAAAGGCAGAACGAGAAAAAAATGTAACAGTACGTGTTCGTCAAGCTTCATGGTCCTCAGCATTGGTACAAATACACTACCTCATGTGCGAGGGATGACATGCCTTCTGCCCTTCACACAATACCATGCCATCCTTCTGCTAACAACTCTCTGCTGAACTGCATTCTCACAGGGCAATCACCACCCTGCTGCCTGGAGGAGGAACGAGCACAGTGAAGAAAACCAGGCAAAAATGGGCTAGTAGAATTAAACTGTCATGCAGGGTTTGTGACCTGTAGCAACTGGCAGCATTATCTACATGTTTGTGGGTAGGGGTGACTCAACTTCTTCCTTATTATTGCTGCGTCAGGCATGTTCTGTCTGAAACAACTCTATTTTTGTCTAAATTTACCATACATGTATCCTTTCTGCATTCACACTTTACTCCAGTTTGGCTGGCTGCATTCTTAGAACTTTCATTAAACATTCATGAAAACTTTTGTTAAGATTTTACCTGTCAGATACTTTTTTTCTCTCTTGTGAATAGCTGTCATTGAAATACTGTTTCAGTGGTTAATTTGAACTCATTCTGGCTCATTTTTACTTCCTGTTCAAATGTTTGCAATTTGAAAGTAGTCTGATAAAGAGCAGAACCTTATCACTATCAGAAAGGAGGGAGATAATCTAGTTGAGGTTGGTTTTTTTTTCCCCTGTCTCAAGGTCCTGATGAACACTAAGCAGCCCAGAGCAGAGGCAAGTCCCAGAGCATAGCCAGTATAAAGGCTGCTGCAGTGAGCTGCAGAACGAGAATGTTTGGGACTACATTTGAGGAGGCACTTAGGCATCTAATTCCCAAATTATATACTTAAAATACCTTCATCAACCACCGCTCAATCCTGGAAGTGCCTAATTCCATAACTACCTACATTGTTAGGTTTGTTGTTCTTGGGGCTGCTGCAGATGCAGTTTGCAACTCCCTCAAGGTTGCTCATGTCTTTGTAGGGTCAGGCAGCTTATTGCTTAAGGTACATCTAAAATTCACCAGCACAGACTAACTGGACATTTATCTGCCTGAGTTTCTTAGAGTTGTGATTGTTGTGCTAGAGGTCATCTGAAGGAGAAGAAGGTCTAGATCAAAGAGCATTTCAGTGCATACAAAATGAAAACTGACACCTCTTTTTTAAGCATCTGCTCCTTGAGAGCAGTGCACAGAAACTGAAACCTTAAACTGGATTCAGTTTCCTGTGATTAGCCCTGCAGACTTTCCTCTGGGAGGAGAGTTCATGGCTCCAGTGAGCTGAGTCCCAAAACTGACACGCCAAGGTTGAGATCCAGGACCTACTAGCTAATCCAAGAGCGTCTCTCTAGGAATTCAAAATACAAGGTGTATTTGCATTTACACTCAGCTAGAAATGCTGCTTATTTGTTTTGCTTTAAACTACCTTTCACAGAATCACAGAACTGTTAGAGCTGGAAGGCACTCGTGGAGATTATCCAGTCCAAACCCCTTGCCAAGGCGGGGTCACCTGGAGCAGGTTATACAGGAACACATTCAGGTGGGTTTTGAATGTTTCCAGTGAGGGAGACTCCATGACCTCCCTGGGCAACCTGTTCCAGTGCTCTGCCACCCTCAACATAAAGACGTAAACTGAGATGGAACTTCTTGTGTTTTAGTTTATGGCCCTTGCTCCTTGTCCTGTTGCTGGGCACCACCAAAAAGAGTCTGGCACCATCCTCTTAGCGCACACCTTTGAGACATTGATATGCATTAATGAAATTGCCTCTCAGCCTTCTCTTCTCTAACCAGGCCCAGCTCCTGCAGTTTCTCCTCATATGAGAGATGCTCCAGATTCTCATCTTTGTGATGTGCACTGGACCCTCTCCAGCAGCCCAGAACTGGACACAGCACTCCAGATGTGACCCCACTTGGGCTGAGCAGAAGTGGCAGGACCAGCTCCCTTGACCTGCTGGCCACACTCTTCCTGGTGCCCCCAGGATACCACTGGCCCTGCTGGGCACAAGGGCACACTGATGGCTCACAGTCAACCTGTCATCCACCAAGAGTCCCAGGTCCTTCTCCGCAGAGCTGCTGTCTGGTAGGTCAGCCCCCAACCTGTGCTGGTACTTGGGGTTATTCCTCCCTTGGTGCTGGACCCTACACTTGCCTTTGTTGAACCTCATTAAGTTTCTCTCTGTCCGATTCTCCAGCCTACAAAGGTCCCACTGAATGGTAGCACAGACTTCAGATGTATTAACCACTCCCCCCAGTATCATCAGCAAACCCTCTTAGGATGCATTCTTTGGATTAAAATTGAAGGTAGGATTAATCTGAAAAAAAGAAGTGACTAAGATAGTAGAGGGTTAATTATTGGCACATTTTGCATTGGCCTTTATGCCTATGTCAGTGCTTCCTGGTTTGGGTGTCACTGAGCAACAGCAGCAGGTATCTGCTTTCAGGCTGGAAGACAACAAACAGTAAGTACAGTTGCTCAGCTCTTGAGAAAATTTATTTATCAACATATGTTAGGAAAGTGACATCCTTCACTAAAATTAAAATATTCAATTCCTGTTGACAGCAGGATCTTCCAAATGTGATTTGTTGGATATTTATTTCCCACACTGCTGGTAGGCAGCAGATTCATACATTTCCATTACTGACAGCTCCCTGAAAAGAAAAAAAAAGAAAAAAAAAAGAAAAGAAAAAGCAAACAAACACAAACACAAAAAACGTTTAAATGAGACTATGATACGCTGAAGCATCTCTTCATTCAGGCTGTAATTTCCTGTGTTAACTAGAATTCTAAACATCATGCCAGTATACCTATACCCCTGGTCCAGTACTGAATATTTATGTCATTTTATCATTCTTTTCAACTATTTTTTCACAACTGGCAGTCTTTGAAGCAGTGTATTTTTTCTCTTATCATACAAGCTGGAAAAGTGCCCAAAGCATATTAGCTCACCAGCCAGCCATTTGTACCTGCTGCTCATTATCTGCTACTGTTAAATATACGCTAATGATGCTCTCTGAGCCTTGAGAGGACCGGGATGAGTTTGTAAATTGTGCTCATGCCAGGAAAATGAATGCTACTTACAAAGATGACAAAGGAAGCAGTTGCTTTCGGATGAGATGAATCATCACATTATATATTACTCTAGAGTAATAAATTATATTTCTGATCTTGAATTCATTTTTTGGAAGCATATGATTATATGGCAACTGTAGCATATGAGAAATCTCTCAAAATCTTTTGAGGTGGAATAAAGAGGCAGTATCAGATTTATTATCTTTCAACAGACTGATGTTTAAATATACACAAATCCATTATAATGTGAGGTTTTTAGGGGTCTTTTCACATATTGTGTCATAATTAAAAAACTTCAGTTTTTAAATATTTTATACACAGATATTGTTTTCCTTTCTTTAAGTTACTAATTACAAGGGTCTTTTTAACAGCAGTGAGCAATGTTCAGCATGTCTGAATAACTTATGTATAAAATATACCAAAAGCAGTGGAATAACGTGAGAACAAATCAAGCTAATTTGAAATTCCAATGTGGTGTAAAATAATGCAGCCTCTGTTATGTTTGTTATGAAAGAACAATTTAAGCCAATTGTAAGTACATCTGGAGTTTGAATTGTTTAAACATTTTTGAAAGATGATTAAGACAAGGAAACAACTGGCTGAAAACTTGGGTCCTGCATTTGACAAAGATGCATAGAGGAGTTGAACTGAGAAGCAGAGGTGAGGGTAATTTTGGAAAGCACTGCAGTTCTGCTTTCTTTAGTATTTCTTTAGTGTCAGGGCAGGCAATGCCTTTCCAAAGTACTTTTCTACGCACTATCCTATCCCCTCAAACTCAAACAGGAACAGAAGAGGTGAAGAGAATCAGCCAGACGCATAGAGAGGGTATTTTGGCAGTCCCCTCATGCAGTCAGTGATGGGCATCCCCAGCCACAGACATTGCTCTCCCCTTGCCTGACCACTGGGCTCAGTAGTTCTCAGTGCCAGGGAGTGCCACAGGTTGGACACTGAAGGCAGAGTCTGTGATTTGGAGACCCCTGCAGGGATCTGAAAATGAACCAGTGTTGTCCAGGCCCAGAGCTGGTGAATCACTGGGAGCTGGGCTGACATTAGGTACACGGTTTCTGTCTTGTGGGAAGGCCAGCAAACACCACTCTGGTTTCACACCTTGTTCCTGTGAAGTCTCCAAAACATGCTGTATCAGTCAAACTGATCAGACAATCTGGTAAAAAACAAAATCTTAATAATTTTTGAATAAGTCACTGAATTTTCTTTCATATGCTAAACCAGTGGTAATAGAAACTTTTGAATTTGTCCTTGCTAAGGTTGAAACAACATGAAAGAACCTTAAAATATTTATATTTAACCACAAAAGAACACTCACCCAAAAGTAATGGCCAAAAATATGTGTAGGAGATGTGACTAAGAAACTCGAAGAACATCTAAAGAGTTAAACTGAGGACACACAAGGTTCTGCAGGTCTTGCAGCCTCCCAAACATCCCAGACCATGAGAGCACCACAACAGCTTGGATCATCTTAGCGCATGATCATTCTGGCCATAGAAGCTAAGTTTAACCTCTTTTAGAGAACACTGACATTCACCATATGGGTTTTTGTACAACCCAGCAGCTTTAAAAGAAAACCTGAGTTTTCCCAGTCCCTGCACACAGATCATGGCTGGAAGGTGATTCTGAAATGTTTGAGTTCTGTGTCAATGTATTGCTATTAGAGAGTGACTCTGGAAACATAAGTATCTCCAGAGACAATATCACTTTGTTGTGTAACCCTGTAGCCTTGTGTCATCAAAGGAGGGGGAGGGGTTTACCCAACCCTTAGTGTGGGGAGATTTTCTCAACACAGTAATTTATTTGTCTGTCAGCACCCCAGGAAAGCTGAGACCCTTATGTTTGACCAGTCTGTCAGCATCCCATAAGGGGAGCCTTCACTGAACAGATTCACTGGATCGGAGGGTGATTTGATTGCCCTTTTCAGGGAAGCCGAGCCAACAGCATAAGGGAGACCCCTCAGCAGGCCTTCCCATCATGTTACACAGCAGCAACTGCTAGCACCTATAAAGGACTCACTCCAGCAGTTTACAGTCTTTATTAATACAGGGGAATAAGGTGCAAGGGTTGTCAGTGATAGTATCTGACTCCAAAAACATGTTTAAAGCAATCTGCTCTACTATAAAGCAAGCACATGCCCTAATCCTATAGCAGTATTTATCATATATAAAGTATGGTTCTTACCCAGTAGGCATCCCTGTGGTGGGGGGGAGATAGGTTCAGCCCCTTGACTGATCCCAGCAGTCTCAGTGAAGTCTTCCTCAATTTTCCCCCATCCTCAAATTATTTTTATACTATCCCTTTATGCTTAGGTGGAGCTTGAGTGACTTCAGTCCTAAGTACTTATGAACTACAAAGTACCACCATGTTCCCCTCCCGACAGGGATGTCTATGGAAGGAGGCTGTGAGGTCACTACTCCACCCCACCCCACCTTCCATTCTATCCCCCATAGCAGGTACTTGTTCTTGTATGGGGAGTCTTTGTGGAGCATGTCAACCACATTCCATCCAGGGAGTAGCAGCTGCATTTTACCCTATAATTCTTAATCTTTTCTAATGTTTAACCCCAGCCATCTTCCCACACCCTGCAATGCAGTATTGCCTTCCAGCAAGAAGCTTTGAGCTCTGCAGTGAGTTTCCAAGGCTGCAGGACTGAGACTCATCGGGCTTCCTCTGTCTGAATGCCTCCTGACTTGCCTGCAGCTCTGTTTTACTTCGTTTAGCCGTGACAGTGGGTCCTCCAATTAACCAGGTGTCTGTAACTAATTCATTCTGCTTTTGTTTTTCCTTGCATGGTACAACCATCGTTTCATATAGCTGGCATTAGCAGACAGTGCTGCTATGTTTAATGAGATGTTTAAGACTGACACATGATGTAGGGCAGAGAAATAGAGGCCTGGTACAACAGCAGACAATTTGAGACACCTGGCCTTGATCTCAGAAGACAATGTGTTTTGTCTGTTACCTGTTTCTGCCTTAAGAGCTGTTATTCTCAACAGTACCTCAGGGTAAAAATACGACTTTCTTAGCAATAAAGGCACCATGCTGAAGTCATGTTGAGGTCACCAGAAGGAAATTTTGACTGTGTCCAAAAGACTTGCATCTCCATTTGGGAAATGATGTGTTTGTGTATTAAATGCATATTATATGTATTCAACTGTGAAAAAATACTACTGGGCAGCCACAAGCACCAGAGAACCAGAGCACTGCTTGAAATGTCAGGGAACAGTGGAAAAACCCTTACAGCTTTGGCAGAAGGAGATGGATATGGGAGGAGAGGTTTTCATTTCAGATACCATCTTATGGCAGTTTTACAGGAAATAACTGTATATTTGTATTTTTAAAGGTAGGTTTTCAGCCTAAGAATACTACTATTGCTGTCTATTGAGAATTGCTGTGCCTGTGAGAGCACCACATGATGAACAACTTGCCATAAAGGAAGAACTGTGCTACCATGTGAAGTGAGGGCTTTACTCAAATGCATCAGGTCGAATTGCTATAGGTACATGTAAATGAGCGTGTTCATGTGTAGTAGTGACATAAAAAGATTGCAGTGAAATTAACCTTTATATTATACTACCTCTTCTGCTGTTTGAAATATCAGGGCCATGATTTCAAGTTACTAATGCCTGTATAGTTGCATACACAGCCATACATTCACATCCATTCTCTGCACTTTGACAATAGCTGCTTATGCAAAATAAACCCTCGTGCATAATAGTCATCACCAGCAGATGGGCAACATTCAGACTACTGACTGCTCCCAGTGAAATATCCTAGAGCATATCCACTGCATAGTTTTCTATTTGTTCACTTCCAAATACACACATAGTTTAAATCTTGTGCTGATGTGCAGTTTCATGGATAAATTAATTGCCATATGTTCTGTACACAGTGCTTTGAGAAAGTACCAGAATTAACAGCAGTATCTTCAGAGTTTTAATTGAGTGTCATAGATTTTGGTGTATTTCTCAAAAAAATACACTTGCATTAGGATTTAATGCAAAGGACTAGAAGACATGCCATCTAGCCTGAAAAGTGTCATAATTTGCATCTATATGGACTTTAGAAAGATTTAGTCTCTGAATTTCAAGTGCCCCATCCAGGCACCCCTTGAACACTTTCAGAGATGGTGACCCTGTCTGGATTGGAGGGCAGTTTGGCTGACTTGTTCAGGGACACACACTAACAGCATAAGACCTCCTTCTGGGTCTCCACAGTCGAGTACGTTACCCACAGCCGGCAATGGCCAGAGTTCTTAAAGGACTGACACTAACAGTTTACGGAATAAAACTTTTTATTAATATAATGGAAAATCATGACAGGTTAAGGCTCAAAGATTGCTGGTGATAGTATCTGACATACTTAGAACAATATACAGACAAGTTCTAATCCCAAAAAGTATCTAGCTCAAGATAATCATTCAGCACAGGGAGTATGGTTCCTATCCAATAGGTATCCCTGTGGGAGAGAAGACAGATGATCATTGAAGTCCACCTCCTGGTCCTGCACAGGACAACCCCAAAAATCATATCACTGGCCTGAGAGCGTTGTCCAAGTCTTACGTGGGATAGTGCGCTGGATTGAGAAGCTGATATGCCATTCCAGAAAGATACAACTGAGATATATGGGGGTATGAAGGATGTTGTGATGCAAACAGACTGTGCCTTATCATTCCACTCATTGCACTGATGAGTTAGCCTGACTGTGAATTCATAAAGGTTTGTACTAATTGGGTATCTCAGGAAATGAGGATTCAATAGTGATCTGTTGCACATATGCACAAGCAAAATTTCTTTAGAAGCAGCAGGTTTCCAGGGCCAAATGCACATCTGAAGTGTATTTTCTTGGGTTGAAGGTGGTCAAAAAAAAATTTGGATGCTTCTTCGATAATGCAGAAATCTCAGGCTCCACTCAATAAGCCTGATTTTGCTCTGCTCTGAGTTGCTGCAAGAAGGGAGCAAGTCTGCTCCTGGTAAGGTAATTTGGTTTATAAGAAATGACTCCAGTTCCAGCAGAGTATCTGCGAATGAGGGTTATAACTGAATGACAATTTGTAATTGTGTTGAATGATCCCTCCTGCTTCACATTGCACAGACCCCTTTCCTCACATAATTTTTAAAATTGTTAATAGGCACCTTAATGGACGGAATGGAGGTTGGCATTTGGAGCAAGAGAGGGAGGTCCCATTGGAGGCTGAACTGACCATGCTGCAGTCCTGTACTCTCCACCTTCTCACCAAAAACAGTGTAAGAAAGCTGCCAGATATGTTTAATTGCTGATTTACTAAATGAAATGTGTTATTTTGATACTTTCACCAAGAATGTACAATTCCAGTATTTGTTCCTCTCAAAATAACTTTTTGTTAAAAATATCTGTATTACTATAAGTAGAACAAATGCACCAAGACAACCAGATATAGTGGACTGAGGCAGAGCCTAAGGTACGTAACACTTTTACTGTGAACTTTGCTGACAGCAACAAAATGGATTCTTTTTCATCACTAAATAAGAAAAAAAAATGTGAAGTCTTCACTAGTATTGCAGTCAATGTAATGGAATAACTTCAGTGGAACTTGCAGGGACTAGAAAATATTCTATACAAGTTGATGGGTTGGCTGCATGAACAGACCATCCACTGTCCAAACTGAGCTTCCTCTATGAAAATAGACACATTTTTAAAAGGTCACTCAGCAAATTCTTAATTTTTAACAATGAAATAAACAGTATATCAAAAAACACCTACCCAAATCTTTTCAGTGTTCATGTTACAATAGCAGACAAAAATATATGAGGGACAATTATATTCATAGATAGCAGCAATAACTAAACTGGGCCCCTGAAAAACTATCCAGTTATTTCAGGGGACTTTGTATTTTGTGTGTTGGATACTAGGACGGCTCTAACTTTTAGTCAAAAAAAGAAAATCTTGAAGAGTTTTCTTGTTTATGGAACATGGATTTGAATTCATATCCTAAACTGAGAATTTATGCATTATTGGAAAAGGACTGCAGAGGTGGAGGAGGAAAAGAAGGAAAGAAAAAGGACTGAAAAAGATTCTGAGGCAGACATTATTCAAAACCACATTCAAGGACACAGCGATAGTAGAAGGTTAGATATTAATAGGCTGATGAATAACTTCATTGCTCCATAGTGCGTGTTAAGAAATCACGTTTTATTCTTGCCAGAAGTTACTTACCTCACACAAAAAATGTTTTCCTGAAAGTTTTTCCTCACTTCATAATCACTGAAATAAGAAGAAATGAAAATAGAAAAAGTAAGAATTTCCCCTTGTTGAGATGTCTGGCAATTTTTCCAAAAGCAAAGCAGTTAAATGGTCAGAAACTGAGAATCTGAACTTGAATTCTTCAGGTGCAAGTTCCCTAACCCAATTCTGAATGCTTTTTCAATTTTTCACACTTTGAATCTTTAGTAATAAGTTTGAGAATCACTTCAAATTAGATGTGCAGAAATATCATAATGCTCAGCTGTGTTGTGCATTACATAAGATGCCTTCTGTAAAGGTATCTATAATTTTCAATAATTTCCTATGTCTACATTAGGCAATTTCTTGTTTTCTCCTCATTAATGAAGCCCAATGTGCTCTATAGAGCAAATTAGTACCTGTCCAACACATAGTGTCATTTTAGGTAAATCCTGCACTTAAATTTGAAATATAAAAATGACAAAAGTGACCTAATATTTACAGCTAATTGCAAACACATTCGTGATAGACATTAAAACCTGATATTTGTTTTAAAAGTCCTAGTGCCAGTGCTGAAGTTATTTCTACAAAAGTAGATATTCTGGCATGCCTTTGTAAGAGACATTACTAAATCAAAACAGTTCTGGCCAAACTTGGACTCTGCATTAAATAACTTCTTGATGTGCTCAAGTTGGCATAAGAAGAAATTCTTTTGGCTGGTTCCAGCCTTAGATGGAAGAAATGAAAACAGTATGCTAACGGCAAAAATCTCTGCCTTTGCAGTCAGAGATGGTCTCTTAACTCTTCTTGCCCTTCCCCTTTCCCCATATAAAGCAGCAAGTCATCAGACAAGATGCTTCCCCACTGGGCAAGAGTGATCTTTCCACAAAGGGAATAAGGTGATAACAATTATAAATTGAAACGTGTTTTGTCACAGGGTAAGATGAATTACCATGCAGCTGAAAAGGTGCCAGGGGCAGCTGTGAGGTGCCAGGACATGCAACAGTGAACAAAAGCAGCGGAGTTTGGCCATGGACAGGAAAGAAGTAGGTCACTGACAATCTGGTTTCAAATCAGGCAAGCTGGAGCCGAGCAGATTTGCAGGTCAGGATGGAGTCTGCCCAGTTTATGAGAACCACTGGACAAAATGGTGCCAGACAGGCACTTTTTCCCTGCAGATACCATTCTTCTTCTCCCCATGGGGAAAGGCAGCTAGAATTGGGATCCAGGAGTGGACAGCCAGTTTTGAGGGCAGCACAGCCCTGCGGAGGTGACTGACAGGTGCCTTTGGCACATCCACTCACTCAACCTGGTTGCCAGGTGCCAGGGTGTTTCTAAATTGTTCACAGAGTTGGTCTGAGCTGTTGGAAGAGAAGCAGAATGAGGCTGCACCTCCTGTACAAAAAAGTGCTAGCATTCATGTCTGTTTCCTTAGCATAGAAGTATTAAATACAAAGAATAAATAATTCCTTTTCTTATGAAGTTTCTTAGTTTTAGCAATCAATAAGGGAAATGGACCTGCAGTATAAGACAAACCTCTGCTTTCTATCTGCAAAACACTCACACTCCAGCAAGCCACAAAAGCCTGACACCCAGGATAGATTTGGATACTAGGTTATGTCATAGATGTCATGATAGGTTATGTCATAGAGAAATAAAAGCTAAATATGTTTTTTTAATTTACCATCAAAGATAAAATATGCTTTTATTACCTCTAAGTGCAACTGAAGTAAAATAAATTATTGTGCAAGTTCCTTTGATTTGGATCCATCAGGAAGATAACACCATAGGAAAGACTTAGTACCTATACTCTTTTTGTTTAGTTATAATTTAGTCATAGTTGCAAATGAATTTGGATATATTTTCATACATCTTATTTATATTTCAGAATGTGAAAGGTAAAATTGATTATCTGGAATATTACATTGCATATAACTTGAGAGATAGCTACAGTTAGATTTCCAAGTGTTGATGAGAGCAATTTCAAGCTTAAGGTTGAATAAATTAACATAAAAAGCAAAATACCAAGCCAATCAATTGCACATTCAAATCTTTTATGGCAGCACATGAGTAGGGGGTCATCTCTAATGTGTACCTGGACAGGGAAATGAGTAGAAACAGGCTTTAACATCTGCAAGACAATTCGGCTGACTTAGGAGCCAGAGCAATCCTAGTTGACCTTGTACTACAGAGGCAATCATGTTGCCCCTAACACATAAGGACTTTTTTCCTCTCAATTAACAAATGCCTCACAGCTTGGACTCTGCTTGTAGAGAATGAAAATTTATACAGTAAAATGCTGCAAAGTAAGCATGTGTGCTTTGGGCCTTAATCTCTTCATGACTTTTTGTGACTATGACATGATAAGTGCTAAACTTGGCCAATCAGTAGGTTTACTCCAAGTGACATTAATGCAGATCAGGACTTAACCAAGTCTATCCTATCTGAATACCAAGAGCAATATACCCTTGCCTAAATGGGACATATGCAGAACTTCTTTAAGAAAAGAAAATACCAGTCATTCAGAAACACTTGATTCCTTTAAAACATCAGTGTAGAACAAACAATACCTGGAAATTTATACTCTCACAAATGTATATGGGAAGGACAGAACTGTAAGTTTAGGGATATGTTTTACTGATGGATTTGGTAGTACTACAGTAGTGGTAGGACTCGATGAACTTGGAGGTCCTTTCCAAACTAAGTTATTCTATTCTATTCTAGTCTAGTCTAGTCTAGTCTAGTCTAGTCTAGTCTAGTCTAGTCTATTCTGTCCTGTTCTAATTCTACTTCTAATTTTAATTCTAATTCTATTATTACATTCACCACAACTGTTTCAAAACAGCCTGAATGTGCTGAGGGTGTATGTGGCCAGAGAAATGAAAAAAAAAAACAGGTGAGTCTTGACACTGACTCTTCTGCCAAAGATGTATCGGACGGAGTTCATCTATTTCCAGGCTTGGAATAAACTGGAGCTTTTCATCTTCATGAGTTGCTAGCTGTTGGCAACCAGTTTGAAGCTGATATATTGAGTGCCCTAGGATGAAATCTCACATACAAGTGTGATCTCATTAAAACAGCTCGACAGACACAGTGTATATCAGATTGCATCTATAGAGCAAGAATGCAAGTAGTATTTGCTTGGCTCTTCTGTAGTGTCTTCAGCACTGATTAAATCCTGCCTGTGGTAGACAGACTCAGCTGACCAAAGAGCTATCACAGTCCCTCTGAAACCACTAAAATTTTTCTGGCCAGCAAGCCTAGCTAACATAACATCTGGTATGAAAAAGAATCCGTCACATGAGCAAAGATGTGGTGTGTCCCTGCTCAGAGACAGATGGGATCCATTGCCCTACAGACTGTAAAAGCCCTTTTTCAACAATATTTGATAGAGATGAGATCACTTAACTGACAGTGCATCAGACAAGATAAATGGTGACCTAACAGCAGTTTCCCACACCACCCCTCCTGCCAGCTCAGCCAGTGGAGATGCAGCAGGATCACTCTAAGGAGAGAAGGCACATGCAGAGCCCCTGGATTCAACTTGCAGAGCTGTGGAGCAGCACATGAGTAGGCTGCAGAACTGCTCTCTCCCCCTCCATCCAGACATGGAGCAGGATGTTGCTGACTAAGGGATCCACAAGCAGCTCTGGATGGCTTAGCTGGGGTTTGTAATCTAAATCTCTCCACATCTGTTTTGCCCACACAGCAAGGCGGCAATAAATAACCATAGTAAAACTCATGAGCCATTAATCCATCCTGTTCTTTGTCCTGTCTCACAAGGTAAGGCAGGAGAAAAGACGTGATGGGAAACCATGATCATAGGCATGAAACTGGCTTGGCAATGGCACAGGGGGCAAACACACTCACCAGTGTGCTCTGAGGCTGTCCCATTGACGGGAAGGGTCAGCAGGTAAAACACTGCTCTCAGAGTATATAGAGTTAGTCAAAGATCAAACAATACCCTGATGTTCCATCTAATTCATACTTATTTAAAGAGTGTTGCAGTGTGTTTTCGGCAATTAATGCAATGAGCTGATTTTTGAGGAAGGGCACTATAAAGCAACTCTTTTAAAGGACTTTGTTGGTCAGAGGTTTATAATAGCACCCAGAAGAGATATTAAATAGAGAACTAAATCCAGATTGTTCAAAAACAAGTTTGGCCAGTGGTCAATAAATACTATCAGTTAGCATTAAACAAAGCCTGATTTATGTAATTGTTAGCATGGCTTGTGCAATGCTCCAAACAAATGAATAGAAGTCAGAATACAGCTGCCTTTTAAATCCATGCCCCAGATAGGAAACAGACACAGGGGATTTTGTGATTTGATCATGCAGAATAATAGTCAGCTTTTGGCAATTGGATAATATGTTGTTGATTATGTGCACTATTTGTTGAATGTTTGAGGTGTCTGGGAAGGGGAGAGTTTCCACATAATTTAGAATATATATTGAACTAATACTAAAGAGAATACTCAGGAGAAGCAAGACCAGCAAAAAGAGCACAAACAAGGAAACAAACTTATGCAGAATGTGGGCTTTCCATTTCAGAGCAAAAGTGCGAAGACTAAAAGTGCTTGGGCTCTATCAAATGAGAGTCTATAGAGAGAGATTTTAAAAGATGTTTAGCAGCAGAGGGGTGGTGCACAGAAGCCTGAAAATAAAATTTGAAACTTGGCAGAAAAAGAGGAGAAAATGCTTGAACACTAAAGGAAAACAGAAGTAGTTGCGGCATCTCCAAGGACTTTGTCTTGATAATGTAAGGAATTGAATATCTTCACTTTGAATTCAGTGTTGACTGCTATGACCAATGTCCACAGCAATAGGCTGACAGATGAGGTCAGTAATACAGACGCAAAAATAAGTGTGACTTGAATCCTGTCTTATCATGCAGCACAATCTGATAAGAGAGAAATCATGAGTTCTAATTACTTTGGTTGCAAAGAATCTGAGCTAGGATAGAGTTAATTCTCTTTATGGTAGCTTGTATGGGGCTGTGTTTTAGATTTGTGTTGAAAAGAGTGATGATAATACAGAGATGTTTTAGTTACTAGTGAGCAGTGCTTACACAGTGTCAAGGTATTTTTTTCTCCTCATCCCACTCCACCAGTGAGGAGGCTGGGGATGTACAAGAAGTTGGGAGGGGACACAGCCAGGGCAGCTGATCCCAGGTGACCACAGGGAGATTCTATGCCATGTGGCATCATGCTCAGCATATAAAACTGGGGGAAGAAAGAGGAAGTGGGGGAAGTTCAGGTGTTTGTTTTCCCAAGTAACCATTAAGTATGATAGAGTCCTGCTTTTCTGGTAGTTGCTGAACACATGCCTGCCCATGGGAAGCAGTGAATTAATGAATTGTTTCGCTTTGCTTGAGTGTGCAGCTTTTCCTTTCCATATTAAACTCTCTGTATCTCAAACCATAAGTTCACTCAGTTTTACTCTTCCTATTCTCCTATCCATCCCACTGCGTGGCGAGTGAGTGAGTGAGTGGCTGCACTGGACTGAGTTACCAGCTGGAGTTAAACCAGACATCCTTCACAAGGACTATTTCAGAAGGAAGAAAAGTAGGGTGAGGTTTTATGACATTTCTTTGCCTATCAAAATGTAAATGAGATTTTATCACAAGGCTGAAATTGTATAATGGATGGACCCAAGAGATTTTGTGAAGAAGGAAGGTAAGTCAAACTGCATTACAGCCCCATGTGGAAACTCATTATTTTGGAAGAATAGAGCTTGATAACAGTGTCTGCGCTGGAGCTGTTGGTTATGAAGAACTATATTCCTTCCCTGCCACATGTGTAATATTGACAAGACACCTTTTATTTAATCTGGCTTTGTCTTCCCATTGTGACTTTCCTCCTTCACACATTTAAGTGGAATTTCCCTTCCGATAGAAAATCAGTAGAAAATCTCTTAGCAGCTGAAAAAAATAATAACAGAAGGGGACTAGAATATCCAAATATGTGGAATAATAAACTCTCCTTGATTCTACCTGTTAACAAAAACTGAGCTGGCAACAGCCTTCGCATGCTGTTCTCACAACTTAAGAAGGGTATGGACAACACAATGATGGCCATACAAAGTATGGAAATTCTAGTTCAGAAAATTGTTACACATTTTGTAGTTTGACTTTATTTTAAGCTGGAAAAAGCCCAAAAATTCAGATTTCTTCCAAGTAATATTCCAAAGCATTTTCCAGGCTGTTTGGTTTCAATATAATACACTTTTTTGAAAGCGGTTTCAAAACTCAATGGAAAAGTTACATTTTTTCCATTTTTGAACAGTTCCTATGTAGTCTGTTCCCTTTATAAATGATTTTGTTGCAACTGCACATTTCAGAGTGATGCTATTGCATTAAGTTGCTCCAGCAAGCTATAAGCAGATCTTCTACCTCTGTTCTCATTGCTTCAGATTACCCCAAACTGTAGTCCTCTGCATTCAGAGAGAAGACAAAAAATGTATTAATTCTTACAATTATTTTAATATTTTGGAAGTGTCTTCTCTTAGTAAGTCTCACTGTGATGTATTTGATCATTCTGGATGACTGAAACAGAAACACATAATTTCTATTTCTGCCACACAAAGAAGCTGCTGCCTTGACAGCCCTGGAGGCAGGAAACTGAGATTTGCCACTGAACACTCAATTCCCAACCAGAAATAAAGGAGGAAATCCCCTCCACAGTAGCCCCACGTGGTGCGGAGGCTTTCAAACCTTCTCCATGGCAGAGCAGATGGCAGTTCGATAGACAGTGAGGTGTGATGCTGAGCAATGTGCATCTGGTAGGAATTATTTAAGGGCAATTTAGCAAATTAGGCTAATAATTCACATGAATTCACTCAACACGGTTGGTGCAGCTGGAGGGCCATAACAGGGCTTTCCCCAGAGGAGTGGGGAGCCCAAGTCAGCAGCCAGCTAAAGTAGGATGGTGCCTTGTGAGGGTTTCCACTGGCCTCAGAGGGCTCACAGGGATTTGTGGGTGTTTCATTGTTCACACCTTTGAGATTTGGCCTATGTTGATGGAAGAATAGCAAATAGATTAATCCCTGGAAGTATTTAAAAATAATAAAACAGCTGTCCATAAAACGAAAATAGGTGTATGCCATTTCTAATTAAAATGTTCCTTGCCTTTATGTAAGGAATGCTCTAAATTACTAAAGAAGGCAGGTCCAGTGCCACATCCTGTTCCCAGGAGCTTGGTTGGCTGAGGCAAGAGCAGCTGATTGCTGAATGTAAACCTTTTGTTACCAGAACATTTCCCCACATTACAAGGGTAAGCATGTAATCTACTTAGAGATTACAGGATTTTAAATGGGCTGGGCTGTAGGAAGACTATGACCCAGCAAAGTGTTTACTTTAGCCCATCGGATGGATTGCACATTCCTATGAGGTAATCCAGTATGAGTAAAATCCACCTGGCTTAAAACTCTGCATCACTAATTAATTCAGTTAATATGTAAAATGAGAAAGGTGAGATGGAGTACCGGGGTGGAGGGGGAGGGGGAAGGGAAGAATAAAAGATGTTCAACACCAGTGGTAACAGAATTAGCTAAATAACTCTCACCCAGTGGCAGGTTTTATTATGTCTGTAGAACACAATTACTTTCACAGAATTGCCTAAGTGGTAATTAAATAAAATTTTTTCCTGAGGACTTGGACTTTGGTAGGAAAGGACACCATCTTGTCATCTTGTCCCTGGTTAGGTCCTCTTCTCCCGCACAGGCTGGGAAATGGAATAGAATTATTCCATTTGCAGTGTTCATTCCCAGAGAGCAGCAGGGCTGTGCTGGCTGGCAGTACTGAGG
Source organism: Myiotriccus ornatus (assembly GCA_036023395.1). NCBI lineage: Eukaryota > Metazoa > Chordata > Aves > Passeriformes > Tyrannidae > Myiotriccus > Myiotriccus ornatus. Next base: position 54,750,488 of record JAYRBT010000093.1, on the reverse strand, counting down.
ATGAACAGCAGGCAGCCCAGGTGCCAGTCCCAGTTTCACTGCACAGTTGCGTTTGCCCACCCATCCTGGCAGGTTGCATAGGAGTGTTGCACTGTGACCCATAATATCACTGGTGGCACTTAGTGCCATGGTCTAGTAACCATGGTGGTATTGGATCAAGGATTGGACTTGATGATCTCAGAGGTCTTTTGCAACCCAGTTGATTCCGTGATTCTATGATTCTATGTTTCTATGAATCTATGATTCCATGATCATGCTGCTGTCTGACCCTGAATGATTTGCTACTTCCCACATTAGGCTCCAAATCAAAACTAAGAATCATTTCACTTTATTATTTGCCCTGAAGAAAGAGTTATGTTTGGAAGAAACAAAATTGCAAAAATATAATGTATCAAGCCTTGGTTTGGAAACCCACCCCTTTTCATACCTAGGTTCACTGCCAAACAATTCCACAGCATGGCATGCTGAGCTGGCAGTTGCCTGAAATTACTGCACTGAATATAACAATGTACCTGAACTTCCAGCACCCCTCCAGGGCTTAGATGTTTGCTCCAGGATTCATTTGTAATGCCACTATTGCTAAAGAACCAAGAACTCTTCTGAGGTAAAACATTTAATGCAGAACTAATTTTTTATGTGGGGAGATTTACTCATAAACAGCATACAGATTGACAACGAGACCTTGCCTGAAAAAGTTTGTCCTTCCAACAAAAAATACAGTAGGAGATAAGAAAAAGTGGTTTGGGATTCCTTTTCCTGGGGTTATTAAATTTTTTCCCCTTTGAAAAGAAGCAATATACAAAAATCACATTGAACGTATACCAATATCTTATACACTGGACAAATGACTTGAAGGAATTCTAAATAAGTTTGCCAATAACACTAAATTAGGAGAATCTGTTGACTCTCTTAAGGGCAGGGACACCCTGCAGAGAGACCTTGACAAATTAAGAGAGATGGGTTATTTCCAACTGTATGAAGTTAACAAGGATGAGTGCTGCATTCTGCTCTTGGGAGGGACAACCCTGGTTGTCTGCATAGACTGGGGAATGAGATGCTGGAGGGCAGTGCCATGGAAAGGGACCTGGGGCTCCTGGTCAAGGGCAAGTTGAATATGAGTCAGCAGTGCCCTGGTAGCGGGGGGGCATCAGCAAAGTTGGTCTACAGCCAAGTTGCCACAGTCCTTATTCTGTCAGTTTTCCTACTGACTTCCGAAAAAATGAAGTTCCAATAGTTGCTCCCCTCCAGATATTGCAAGCACTGTCATCAGAGGTGCAGTGTAAGTATGTGAGCTGGGTTCTTGATTCTGTTATAGAGGTATCCATTTGGACCAGCTGGCAGTTCACGGACCCTTAATCAGGAGACCTGGCTGAATCTAGCTGGCCAGAAGTAGAGACAGATGGCTATCTGTGACTGGCACATCCTTACACAGCTTATGTGATCCACAGGAAAAATGAGCTTTATCATCAAGTAGAATTTGTAATATCTGATAATGTGTAAGTGAGAAAGGGTATAGTCTGCTAGTAATTGGTTTTTGAGAGGTGTACTATAAAAATTTCCATCTTCTTTACACCAGTTAGGTCACAAAGCACAGAATGATACAGCAGAGCCAAACGATGAGGGGTTTACACGATTTGATTAGAGTGCATCTGATATGTGCTGATACGCTTTCAGGGTAATAAATACTAAGAAAGTATATGCCACGTTTTCTTTCTCGTAGACTCCACACTCATCGTCATTTCCACAAAAATCCATGAATAAAACCTTATTCTATTTCAGAGTAATGTTTGACCTGAAACAAGAGGAGCTGGGCCTAAGTTATGCCTTGAAAAGCACCTTTTGCAACCAAACCAATCCCCAGTCTTGTCAGATTTACAAAGGTCATTACTCAAAAATATATTCAAGAAAACATAAAGTTTACCACAGAAGAACATGTTAGAAAAAAAAGAGAAGACCTCTGTAGTCTGATCATTTTAGCTAAGGAGAAATTGCTAACCATTGCCTTACTATTAATCTGTGCAAAAAGTATTTTGTAGGAAATTTTCTGTGTGCTTTAAATGGTAGAAAGCACCTTTTAACACAAAAGGAATACATAACTCTAAATCAAGTAATTGCAAGAAGAGAGGGAGGACCCCTTTGGAATTTCAGGTACTCATCCCTAGCTGGCAAAGCAGGGTCTTGTTCCCAAGGTGTAGCATCACAAGGTCTGATCCAACTAATATCTCCAATACCCTTGAATAACTTACTTTACCCATGTAAATTAAGATCATCTGCTTTCTGGAGCCTAGATTCACTGAGGACCGAGATTACTGCATCCTGCTGGTTAGACTACCTGCCCACTCTTTTACTGGTCTGGCTCAAACCTGAACCCACCTTTTTTCCAGCACAGCTCCTGGCACAGTCCTACTGCTTTGTGCAGAGAAAACTATACAGCTGCACCAGCACTGCCAGCTCAACACAAACTTCAGCCTGCCAAACACACCTGGCAGTGGAGGGAAAACAGCTGTGATTAAAATCAAGTCATCCCTCTCCTCATCCTGCCTCACTTTCCTCCGTAAATTGCCTGTTTACCAAAGATGACAAACTATTAGTAGGTATTAGACAGCTGGTATATATAACCCATCTAATTTTGTAAGTCTGCAGGACAGAAATGAAGATATAACCATGGTATATGCTAAAACTGTACTGTCTTCACCTAGTCACAGCAAAGTCGCAGTGACATGTAGCTTCACCTCCTGAGAGCATGTGCACCCGGGGCTAAAGGGGTGTTTTTTCTTTGGACATACAACCAAATGTGTCACCATGTCTCCACTGCCTTGGTTACCCACAAGAATGGGCTCAAACTTGAACAGGCCATAATCACATCTATTGCCTGCTATGCCTTGAACCCCTCCCAACTGTTTGGGCTATTCACTTTGTGTAATTTGAGAGGAGGAAAAAAGATCTTCAGCTCTTTATTACGGGTTTATACGGTGCCATGTACAAGGCTGGAGCATCTAGTCACTGCTGCAGGATGAGCAAAGAGGGACTAATTAATAGGCTCAGAACATGGTCATGAACAAAACAGTGCTGTGGTTTTGGAAAACTGTCAGTAAGCAAAACACAAACAACCACTCAAAACCTTTTTCTGCTGTGAGGCATCTATTGTGTTTTACTCACTTCTCAAAAAAAACCCAGGGTCTTCAGTGTGTTATAAATGATGCTTCCCCTTGACAGCCAAGCTGACAAGGCTGTGCTTTCAATTTAGTCATATGGCAGTGAGGTTGATAGAGGTCTTTGGTGTCCAACCACTCTCCTTTATGGTTTGTGTTTTAAGGAGAGATGGATGGAGATCAAAATAACTGAGAGCATTATCTCCAGACCTACTGTTCTACAGAGTCCAGGTTAGAAAGACTGTATGAGCACAGCCAGCACATGTACCATGAGAGTATACATATCACCACATGTTTTCTGAATTCCTATGTTGTACTATGAGTTCCACATTAAGAATTTTAGCAAGGGGATATAGGATGTACTAAGGACAAAAAATAAATATGTAAGATGTGAATGCAGCCCAAAATAAGGATCATATTTTTACTACAATAGAGATAAAACAGTTCTTGAGTTCAAATTTTACAGCCCTCAAACCTCTTTTTTATACTAGAAGCACCTATAGGTACCTATAAAGACTCTGATCTAGAAACTTTCCTTTTAACTAAGTGTTCCTTTTAATTGGACATAGGTAGTGGTATAAAATGCCAAAAAGAATGATGAGCAGGGGCCTAAGAAGCCTAAAGTGAATAAATCTCTGCTACACAGCAACTAAATCCATGACTTATTTTTGCCAAGATATAGCCTACTGTAAGACTTTACTGCTTTGTCCAGTAATATGTTTTTAATGCCTTAAGACTGAGAATCATGCTATTTGCTCACAACGTTACTTATTACACACCTTAGTAATTCTTAGTGTTGTCAAAAATATTTGTGTGCATCTGACAAGATACTACATTTAATGCAATACTTGATAAACTTTTCATGATACAATGTAACTCAGTTACTTCAATATAAATATGAGAAAAAGTTATTTATAGAGCTTCAGAAATTTAAAAGATCTCAAAAGAATACTTGGAGTTGAAGAAGTTTAAAGAAGAGAAAAAAGGTCAGAGGTAGCACATATAATTAACTATAAGAATTCTATCATTTATCAAAATAACTTTAAAAGAAGACTAAAAGATTGATCTAAAATTCAATAAAACTATTATCAAAGTCATATTACAAGTTCATAATTATGAAAAGGACTGGCATACTCTGTAGATTCACATTCAGCCAGGCACTACCAGCATACTGTGCCACTTCCCTTTAGTAACAGCCTCGTTACTCTTCACGCAAGCTAATTACACCAAAAAACCTCTCCCATCTTCCATAATGGTTTTGCAGAAGAAACCAGGTCTAAAGATAGACCTTGCTATCTTTAGATATCTAAAGATAGGCAGTTTTTTCCTAAAAGAAATTTTTCTTTTCTCTCCTAGTTCTGGGTAAGATTTGACCTATCACATCAAATATATCATAATTTTTGTTATTGAAAAAACTAATAACTGCTTTTTTGCCTCCTCAACCATGGAGGTCATGGTCATGAATAATAAATGTTCAGTAAAAAAAACAGTGTTTGTATGTGTGTGACTAACTTGGCTGAAAGCATCCATACAGTAATCTTACTAAAAATACTGAAAGGTTTAGCTAATTGCAGAGTTGGCTTGAGATCCAGAACTAAAAAATTAGTCATAGATTTATGAAAATACTCCACCACCCTTAGAGAAAACACAGAAAAAGCACATGATTGTTATTTAAAAGACTTTCTATCCCTGCCCTTTTCCTAGACAAGACAACATTTTTTTAGTGTCAGGACTAGTCTTCCTAATTCTTATACCTTGTATTTTTTCCTGAATATAATTCATTATTTTCCGTGTGACAGTTCTCTGGGTCTGGCAGCTCCTGCTCTTTTTTGTACATTGTATCCACAACCATTCTTCAGTTTATGAGCCTCAGTTATGACCTCAGGGGCAGACTCGAGTCAGCTTCAGTCCTCCAGCTATTGATTTATTAAAATACGTGCTCACACATTAACACCTTCAAAACCTTCTGGATGTTCACCAAACAGTAGTAGCAATACAGCTTAACTGCTGCTTCTAGGTAAGAGGGCTGCCCCTTGCAAAAGATGCCTCTTTCACTTGTGAATGTGACTTTTTGCTGCTGGCCACAATACCAGAGTCCATGCAGGGCTATTTGCAGTGCCTAGCACATAAGGGGAGATGTGGCATCTCTTCATTTCCCCTTAAAAGACCTCACATTTATGACAATGACTTCCTCTGCACTTGAAAATGGTGGTTGCAGTGAGCCATTCTGTCGAAAGGAAAGAGAGGAAGGAAAAAACCATCAGAACCTGTAGCTAACACTGACTTAAAAAAGTAAAATACATGCAGTATTTGTATTTTGAATGTATGTAAATTTCATAAACACAGCTAAATTGTGTGGTTATCCACTAAGGCATCTAATAGGCTTATGGATAAGGCAGCACTACTTCCATATGTGTCAAACACGTTAAAGATATTGTAGGCTGACCTTTTTGAGAATGTTTTCTGTAGGAAACAACAATAAGGACCTCTTTCTACACCATTTTCTACTCACAGCATCACAGAGCAGCTGAGACTAGAGGGCACCTCTGGCAATTGTCCTGCCCAAACCCTTGCTCTAGGCACATGGAGCAGGTCACCCAGGGCTTTGTCCAGTCAGGCTTTGGGTATCTCCAAACATGGAGACTCCACAATCTTTCTGGGCAATTCGTTACAGTGTTTGACCACCTTCAGAATAATTCAGTTCATAGCTAGTTTCTATGTTTAAATGGAATTTCAGGTATTTCATTTCCTGCCTGGTGTCTCTTGTCTTTCACTGGGCACCACTGAGAAGACCCTGGCTCTATCTTCTTGATTCTTGCACCAGATTTTTATACATATTCATAAAATCCCTCTGGAACCTTCTCTTCTCCAGACCGAACAGCACCAGATTTTTATACATATTCATAAAATCCCTCTGGAACCTTCTCTTCTCCAGACCGAACAGCCCCAGGTCCGTCAGCCTGGCCTTGTACATCAGATACCCTAAGCCTTAAATCACCTTCATGGCCCTTTGCTCGACTTTGTCCTGTAGGTAGCTGTATGCATTTCTGGTACTCAGGAGCCCTAGGGTGGACACAGTGCTCCAGGTGCGGCAAATACAGTTCCAGTTCTCATGAAGAGATCAATCTGAACCGAAGGATACAGATTTTATGTTGTTAAACTGATTGTAAATATCAGAGCTGCAGAAACAAACCACATAAGCCCTTGGGCATTGTCAGAAGATGAGTCAAAGGCTGCACCTATCTGCCAAGTGCAAGAGGGCCAGGCGTCAGTCTGAGCACTGGCCGCCTGATTGACTGTGCTGATTAACTCCTGGCTCACTCTCTGGTTCTTTTCAAGGCTCCTGCAGCCAACTCCCTCCAAAGCAGGGCTTGAACATGAGTAGGGAGATGGCTGACTGCAAGTACCACTCCCAAAACACAAGTCAAGTAAAACAGCACTTGAGAAACAACAAAAATTGTGTTAGGTCTTCAGCTGGGAACTCTATATTCCAGGTACTATTGGCACTACAATTCATAGCACTGCTAGAATATTTGTTCACATCCAGTCTTTCCCAGTTTCAACTTGAAAGCAAATGAGAAACTCAAAAACAGCCAAAATGATGCTACAAAATATGGTATGGGCTGTCAAACACACCTGACAGGGAAGGAGTAAAGAAAGTTGTCTTGTTTTAGTTTAGTCTAGACATGATTATCATGACTTAAATGTTATATCTTACAGCCTACTCGAGGAGATTAAATTTTAATTAATTGCTGATTACTAACTACTGTTTTATAACTGATGTTTATTCTAAAAAAAATTGAAATCAGATTCATTGTTATTCCTTTTTGTATGCCTGTCCATTCACCCAGATGTTTAGAGTAAAATGATCTAGACACAAACCATGAGATATTTTTAGAACAATGCCTCTTAAGAATGTAAGACAGGCCTGGCACATAGCTTCTAAAAAATCCTTCACCAGGTCTTGAATTTTCAAAATGTTTTTTAATATTGAGAGGCTGGAATCAAAATAATGGCATTGTAACTCCACCCACAAAACACAACATTTACAAATTCTGTTTTCTAAATATATTTTTGATAGTAGCTTGGTTCACATCTTACTCCCTAGAGAAAACCAACGCTTTCTACCATTTAGAAAGGATGGCAGAAATGTTAACAGCATCAAGACTCTGCAAAAGCAGCAGGTATGAACTGAATTATACAGGGAACATTCTGATGAACATGAATATTGGTGGGGAAGGGAAGGGAGAAGACCTTTTCCTGACTCCTGCAGAGGGGGAGGTGATATTTTTTAACTAGAAAACACGAGTTTACAGAACTGCCATTTCTTTTAAGCCAACTGCTGTATGAGTCAACAGTCTGATGGCTCAAGTTTCAAAGAGAACTAGTGTTAGCAAGCTCCTTTTCCAAAGGAGCAGTGATTTTGAATCCTCAGAGTATACAGAGAGATTTCTTACTGGCATTTTAAAGAAAGTTTTGGACATCACTGTGGTGTAAATTCATCTTCCATGCAGTAAAAACGGGAGGAACAGTGCTTCACATCTTGGTAGTTCTCAAGATAAGAAGTACATTCTAAGTAGAGATTGTCATTAATAAACATCTTTTCTACATCTGTAGAAGCAATTATTTCGGACCCCAGCAGCCAGTAGATTGATTGAGTCAATCTTTCTTTCTGTCTTATACCTCCTTCCTTTCACAGGAGACAGCCGGACACCATTCAGGCTTGCCATGTTTCTCTCATTTTTCCTTGTTTGCATTCCTGAATACAACTGCAAGCCTCTGCTTTAAATATGTTCCCTCCAAGGAGCAATCTTTAAGGACACATCATTATCACCCTGTGTATTTTCGGCCAAGAAAATTCACACATCAAACAATCCTCTCAAACCCATGGCATTTTAATCATCTCCAGTCAAAGAGCCATAAAGAGGAGGGGGCACAGACATCTTTCCAACAAATAGAAAGGACACTCTGTGAGACTCTGCCTTGCCTGTTGCATTACTTGGGCATCAAGGACCGAAAATGTGAGACCAGACATTAGTTCAGTTTGCATTCAGAAGGCAAATGCCCTGAATTGTTTGCATTCATAAGAAACAGTATTTTAGAAATCATAGAATCATAGAAGGTTAAGAGTTGGCAGGGACCTTAAGTACCATCTAGTCCCAGTCCCTTCCTGTGCCATGGGCAAGGACACCTCCCACTAGACCAGGTTGCTCCAGGCCTTATTCAGTCTGGGATGGGGCTTATCCACTGCCTCCCTCAGCAACCTCTTCCAGGGTCTAACCACCCTCACAGTAAACAATTTCTTCCTGTACCTAATCTAGATTTTCCCTCTTTCAGTTTGTACCCATTTCTTCATGTCCTATCATCAAAAGACCTAAAAACCACAAAAACACTCAGGCCAGGATAAGAGCATGGGCACCACATGGTGTTAAAAATGAACAGTCAGCTCTCTCAGGGAGCTGAGCAAACACAGCACTTTTGCAGTGAGACTTTGCACTAAATGTACCTAGCCAGTAAAAAGGCTCTCATGATTTTATTTGAATCATGACACAGACACCCCCAATGAACACATTTCCAAAATGTGTAAGTGGAGCCTTTGAAGAGCAGCAAATGCCAGGCAAATAGAGAATTTGAGACAAATTTGTATGAACCAGCAATGAAGAAGGAGGCTTAGGAAACAGCAGTAGGAAATGAAAAATAAAGATGAAGGGGTATAGTGAAAATGCAGAAAGTTTGCAAGAATGAGAGCTGAAATCCTGCCCTTCCTGTAGGCCAGAGGACTTAGGTCATTGGCTACAGCTGAGCCAAGGAGTTCTCTGAAGGAACACTGTTAGAAGTCCAAGCAAGAGCTGAGTTAAAACGGAAAGACTTACTGTATTAAAAGCCCCAAGGAGAGCAAAAGCATTTTAAGACAGAGCAAAGATCAGCTGTGCAGAGGTTTTTAGGACTAAAACTATAAAAAACTATTACTGACTTCATCCCTATAATTTGTTGTCCTGCTGGCACACTAGGGGGAGCTGAGAAAGAAGATCCCTGGAGCCTTTTGTTTTCCCGGCAGCTACACCCAACCAGTGTGTGCTCGCATATTTCTACCTAGAATGAATACCTGGGAAAAGCTGTAATTTGAATATTTCTGAGGAGCAGGTTAGTGATTGCATCCGTGGCGACAGCTTGGGAAACACCGTAATTGTGGGAAGTGGGGCAGTTGTCCTGTGTGGTGTCTGGCTGGTCACTGCTTTGGCACGTTTGGACAAGCAGTTGCCAAGAGGTGAACTGGGGGATTAGACTAGAGGTGAGACTGATGAATGTCACTGGGAGTAACACCACTGGGCCTGGTGAAGAACAGCAGTATCATGAACAGCTGTGGCTAATGGACTTGATTTATGAATGTTGAAGAGCACTGGCACATTTTTGTATGGCCACCAACCTGCAGATGAAGGAGTGAAATTTCAGAAGAATTTTATACTGAGACATAAATGTGTTTCACAGATTTACGAATAACAACAAAAATCAAACAAAATTACTGGAAAGTCTGGGTAGTGTGGCAGCCTTGAAAAGTTTCTCCTGAGAGACTTTTGGACTTTTTCTATCAACACAAAATATTATTTCTGGTGAATCTTTGTCCTTTACTTTGCTAAGCCAACTTCCTCAGAAAACTGATGGGGATTTTTCTCCATTTTGCAATTCAAGGACCTAGAAAATGTCTTGAAAATACTTTTTCTTTTTCTTTTCCTTTTCCTCCCTGTTAGTGAAAAATCTAGGAAAATCTAACAATTTACTTGAACTATGTGGAGTGAGTAAGATAACATCAGAAGAAAGAAGTTAATCATTCATCATATACCTATGCTCTTAAAAGGAGTCTGAGCAAGCAAAAAGGTCAGTGACTTATAACAAGATGCCAGTGCCAAGTGTAAGCTCGAGCAACAGAAAGGTCTGATCATAAAGAAATGCCTTGCTTCCTCCCCATGATTTTATCTGACTTCATGAAGTGAAGCCAAAACCGGCAAAGGCAGTAGCCAGATGCCCGGCCACTCAGCCACACCCTTTTAATGAAAGCTGCCACACATCACGCAAAGTAACGAACAGACAAAACCAGCTCTAATATTTCATTTATTGTGTTTATCCAGAAGTGTGGTGTATTTCCAGGACACCAAGACCCAAAGAAAATTATATGGCTGGAACTGAGCATGACAGCAAACTAAAACCAAGAAAAGCAAAAAACAGAAACACCCACTTACAACTCAGAGAATATTTCTTAAAAAGTTGTCACATCATACTGAATTCCTGCTCATAGTCTTTAAAAAAGAATGCTTAAAAAAGAAAGCATCCTGGGAACTAAAATCCTCATGGAAAATTAAGGATTTAATAGACACATTAGACCCATTATGACTTCGCTGATGCTCCCTCCCTGCTGAATATGGTTCCATACCACCCAGGATGCAACTGCACATTTATCTATTCAGTTAATCTTATTAAACAGAAGTAAAAGCAGTCCTGCAGAGTCTACATTTACTCTGTATTTACATACAGCTCAAAAGCCATTCCTCATGCCTCCTGGCTGTTTGAGGTTACAAGCCTTCAAGCAGCAGAGTTGATCTCACAGGTTGGTGGGAAGGGCTTGCTGCACCCTCTCTGATTCTAGCCCAGAGCTCTGACACTCTTTGGATCATTCTGTAAGTTGATTAAAACAACCTGAGGTGTTTTAGGGTTTTTTTGTAATTGCTGAATTTCATTGCTTGGGGAGAAGTTGGCCCAAGATAACAGGAGAGACAGCACAGTGCTTTTTGGGCCAGTGAGCTGTTGGTTTGCCTTATCCCTCTTCACAGTAGGCTGACACTGGCCTCCTGTTCAGAAGAAGCATATTGTCTCTCTACACAGACTTGAGAGATGACAGTGATCAACATGCTGTATAAGACACTGCTAAGATAAGTAGTGACTTGAAATCCTCCAAACTTGGGAAGATGCTTCTCAGAAAAACATGTCCTTAACACACAAAAATTCTGTGGTATGCAAGAGATCAAACTACATGACCTCCTAGTCCCTTCTCGCACCTTCTGACCCATTAAAAAGCAAAGAAAACAGGATAAATTAGTAAATAACTTGCAGTAAGCCCATTGCCCCATTGCTAGGATTCAGGATTTTTTTTGAACAAAAATTTAAAGTGTCGCTCCTCTTCCTACCAAGTCTTTTCGACCTGAAAGCACCAAAAAGATTGATCCAGAATTAGGGGCTTCTAGGGGAAAAAAAAAAAAAAAAAAAGAGCCTTTACTCACTGACTTGGGTGAGACAAACTGGCAAGTAGCTTAAATTATGTTTCAGTCTTAAGTTGCTCTACTAATACTGTTTTTTTCTACCCCTCCATCCTAAACAGCTATTGGAAACTTTCGAGTTTAGATATTCCATCAACAGTGGATAATCAGAGCAGTTCTTTGGTCCTGGCAGGGCACCAGGATGAGGTCAGGTTTATACAATGACAAGAACTGACAGAATTTAGAAAATTGTACAGTGGCAACTGTATAACCACTGACAGTGGCTGACTGCATGCAAAGGCAGCTGTACCATTAAGAGTCAAGACATTTATTTTCTTGCTCTTTGGCATACTCATTCTTCAGCTCTCTATCACCATTTCTATGGGAGATTATTTCAGAACAAATGCTCTGAGCTGGAACTGGTCATGTGACTGAGGTTGGTTCATTCAGGATTCAGCTAAAAAATACTTTCTACTGTAAGGAATGATGTGAAATCTGACTCCGAATTGTCTTCTACCCAGATACATACCATAAAATAAATTCTACACTGTTAAGCTCTTGCCTTGATTCTTCTGTGGGTGATACTTCTTTGGCTATTTTCTAAGGTCCAAATCTAAATGCATTATTCACAGTTTTATTAAAAACTCACACTGTGGTTAGGAAAGAAGTCACTTGCATCCCCTGCCTCTGCTGACCCAACAGGCAAGCACAGTGCTGATGTTGCACTGTGCACTTCCTATGGGCCTTATGATTTCAGTTTTATTTTTTCCTTTTTCAGTTTATTTTTTTTAATTGTTTGGGATACTCCAATCCCTCCCAACACCAAATTCCTCTAGTAGCCAAGATGACTGTACTCTCAGTAGGTATGTGTGAGCCTCCAGATATTTTCAACTGAAGTCCTAGCACAGAGTTAAGTCTTGAAGCTGACAGAAGGCAGAACAGTGTGACACTGTGAAAGGACAGGAGCATGAGGGCAGTTTAAAATAGTTTGTTTCTCCCAAGAGTGGTTCTTTCTCAAGGCCAGCTGCGGCTTCAATCTGAAAAAGACATGTGAGTAGATCTCTTTCAATTTGGACTCTTTGTCACCATACTCCATGTTTGTTTGGTGCTCCTCTCTCTCCCAGGCTCTACATTTCCCTATACTTTTCCTGGATCTTCCCTTTTCCTCCATTCGTTGTTTCCTTGTAGCCTATGCTGTGGCAATGAGAACGCTTTGTATGCTTGGAGATATGACGCATCTGCATTCCAAGCCAGTATCTGGGCAAGATGCAGCTGTGTCCTCCCTCTTACCCCAGAAGTGACCTGTGCTGAGTCTCTGAGGTGAAACCATGGGGACTCCAGCAAGGACAAAGATTGCAGGTTGTGCTGTATGGACCTAAGGTCCTTGTTGGCCAAAATGTTTAGTGATTGCAGAAGGAAGTGGCTTCCATATGAGTCATTGTGACTCTTTGTTCTCGAGTAATTTTCTGTAGAGGCAAGTGTTGGTAATCTGGCTACACTCAAGTGTTATATTTACCTGTTTAATTAATTGGACATAACTAAAAACAATTCCACGGTAAACAAGGTTGAGAAACAGTGCCTTAAATTTGTTGCTGTATTTATACCTAATTTCCTTATTCTGGATTACATCAGATCTTTCCCACATGCAATTAAAGAACCTGATACACCACCATTAAAATTCTGCTGAATACTGAACTCACCCAGGCTCAGATATGTGAGCTATACCCAGGCCTCTCTCAGCTTTTGTGTACGTGGCATTTCACACTGATCTAACTAGAAAATGTTCAAGCTGCAGCACGATGTGCTTCTCATGCTGGCTAGGGTAAAACCATCTTACTCTGCAGTATTCTTGACTCAAACCCAGAAAGGATTTTGAGGAATCGCACTATAAACCATGACATACAGGCTAGCTTTCAGCAAAGAGAGGGGCTACAGGAAGGCGAAGGATTTTGGAGAGGCAGGGAATGTTAAGCCATGGGTAGCTCCTCATCACCGGAGGCAGATAGTAACTGTAACTGGCTAAAACCCGGGTAGAGCAAAGACTTGAGGTGGAGAGAGGACATAATGCCTAGAGTTTTCAATCATGATTACACAGAGGCACCAACCATGAAGCAACGTGGGGCTGGTGAGGTGAAACTTCTACCTGCTTACATTTCTGTCCTGTGGCCAAGAGCGTGAAGACTGGACACACTCCCCTCCCACTGAGCTGCCCAGTTGCTCAGAGGATGGTCCTGCAAGCCTCCGAGGAGTGGGGCAGGCAGCAGAGCCTTGGACACCAGAGTTTTCCTGAAAATCAGCAATGCTAACATGCAGAAAAAGAAGACACCTTTTTTCTCATGTGCCATCTGTTTCCAACAGCAAGCACCCTTGTGACTGTCTTTGTATTAAGAAACTGGTTTTGTGACTCCTGATGATGTGTTGGTGTGTAGCACTGCTTTGCTCATCCCTCCAAGGGTTTGGTCTTAATTTCTGACACACTACTAACTTCTTGCTCCCAATCCACCACACTCCTCCCACAGAAACATGAATGCGTATATCCTGAGCATGAGAGAGTCCAGGGATCCCTAAGGGAGTTTGTGGCCTATGATACAAACTACATGGAACCCCAGTATGGGGAAAGATAGGATAGGGTGAAGACTGAGTCCTGATGTGCAGAAAATGTGGAAGATCTGGGGACCCTCCTGCCAGCAGACACAGAGGAAGTACAAGGAAAAAGAAGGGCTGCACACGGGGGAGGAGAGGAGGAGACACCATGGCCCTGACAGGGAGGCAAAGGGCACATATACCTCTGCCTTAGAAGGGACTGAAGAAGTGGGACTGCCAATCCAGAGTGGGTAGAGATGAGATACATTTAGAGATGCCAGGACTAGAAGAAGTTTACCTGAAGACATCTGGGAAAGGGAAGGACTGACTGGGACTGGTACAGATCCTATGAGAACATAGGCTGGAAAATACCAGGAGCTCTTGCATTAGAGAGATGGGAGAAAAGCATGGCAAAGTGGAATGATCCCCACCTGGAGGCAAATGCCCCCAAACCTGGTCAATGGTCCCTGGCTGAGTGGCCACAGAACAGCAGGAGACGAATAAAACAGTCCTTGGGGACCTGGACCCCAGCTGCCTCTCACTCATTATCTCAATGGCTTGGAAAATTACCACTGTGGGAGAGGAGAGCCAAAGCAGCAGTAACATGCACTGCTTCTTCCTAATTAAAGCTCAAATGTCAATATGAGACTTGTCTCCATCTTAGCCTAAGACTGTGGTCCAGTTGCTCTGTGCTTATTCTGCCAAACATTAAAGCATGCAGTTAATTTTTGTGGACAGGATTCAGTCCCTGGGCCTCTGGTGATACTAAATCACGGGCTTAAATTTTAATTTGTGTTGAAGTGCTTTGTTGTAAAGGGGATCTCCTATGTATTGGAAGTTAAGCATTGAACAGCTTGACTGAGCAAGGGCTAACTCCAGAGTAAGTCAGTGAAATTGGTATCTCCAGGGTCAGTAAAAAAGAGAGAATGGAGAGAAGCACAGGCCCAGTCTTTTTATGGATCTTCTTCTTTTGGCTGCAAAACAAAAAATTTTTTTTTCTTACTGCCAGCAAAGTTTATGATACTTCAAAAAAACAAAGCCACACTAGTGTCAACATTGTTTAAGGGATAGGAGAATCCAGGACAGGACACCACCATTAAACAATATCCTATCTTGAAAGACATTGCATAAGAAGGCAATCTGTGTTATTGATCCTGGTTTTCTTCTTCCATCACTTCCAAATTATTATAAATGCTCACATTAAAAGTTCTGTTCTGTGATGTCAGGGAAATGAGAATTAGGACTGATCTTTACAGTTAAGTACTTTGAGCAATTCATGATGTTAATCATGTAACCATCAAAACATTTATGTTTTATTTACAAATAAGCCAAGTATTTTCCAACACACTTCCTGGTAAAAAAGCAACATTCAAACCACAGAAATCCTTTGTGTCATGTGTTCTGCTCATTATTCTGGGAAACTGTGAGTGATGCCTATTGTATACTGAATCCTTTGTTTCAAGCTTGCAGAGGCCGTTCTGGGATGCTTCCCCCACGAGGTTACTGTGGCTGTGTTTAACAAGCACTTAAAACCCAGAGCATGTACTTTTTAAAAAGAAAAAAAAGAGAATATGTACCAGCACGTTAAGTGCTATGGAAAATTGCAGCCTGGCCCAATGCTGCAGCTGTCAGCAGGAAACTTCTGGAGGTCTGAAATAATAAGAAGAATAATACAAATCTAAGTATGATTTAGGAATGTATGCATTTTTGCATTCCAGTATTAAGTATCTGTAAATAGTCTAATTTCAGAGATTTTTTTTTTTTGCAGGTTTCAGAAATATAATTATATACAGCACAATTGCTGGCAAATGGTAATCAAATACTGTTTGCTTTGGGGTGGAGCACGATTCTACCTGTTTACATAAATTGCAAGGTTATTATTGGAAAAGTCAAGACAGCCTCCTTGAGAAAATGCCAGTTGACTTCCCTTATTCCCCTTAAGAACAAGAAGAAATATAGTGGTGTTTTCTAGAGGCTGAGTTTTATACAGACCCACTGTGTGAAACACCCATGGCACCACAATCCAGAAAAATTTCTGATCTTCATTTTAGAATTCATTTTGGCCAGAAAATCACTGAGCCCCTCTTATGTCCTTCTGCTCTGTTTTCAGACAATATGCTCACTATGATGCAGTTTGGTATCCTTTCCTCTTTTGCGGGTATCCAGAAATCTCACTGAATAATTTGCTGCATACTCTGTTAGCAGTTTCAGAAGCAAACATTAAACAAATGTGTGTGACAATTGCTGTGCCTGCAGCCTGTTATTGACTCATTTTAACAGCAGGAATTGCATCATTTGTAAAGACTAGTTACTTTTTCCTCTTCTTAGAATTCTCATTAGAAGTTCAGTGATACAGAGTCCATCATCTTCTCTTTCATAATTTCTAGACATGCATTAACACTGTATTTATAATGTGTTGCACAGAGTAATTACAAGGCTGTTTCTAAATTGACAGTGAAACATTTGTCACAGAATAGCAGTGTGATGCAGGCATTAACTTTCAGTAGATGAGGTTGCACCCTTCCCAAAGTGGAATTGATGGATGCTTGCAGCTGTAACCTCAGAAAATTCACCTGTGAGTGATGCAGTATTAGACTATCCTGATTCTCACCTAAATTACTTGAATAAAATTATGCCTGATTTAAATAATTTGGGATTTTCTGGTTCCTGAAGAGCACGTCATGGAATAACTGACAGCAGACTAATTTCTGTAATTTATTTATTTTTCCCTAATTAAGTGGCCTTGCATACAGTACTGCAAAGCTACCCACAAAGATTGCTCTTTGCCTACTAGATAAATACAATTTTGTCAATATTTGGATTCAGACTCCACCATCCCTGCCTCCTACTGCTGTTGCTCATACTTGAGGTAGACAGGACCGTTTGAGGAAAAAAAACTTGCAGAAAGAATAGTGAAAAAAGCAAATTTTACAAAATTCCCTCAGGTAACGTAAGGATAGGCTGAAAGTGAGAGCATCTGCTTCATTAAGGTTGTCCAGTTAGGCTGTCAAGTTTGCATTTTCAGTGTAAACTTGTTAATATACAAACCAGGGAGTGATAAATAAAGACAAAGATACAAACCTGACAGATGAGGGCTGATGGAGATAATACTAAAACCTCAGAGTCTCCAGTCCTTAATTGTTGGGCCATCGAGAAACTCTGGACACAGTTATGGAGAGAGCGAACCTGGAATTTGGAATGTGTAACAATGGGAAAACAGGAGGAACATGAGAATTTCTGACAGTTCTGTCAGACTAAGCAAAATTTATTAAGGAATGTTTATGGGTTGGGTATGGGGGAAGAAGTCAGTGGGGAATGGATAGAAGGGGGTTCTTTGGGGCTGGTCAAATGAAGAACTGGGCTCCCAGTGTGCTTATCTGATCCCTGCTCCTGATCCCGACAGTGTCTCCTGTCTCTGATTTGCTCCTTCCCTATCCCTCTGCATAATTTCACTCTCTATCCCATGTGCGGGAGGGCTGCAAAGATGAGGTGCCAGCTACAGAGCAGACTGGCAGGAGTGGGTTTGGTCACAGTTACTGGAGCCAGAGCTGGAGTGTGGGTGCTGCCCCAGGTGGTGTCAGATCCTGAGGGAGGGAGGGTGCCAGTGCCAGCTGGTGAGTGTGTGCACCCTTGCGAACCCCGCAAATGCTGTGTCTGTGTGTCTGTATGTCTGTGTTTATGCGTGGTTGAATTTTCACTACAAGGCCAGGTTTGATGGGGCTTTGAGCAACCTGGTTTAATGGAAGGTTGCCTGCCCATGGCAGGGGAGTTGGAACTAGGTGATGTTTAATGTCCCTTCCAACCCAAATCAATCATTCTGCGACTCTATGGTGCTGACTCCTGCACTAGAGCCCACAGCTGGGGTGTCACTGAGGGACCAGTCCAAAACATTAACTTCAGCAAACCAACCTCAACATCTTGCCAGCACATCGAAGCTCTTTGAGCCTGATTTCATTCTATCTTCCACTACTTCATTGCCATGACGTTTGCTTTTCCGCTGAGGTTCAAGCACTGATTGTTCCTTTCTGCAGTACAACAACAGAGGGTCACATTTCTTCTCCTGCTGGCATGTCAGCACGAAGCAAAAAGCACTGAATGTTTTCCAATACATTTCTCTGGGATTTAATGTCTACCACTGCAGAAATTAGTATAGGACACTGCTACAAAGTTTTGTGCTTTCCAAAAAGCATTCTGCAAGGATAGAGTATTGGTAACAAGCTGCAGCAAACTTATGTGGAAAGTCTTTAGTTTTCTCCTCAATGAACTTACAGTTGCTGTGTATTTTAGAGCATTACTAAAGTCTATATTATAAAGAGAAACTGATGACATATAGTTTCATTTATCACATTTAGCTGTACATTTTTTGTTACTATAATAGAGATTCTTGTTACTCAGTAAAAAAAATCTACCCTCACATTTCATATCATGGCATATTAATAATCTTTCTGCTAAAACTTTATTTTTACTGACTGAGTTTTTACACTGACAGTGTAAGAATGAGGTAATGAGTTGACTTAACTGTGTCAAGCTATTACCAGAATGAAATCTACGGTGCAGTAATAGTGTTTACTGACCTAAGGCATACCCAATGCTTGCATATTAACTTTCCCTTAAATGGCATCCAACAACACATCTTCAGCTTTGGATGCACTTCAGTTACAGAATTAATATTCTCTCTGAAGAAATGCAGGCATGCCCCTCCAAGAAAATGCTTAAGATCTCAGAGGAAAACCTTTAAGATTATAATGGAGAGGAGGACTGACTTCAAAAGGATCTTGTACAGAGGTAGGAAATAACCATTTCTCATCCTTTCCAAAATTCTGTGTATGTTAGTGTACAGTTGTTTTCCTGCAGTGTAAAGATGAATAAAATTCCCAGTGAAGTCAGTCAATAAGCACCAGAGCGTCAAATCCAAAGAAGTAAAAGTAAATATAATTTCTTCCTGTCCAGGTTATAGTATTTTACTTTTAAGATAAGCTTAGAACCTTCATTTTTATTCATAAAATTCCCCAAGGAAAACCCTTTCAAGTACACTTTCAGCTATTTAATTCAGAGGGAAACGTCATGCATAACTTAGAGCTAATGCACATTTCCCTTGCTGGTTTCCTGCAAGTCTCTCACTTCCTTCATAGGTCATTTGAGTTACAGGGTATTCTATCCCTGCATCATTAATCACACAGATAATAAGGAATAATATTCTATCTGAGTATACCTATCTCTATCTGAATGCAAATCTGTCCAAAATGTAATGTATTTATCACAAGTTCCAAGCACTCACTGAAGTGTTTTCTACCCAGCAAGGCACTCAAGTATACATGCAGTGAATTTTTGCTAAACTACGTTTCTCTGTGATTACCTGCTCAACAAAGGCCTGAAAGTTCTTCCCTGAAAAGGCTGAGAGGTACCAGAGAGTTTGGGTGTTGGGTCTGACTGTCTCTAAACAGGTGCCTGTCATCACTTCCATTTTTTCTGGCTTTTAAACAAAATTCTTAGAGTGCTTCCAATGCACTACAGCATGTTGAGGTTGGAAGGAGTCCAGCAGCAGTTTAGCTTTAAGCCTAACAAAGGCAGGAAGCAGGGAACATAGGCACTATATATTCCTAAGCCTGATGAAGCATTCTTCCATAGATGTGCTGCTGAACAGCACAGGAGTATGATAATACACTCATAAGTGACCTTCATGTGGGAACTTAATGCTACTTGTAACAGGAGCTGAATCCCTTCCTTTTAAAATATAAACTATTAGCATGAATTTGGCCAGTTATTTTTGCAAATGTGTTTTTCCAGGCTGCATTTGTGTTCTGCATCCCATCACTGAATTATCCCCCCTTTGCCTTTCTGGCATGTAAATGGGATCTGTTTCACTGCTTTTACTGATTAGATAACAAAACAGACTGTAATGAAAATTATAAAGCTAAAAGCTATTTGTTAGAGCTGGTTGAAATCTTTCCAATGAATATTTCAACAGGGTTTAAACTTGTTCTGAGCTGTATACAAATCCAGATCCAGTGTCAGTCCTTAAATGCATGGCTAAATCTGATCTTTGAGAATAGAAAAACCTAAGTTAATGTTTCAATGTTTCAGTTATAAATACACAGCACGGGGGGGGGGGGGAGGAAGCAAAAGCAAACTTATTTCTGATGCTGACGTGGAAGCCTATCCTTGCCATACTTTCTTGGATACAAGGCCCATGCATGGGTATGGAACCAGGTACCACCAGACAGAGGACTGGAGCATCTGACTTAGTTTCCTTTGAAGCAAATCTGATAAACACATAAACTACTTGGGGGGGGGGGAAGAGCACACAGTTAATAGAGAAGCAAAATCTCTTCAAAACAAATTGATAATACAGACATTGGCTGAAAGACATGTAAACATCTTGGGTACAACTGTCCTGATGACTTTTATGAGCAAATGCTTTCCTTGGAAATTGCTACAGTTACAGGACAACAGCTCCAGCCCAGCCTCCCTTGGTCACAGAGACTGGTACTGTGGCATTCTTGTGAACAGAGTATGGAATAACCAACATGTTAGTCTACAAAGTTTTGATTAGATTTGATTAAAAACAACATACATCACAAGCCATTGTACCCCCTTGTAAGCAGTGACTCGGGTAGTGTAGAAGGAAACAAGGAGAGATTCTCTGGGACACCTCTACTGTTTTGTATATTTTGGGCAACACTATGTTAACTGCTGTTATTGAAGATAATTCCTTGCAAACACCTATGACAGATAATAACTCTCATTCTGTGGGCAGAAACAAGCTACCATCCACTGATCACAAATTTGTCTACCTGGAAAGCCTTTGACATGGTCCCACAGGACATTGTTACCTCTAAAATTGCATAGACATGGATTTGAAGGGAGCACTGTTTGATGGATAAGGAACTGGCTGGATGGATGCACCCAGATATTGTGGTCAGGTGGCAGTCAGTGACAAGTAGTGTTTGTCAGGGCTCTATCTTGACACCAGTGCCCTTTAATATCTTTAGCAGTGACATAGACAGTGGGATAAGATGCATCCTCGACAGGTTTGCAGATGACAGCAAGATGATATGTGCAGCTGACACAAGAGGAGAACAGGACATGATCCAGTGGGACCTAGACAAGCTCCAGAAGTGGGCCCACAAGAACCTCACCAAGTTCAACAAGGCCAAGTGCAAGGTACTGCACCTGGATCAGGGCAATCCCAGACAGGGGAAAGAAGTCATAGAGATCCACCCTGCCAAGAAGGACTTGGGGGGTTCTGCTGAGTGAGAAATTGGACGTGACCCCACAACCCAGAAGGTCAAGTGCATCCTGGGCTGCATCAAAATCAGCATGCCCAGCAGTTCAAGGGAGGTGATTCTGTCCCTCTGCTCTGCCCTCGTGAGACCCCACCTGGTGTGCTGGGACCTCCAATATAAGAAAGGCATAAACCTGTTAAAGCAGGTCCAGAGGAGGCCATGAAGGTGATCAGAGGGCTGGAACACCTCTCCTATGAAGACAGGCTGAGAGGATTGGGCTTTTTCAGTCTGGAGAAGAGAAGGTTCTGGTGAGACCTCATTGAGTCTTTCAATACTTAAAGGAGGCTTATAAAAAAGAGGAATAGAGACTTCTTTACATGGGAAGAGAGTGATAAGATAAGGCAGAATATTTTTAAGCCAAAAGAGGAGTGATTTAGATTAGGTATTAGAAAAAGAATTCTTTACTCAGAGGGTCTTGAGGCACTGGAACAGGTGGGCCTAAGAAGCTGTGGATATCCTGTCCCTGGAAGTATTTCAGGACAGGTTGGATGTATCCCAGATGTGTAAGATTTTGTAAAATTTAAAATTACCCCAGCACCTTCATACACCTCTGCAAGATGACAAAACATCAGTGCATTTGGATGCACATGCAAACCAGCTGTAGAGTGATTGCGGCTTTTTGCCAGCTGGTGAACTGCCAGGTTTGACACATCTCATACTGGGGAGATATCTATGAGGTGCTGTAGACGGCTCTGTTAAAGCTCCAATACCCAACTACATCACAAGACGAGAGCTTTCAAAGAGCACTGGATGATATCCATTCCTCTCTCTAGGATTATCTTTGCTGTTATACTGTAAACATGTTCTGCCCATGACTAGCATGAACCTCTTTTGTTGTGCCTTCTTGTTATGAACAAGATGTTTCTCCGTGTATCATCTAAAGCATAGAATGTAGGCCAAGTGTTTCAGAAGCATATTCCTTACTTCACTGGGAATTGCCACAGTAAAATATTAAATACAGTCAGGCTGAAATAATAGCTAATCTAAGGGCTGCACTGTGTTATCAATCAAATGCAGATGAACCAATTAATATTATGCAAACTCAGTATCTTGCCTGAAGAATTTCTAGTCACTAGGGTCAAAACAGAAAATGTCTCCCAGGAAATAAAGGCTAATTAGGTTAAAAAGACTCAAAATCTCCCAAGGAAAAATTGTAAATGTTAATTTAATATGCAGTGTCATAGCAAGCTCAAAAAAATTTTTATTCAAAAAATATTTGGGACTTCAAAAGAGCCCAGCAACGACTTATATTTGTTATATATTGTAAAGACATTGTATGATATACAAAAAAAAAGAGAAAAAGAAAAAAGGAAAGGAGGTCCAACACACTCAAACATATACACAGTTAAAAAATTGTGTAACATATAATTCACATACTTTTTTCAGAGCATAATAAAAACGAAAATCTGACTTCAATTATGATATCTTCCTTTTCTGTTATCAGATTCTGTACATGCTACCTAATAAGTTTAACTAAAAACACAGCATGAAAAGTAAACTTCTTCCTCCATGCAAGTTGAACAGTAAAGGATCATCTTTCCTAACATTTCCTAACATGAGCAGGGCTTCAGATGAACAAATAACCTTGGGATCCTTTATAGCACCAGTGAAGAGAAGTACATTTTATATGTAATTCACCTTGGCAACCTTAGGAAGTAAATTAAGTTCTAAACTTGTCTCTTTCTACTCTGTCATTTATTGCTATGATGACAGAGTCATTAGCTCAAACCATGCTCAAAGTGAGAAAATTTCCATTAACTGTGTCACCAGGTTCTCAAAAGAATTGTACGAAACCTTGAAAATTCATGTCTTAAAATACAAAGCATTAAGTATTCCTTTGATCTAGAAAATATTCCTTACATATCTTAACCTGATTTACATCTCTTGACTGGATGTCAGCAGAAGATTATTTGCTCTGTTAGCTCCGAGGTATAGAAATAATAGCCACAGGATCATAGAATCAAAGAATTATTTGGCTTCTTAAAGAAGATATCTTAAAGATCATCTCATTCCAACCTCCCTGTCATGGGCAGGGACAC
>JAYRBT010000093.1:54708768-54721860 GCA_036023395.1 Myiotriccus ornatus | reverse complement strand
GATTCACCATCCCTGGAGGTTTTTAAGATGAGGCTGGATGTGGCACTGAGTGCCATGATCCAGTAATCACAGTGGGGCTGGATCAGAGGTTGGACTTGATAATCTCGGAGGTCTCTTCCAACCCAGTTAGTTCTGTGATTCTATGATTTTGTGGTCAGTGCTTGGTTGTAAAACATTTTGACTTTAGAGTTTTGAAATCATGTCTCCCAGAATTCTTTTCAGATGAATTTCAGAAGTCACTTCAACAATACTGCATTTTTCTTTAAAATCTGTGTTTTGATTACTAAGCAAATGCAAATGTAATTCTACAGTACAAAGTAGAACAGCACCAGAACAAGAAACCAACAAGTTTGAATTACTTTTATTTGCTCCCCTATGTTTGCCTAGGGTTGCTATCAGATGGCCCCAATTTCTTCTGGTGAGGCAAAGGGTGGCACAACAGTTTGAGTACACGAGGGGGTATAAGGGCTTATCCTGAACAGGCTGGATACCTGGTACCTATTTAAAGTGACCAGAATCAAGAACATCACGTACATCATCTTTAACTACATTTATAGTCCTAGTACCACCTGTAGGAAAAGCAACAAGTAGTATTATCAGAGTGTAATAAGTCATCCAGCCGTACCAGTGTGCATTAATCGCCTACCCATAGTCACAGGGATGCAGATGCAACACCTGTTTGTCTGTTCTTATGCATTTGCAGCACTAAGAATTGTAGTTAGTAGCATCCTGCTCCTTTCCCAGGTGCTGGCAGAGGCAATATTATGCTGCCTAAGGACAAAAGCACTCCAAGGACTGCAGTCTGGCTGCTGATGTTCTGTGCACAGAGGTATCACAAAGTGTTCCATGTAAGTAGCATTGGAGCACTGTACAACGACTGACACAGTGGAAGGAGCTGTATGTGTTGTTACTTCTACTTTTTGTGGTGTTCAGATAGGATAGGACAATTATGAATCCCATTTGTTTTTTTAAACCTCACAAATAGGAGCTGGCCTGTAGCTCCATTTCTGCTACTATGAGAGTCAGTGTTTGATTCTTCAAAGTTTCTGAGCTGTCAAAAGCAGTTCAGTTTATTTATACATTTTTCTCAGTCTTGCCACCTCTCACACACAAGCAGTCCAAGATGCTGTGAGGCTACCTTTAGACTTGCAGGCAGTTTGGATAGTTGGTGCAAATCACCCGCTACTTTTATTTTAATCTCAAGTCTCAAAAAACCCAACAAAACACTATGATCTCAACTTTAGCTTATCATAAGCTATGAAAAATCTGCAGATGACGGTGCAGTCTGGAGGCATGAAGTTTCATAAAAGCCTGAGCTGTTTAGCATAAGCTGTTTCTGGAAGTTTTGCTGTTACGCCAGTCAGTCCCCTTTAGCATCCTAATAAGCGATAACACCCTGCCAGTGGATATGACAGCAGCTGAATGAATGATGGGAAAGATTGGAAAATATCGCAAATGGGAAAAATGCCATAATTCTACTGAGCATGCATCACCAGGTTCGTACTGACGCTAGTATTTAGGAATGGAAGAGTGCAGGAAGAGGGAAAGAACAGTAATGCTTGTTGTGAAATGTCCCATCTCCATTCAGCAATCACCTCCACTGTTAAGTAACAAACATGTTATCAAAGACTCAGAGCAAACCAGATATTAAGCTATGCAACTAGTAAGAGCATGAGTCAAATTTTGCTTGTTCATATAAATTGATTTGATCAGCCTTTCATTATTCATATTTTCTGGCATAGATACTATATTTGAGCCTTGAGGTAAGCCCTTCTATCCAACATTCAGGAATTTACTGTTCAGGATGTATTTTCAGGGAGACACGTGACTAAGTGGTTAATGTTTTAGTTGTCTGTGATGAAAATTTACTTTTTAGGGATCACAGAGAATATCATCACGTGGTGCAAACTAAGCTTTGTGGGATCCCATTCTAAATTATGGATATTGTCTTAGATTCTTGTTGCACTGCCAGGCTCCATGCAGCTGACATCTCCACTACAGAAACAAACAGTTTCCACTTTTATTTTAATCTGAGGTGTTGCTGTATGGCCCCATAGTTTCAATTTCTTTGCTGTGAACTCAGCTTACTTCACCATTTCTTTTTTCTCTCTGGGGAAATCTACATTCACATCCAACATCAGTCACTTGTTGACTTCTTGGGAACGAAGGCTGATTTCATTACAATTTCCAGCCACATGTCAAGCTGCCAGTCAACATGTGCATGTTTCCTACCTACACCTCATTTTCCTTTTTGTGAGAGTGACCTGTTCTGTACCTCACCACAGGCAGTGGGGTAAACCCTTTGGCTACAGTTAACACAGCTTCAGCTCATGCCCTTTCTTCCCAGGGGTATGCTGCCAGGGCAGCTCCACAGAGAGGGCCATGGCCCCAGTAAGTATGAAGCAGTCTGTGCCTCCAGGCAAGCTGAGTGTGAGGCATCCTGCCTTAGCTGGTGTATGATTTTTGTTGAGGGCAGGCCCAGAGAAAACTGGCTGAACAGTAAAGCCTGAATTAAAAAAAAAAAAAAAATCCATCATCCATTTCAATTTTGTTTGCAAGGTGTGAGAAGCACCTTCAGAGCCTTATTAGGATACAGTTCTAAGTGTTTGTTCTTGCTACACAAGCAGAATCTGTGTGACAATTTAGTTGAGCCAGCTCACTGCCACAAACTCTGCTTCACAAACCCTTGGATTTCCTTCATGCTTTCTGATTCCTCTAAGGGCAAATACAACTGCCTCTTACTCATCATCATTTAGACACAATGATGATAAATGCTACATAAAAGATCATGGAATCACAGAATGGTTTGAGTTGGAAAGGACCTTAAAGATCATCTAGTTCCAACGCTGCTGCCATGAGCAGAGACACCTTTCACTAGACCATGCTGCTCAAAGCCCCATCCAACCTGGTTCTGAATACTTCCAGCAATGCGACATCCATTCTGGACTTCTCTGGGCATCCTGTTCCAGTGCCTCATCATCCTCTGAGGAAAGAATTTCTTTCTAATCTAAACCCACTCCTTCTGTTAAAACCCATTCTTCCTTGTCGTGTCACTACATGCTCTTGTAAACAATCTCTCTTTATCTGTCTTGTAGTCTCCCTTCAGGTACTGGAAGGCCACAGTTAGGTCACCCCAAAACTTTCTTTTCTTCAGGCTGAAAAATCCCAATTTTCTCAGCCTTTACCAACAGGAGCTCTATCCCTCTAATCAACTTGGTGGCCTCCTCTGCTTCAACATAACTCTGTCCTTCCTGTCCTCCCCAGAGCTGGATGCAGCCTCGAGGTGGGATCTCACCAGATCAGAGTGGCAGAATCATCTCCCTTCGGCCCATGCTGCTTTTGATGCTTTCTAGGCTGTGAGTGCACATTGCTGGGTCGTGTCCAGCATATCATCCACCAGCATCCCCCCAAGTCCTTCTCAGCAGGGCTGCTCTTGATCTGTTAATTCTCTCAGCATTTTTTAATACCAGGGTTTGCCCCAAGCCAGAGATAGTACCATGAACTTGGTTTTGTTAAACCTCATGAGATTCCATGGGCCCAAGTCTCCAGCATGCCCTCTGGATGGCATCCCATCCTTCAGGTGTGTCAGTTGCACTACTCAGCTCCAGGTCCTCAGCAAATTTTACTGAGGGTGCACTTGATCTCTTTGTCTGTGTCATTGATGAAGACATTAAATGACACTGCTCCCACTACAGACCCCAGAGGGACACAAGCTGTCACTGATGTCCCTGGGCACTCCGAGCCATTGACCACTATCTTCTGGATGCAATCATCTAACTACTGACCAGTCCAGCCATCAAATCCATCTCTCTCCAATTTGGAGAAAAGGATGTTGTAGGGGATTGCATCAAAGGCCTCACAGAAGCCCAGACAAATGACATGTGTAGCCCTCCCCTTGTCTACTTCTGTAGTCGCTCCATCATAGAAGGCCACTGGGTTGGTCAGGCAGGACTTGCCCTTCTTGAAGGATGCTGGATGTCTCAAATCTCAAATCCTCCCTGTCCTCCATGTGCCTTAGCATATGTCTATGAGGACCTGTTCCATTATCTTCCCAGGCACAGAGGTGACATGTTGGTAGTTCCCATCCATTGGAGAGATGTGGGAAGGGAAATTACCATTGAATAATGAGTAAAAAAAGTTGTTTAGTACCTCAACCTTCTTGTCATCTTCTGTTACTAGTTTTCCAGCTTTGTTTATCAGGGTCAGTACCTTCTTTTCCCTTCCTTTTCTGGAAATGGCCTGGTCAAGGCAGAGTAAGATGGTCAGGGAGAAAAGAATAGCATTTTCTCTCACAGTCCTGTCCTGATGTTCTTTCCTCAGTATCTGGGTGTTTGGATGTGAAGGTTAAAGTACTGCGTGCCCATCCTACCCCTTAATCACCCCAAGGCCCAAAATGGCAGCTTAACCTCCTCCTAGCACTTCATAAATGGGTCTCACACTCCCAGGAATGTTCCAAGGTCTCACCAGTAGGGGATGAAGATTGCAGAGTTCATGATTGACTGTATAGTCATTTTGTTGTTTAAATTATGTTGCAGTCTGAGAGATGCTGACCCTGTCAAAACCTAATTTAGTTCTCTAAAGTACACAAAGGAAATAAGGTTAAAAGAAAATGTAAATGCTACTGGTGGAACGGTATTCATTTCCCTCTACTGTGATAACATGGATGCCAAAAAAAATCACAGTTTGACAGATATCAGCAGAAAGATGCTTCTACCACTGTCTCCAGATTTCATATGTGTTCTTTTGCTTGTGACTTTTTTCCATTACTTTTTTGTGCTTGCCATTTTTCCTGCCATTTTTCTGCTGGTATTATTCTTCCTGTTTGCACTTGAGGCATTCTGTTATCTACACATGACTTCATTTCCTCTTTGTTCACTACATGCTCATTTTAGCTGTTTTTTCTTTCCTCTTGCTTTTTTTATCAACTTCCCATGTACATTGATACATTTCTTTCTTCCACACTGTAGCCAGTTGTCTATTCAGAAACCTCTAATATTTTGACATTGTGATGTGAATATGACTCATCGCAAACACCTAGAAACAAGAACAATTTCAGTGCTTTCATTTGATTATGACAACCCAACATTTGCTTCTACTTCAACCCCTTATTTTCCCTCAAATAGGAAACCAGTTCTCTCACTGTGTGCAGTGCATGGGAAGAAATGCAGCAAGAGGAAGGCAAAGCCACCAAGAGATGGAGAGAGTAATGCATGCATTTCTCTTCTACTTTTATGCATGATCTTCTACCTATTTTCTACATATACATGCTTCCTGGCTGTGAATATCAAAGGTGTAGATGGAACAGAATGAAATAAATGGAAGAAGGTAGAGTGCACATATAGCAAACCAAAACATAAGTAACTACTAGCTAGGTTTCTTGTACTCTACAGGGTTACTACAAGTTAAATCACACCTTCATGAAAAAAATCCACCTGAATTTATGATGAACTGTTCTCTCTTCTGTCATGTGACTTCACATTTCAGAACCTTAATTAAATCTCAGAGATTTCACAAGAACTTCTATACAGGCTTACTCTTTGCCTTAGAAATAAGAGTGTGAAAAACTTTTTTATAGTGTATGGCTAATATTAGTGTTCCTGGACACCTTGGTACTGTAATAGGGAAAATTAATGTGATACATTTTGCACATCAAGCAACTGTGTGCTTTTATCTCAGCTATTTCCAGTAGAATCCAACACTTGTGCTATAACCACTCCAAGAGTTATTGCCTTCAACTCAATAGTGAACAGGTACAAAGAACAGCCTGTGAAATGATTGCACCAGATTAGCACTTAACTATGCTATTAAAAATATTCAAAACACCTTAATGCCAAAGACCACTCTTTATTTCTTCTTTTGGTATGTGAACACTTCAAAGTCTAGAGGTGGCCTGTCACAGGTACTACAGCTAACGGAGAAGACAGAGTTGTTGTGTAGTACTTTAATGAATGATTTAGAGACAGAGTCCAAGTGTTTAATTTTCTGGTCTCTATTTGTTTAAGTAGACCCTTCTACAGTATTTTAATCTATGTAGCAAGTATTCATACCATGCAGATGGAGTGAAAAGCACTGGCATATTTTCAGACACAGCAGTACGAAATATACCTTTCTCACTTGTTATCCAGTGCTTTTTAAAAGCCATTCATTCCTCTTCTCCAAAGCTTTGATCTGCAGACAGATCTATACAATTGGATTACTCTTCAGCAAATGTATTTGATATGTATGCCAAGTCTCTTCTTTACAGAAACCTTGCTTCAGAGATTGTGGGAGTGATTTGAACAAGTCTGAAGCTTTTTAAATGTTGGTGTGATAGTTAGCCAATATTTAAGCAGCTCACAATGAGTTCAGCATAATGAAGAGTATTTTTCAAAGGAAAACAGCCTGTGTAAAGTATCATAATGTGTCCACTTTCAGGTGGGTCTGCATGCAATAGCAGTATTTTTAATATATAGAATTTAATTTCTTATTAAAAAAAAATTAATCCAAAACACAGCACTCTGAATTTTTTTTTTTAAACGGGAAAAATTATTTTGTACCTTTTCCTACCATTTGGGGGGGAAAAAACCAAAAAAAAGATGAAATGAACTACCAGATTCTAGAGACCTTCTGAGTTACCACCTAGAAAGCATGTTGACTTCTGTAGGTTAGAATTTCTCCTTCCCACCAGAGATCTTCTGCTGGCCTACTTTGCAGTGCCCAATTATAAATCCACAAGAATACTCCTTCCCCTGTCTGACTGCCATCTAATATATTTTTTGAGCTGTGCTATTCTTCTTTTAACTTGAGTAATTGTAAATGTTTGAGATCACACTGTCAGAAATTTGATTTACATTACTCTAGGGCTACTAGTTTCGTGTTTGTTATTGGCTTCATTGGAAGTGAATGATTCATACACAGTAAGTAATATTAACCAAAATATTAACCAAAAAAATACACAGAAAGTTTGGATATTATTATTACATGAGCAAATTCAAACAGGAGAAGGTTCTATGGAAGGAAGCTGAAGCTAAAAAAATGTGCATGATAAATGAGGAACTCTTTTTTTTTTTTTTTTTTTTTAGCAATCTGTATGGTAAATATCTGGAGGAAATTGTCATGGATGGTGATAATAATCAAATGAAATTATGTGCCCTGTCAGTTCCCTGATTCAGTTTCCTCTCAGTAATACAGCAATACTTGTCATTTACTTTCACAGTCTACAGGACCTACTGAGTCCTGGGTGGGAATCCCAACCAAACAGCTTGAGCGCTGCCAGTGGCTGTAGCCCTTTCTTGTTCCAGCAGAAGGGCTTCCTATATTATCTGCTCAGTCCCAAAAACAGAGATAAATATTTATCTTAGATATAGCAGATGCTGGGTTCATTAGGTCATAAATAGAGACAAGTTCAGAAAGATGCACAGGTTAATGTGCAGTCCTTTCAGATTATATCTTCTTTGCGTGGTCTGGGCTTTTAAGGTCTTCTCCTTCTGGGACACTGGATAATTTAATCAGAAGATTCATTTTAACTCAAGACCTCAATTGTTATTTGCAGGTAGCACAATGTATGACAGCTCTGTGAGTCACAGCACAAGACAGATGCTCTGCCTTCCACCTTGCTCGTCAATCAGATGCACAAGAGCATATCCCAGTAGGTATGTAAATCATACATGGACTTCGTGTGCACAGGGCATCTTAATAAACAGGTGAGAACATCGGTGAAGAAATGCCACTATTTTTTACATTATCCATGGGAACTACACACTCAAATGTCTTAAGACTGTCACCCAAGTGAAAAATTTTTAAAACATGCTATGCATCTGCCACATACAACACATTTTTCTGTCTATTCAGAAAGAATGGGTCTAGAGTAAGAAAGGCTTTATGAATCTTAGAAATAACGTGACTTCAGAGGAATACTAACATCCAGATGGCACCATCTGCTTTGTCAATTTGTGTAATGCTTGTAAACTGATATGTCACTTTGTCTTCATGAAGGCTAAGTGCAGGTAATGGATCAAGTGCATTACTGGGTGTAATGAAAATAGTCCCAGAGGTAGAGAGATGCATGCAAGATTGTGAACTACACAGCAACAGAGGGTTGTTGTCTGAAAAGGCAGATCAGTGACTTTTAAGTGTAGTGAGACAGCATATGGTTTACAGTGGAGTTTTGCAGGAATAATCACTATTGACATTTTCCTGAATGTCAAGGAAGTATCTCTCAGTATTATTCGCTGTATGAATATTTCATTCTTCCTGGATTAGCACCTTAGCTTTACTGGTGACAAGTATGTCACAGTAAGCATTCTTTTCCTCATTTTAAGAAATTCAGATATTATATCCTAGAGATGAAATGACAGAAACAATTTAAAAGCATTTTACAATGCTGTTACCTGGTTTACCATTTTTAATTTATGATCTGTGGACTATTTCTATGATATTCACAAGCTGCAACAGAAAAGCAGGCCAATTGTCAGCAGGCTTATATTCCCTCTAAATGAACTGTATGTTTCCTTGCAGTGGAAAAGACCTGTGAGATCTGCAGATGAAAAAATCAAACAGAATCAACTTGTGCCATTTCAGACAGAACTTTTTAAACACCTAATTTTCTCGGAAAGCAGCCCCAGTTTTATAAAAGAGGCCAAGGAAATTATTTATTAATTAATTCAAAAGTAGAAAAGGGTGCAGTGTGCTTTTGTTAAACATTGCTCAATATAGGCAACTGCATACTGAAATTGTTGCCTTCTCTACGTTTTAGCTGTTAATGCATAAAACAGCACAAACTCTCATCATCTAATGTCTGGATGAGGAACTTTCATGTTCTCTCACTTCTTTCTTTCACTTTGGAAATAGTGGAATTTTTTTGCCCACACTACCTCAAAATAAAATAGCAAAAAGAAGAAGGAAGAAAAATCAATTTAGGCAGCCAGTGTGATATAAAAGATTTTTTCCAAACCTTTTGAAATGACAAGTGCATACAGGGCCAAATTCTAAGCCTTCTTAAATGTGAAGACTGGATGAATAATGATTTTAATTTTTTAAAATTATGTATTATTTATATGCAGAGAAATTTCCATATTGATCAGATGAATTACTCATAATTAATAATTCATTCAGATCCATTGAAACCTCTACACAGGATCCTGGTCACACTAAAATGATGTGCTCATCTGCAGTACAAGCTGTGAATATTTCAAACATTTTTAAAACTGTCTCTATTTAAGGACAGAATAATCAGTATGAAATCAGGAATGGCAAGTATATAAACTAGGTTCCTTCCACTGAGGTGAAATAATCTGAATTCCCCAGGAAGTGAAGAACTGTTTTAGGTTCTTCATTTTTAGATGTAGGTCCTCATTTGTATGACCAGAA
Organism: Myiotriccus ornatus; assembly: GCA_036023395.1. Taxonomy (NCBI): domain Eukaryota; kingdom Metazoa; phylum Chordata; class Aves; order Passeriformes; family Tyrannidae; genus Myiotriccus; species Myiotriccus ornatus. The sequence continues at coordinate 54,712,512 of JAYRBT010000093.1, read as the reverse complement.
CTGCTAGATCAGATGTACTTGGTCACTCAGCTCAGTTGTGTGCAGTTAAAAGGTAAACATTTCCTTTTTTTTTTTCAGGGGTTCACCTTGTATATTCTCTCCTACCTGAACAAAATTGCTTTTAAAAAAAAGTTTTTAATTTGATCTGCCAGGTTAAAATGTTCCTTGCTGAGAAACTGAATTTAGTGTAGGCAGTCTCAGCAACACTAGTGATATGTGGTAATTGTAGGATCAAGCCTTTTTTTTAGGAGACAAACTAACCCCAAGCATCTACACATTTCTTTTAAAACTATACCAGAGCTAAGCCATAAGATTAGTAAACTGTTCCTGTTTGCTGGCAAAGAAATGTTTTCAAACTTACTCAGCACTTTGTGTCATATGCTGAGTGTCTGTGGTCACAATCTCAAATTCCTGTTTATTTTCAGTCAGTCAGCTGTTTTTTTTCTTTTTTCCATAAAAACAAGTAGTTTCACAGGACTTAGTTTCCCCAGATGTCCTACTTTTCACAAACAGAGTGTAAGCCATTTCTTGTCTTCCTCAATGCTGAGGTCATGAAAACCACACTGATCACTCATTTCTCTCCTGTTTCCTTCACATTGAATGTCCTTTAGAGAATACCTGACTATTAATGGCTTGCTTCACAGGTATAAAAAGTACAAAAGCCATTCCCTTCATATCTTTCAGCATAATTCAGTGTGAAGGGAATCAGAAAGCCAAAGAATACATGCAAACTCAGGTATTTTTGACAGACTGGGTAGTATAACTCACTGATGAAAGCTATATATGACTGTGAAGTCACAGGGATTGTATATTCTCCTATCATCCACTACCGTTTAAGCATTTTTTCTCTACGTTTTGCCGGTGTGAACAGTCTTTTCCCTTTTTTGTCAGTCAACAGTGACCCAGCTTGATTTTGTACGTGCAAATCTCTCTGGGGACTTTGCAGTCCCAGAGAATACGGGGCTATTTTTCAACTGGGACATGACAATATCAGATCAGTGGAATATACAGCTGAAAGCCACAAGGCACTGCTGTTCCTATGTTGTCATCTCTTCCAGTGGAGTCTTCCAGTGCACAGAGGAAAAATCTCCCTTTTAAAAGAGTCTTAAGATTTTGGTGTTTATGTACTTTCTTCAACATAGGGTCCAGGAACTCAAACATTGCCCAAAAAAATTGACAGGAAGTGTTCCTGCCTCATGCTGTGCTACAATGTACTGAGGGTTAACACTGCACTGAAGTACGGGGAATACAGGTTGTGCCAGGTAGACCAGCTCTAAGGAATGGAACAGTGATGTGGGATGCACCTAGGCAGTGGCACTCCACAGTGTTAGATCATTAGGATTGTCCTCAGCAAAGTTTTGGTCCAGTATAATAAATAGACTCCCAAAATTTGTATGACCAGAAGAGCTAGATCATAGTAGATGTATAATTGATCATTTAGTTCAGTTGTGTGCAGCTAAAAGATCAACCTTTTCTTGTTTCTCTCACGGGTCACTAATTTCCAAAATTAATGGTAACTTCCAGTTGTGGCTATCATGTTAGAAAACACAAGTGGGGTTAACAACCTGTGGGTTCAGAATTCTAAGAGGATTGGCCGCTCTGCCATTAAAGGTCCCTTTTATGCTTCTTTTACAAGCATAGATGCAATCAGCAAATTGAACTCTTACTTCAGTGATTGTCTAATTGTGATCTTTAGATTTTATGATTAAAGAGCTGGTATCTACAAATCATATTATGGTCCCTAAATCTGCTCCAGAGGATGCACAACACAGCAAGGTGAAATGCATCATTTCAATGCTTTGGTGTCTGCAAGTCTTCTGAGTTAACCTTGGGTTAAATTCAACCTTTCCATCTTCTTTCTGAGGCTGGCACAAATTATGTGAGACTTTTTCTCTCCACAAGCACCTTCCAGTGGAACACCGGATATGATAACTGCACAGGTGGGACTTAATAGCCCCAGCATACATCTTTCTGAATAGCTGACACAGGAAAATGGAACTTGTCTTGGAAAAAAAAAAAAAAAAAAGAAACAAACCAGCACTGATCAGTTCTTATACTTTTGGACTGAAATTTAAAACTAATTTTTCCTGAATAGGAATAGAGAAAAAATAGTGGCCACAGCAGCTCTGTCCAAAGAAGCAAATAAAAGTTTTCTTGTTGGTATTTTTATGAACAGGCTATATATAGGAAATTAGCCACTCTTATAAAAATTGGTTGGTTTTTTTTCCAGTTTTACTTTCCAGATATAATTGCAGCAATGACTCTGCAACTGTCTTATTAACAACTTGTTACAACAGAATATAGCAAAGGGGTGCAATTTTAAGAAAAAGTGAGTAGCATGTAGGCAGTCATCTTTAGTCATTGCATCCACCTAAATCACTAAAGCAAGAATCCTATAGAAATAAATAGAAATCCTATAGAAATAAATAACTTTGAAATAATAATAGAAAAGGACTACCTTTTTCTTTGTGCACTTTGAGAGTGTCTTGGTATTTAAGCACTAGGAAAATTATTTTTTCCTGTTGTTTTCAACTATCATTTTCTTTCCCCTGTGTTTTGCTTCCAGTATTTGTCTCTTCATCAAACCACAGGAAACTAAAATTGTAAAGGAGAGGTGCCTGTGGAGCACAGGGGAAACAAAGCACTACAGGTGTGGAGGACAGAGGGAATCTGAAACAATGGATTTAGTGTCATTTATAGCCTCATATTCCAGCCTGTCCAGTAAGAAGTCACATTGCCCAACTCCTCATGTCTCAATGAAAGAGAAACCTGTGACTATTGCAACCGGGAAATGCTGACATAATGGAGTTACGAAGAAAACCTGAATTTTAATCATTCTCCATGTTAGATACATTACAGGCAAGGTCACACAAGTTTTATTCACACTAACACCACTGAGGTCTTTTTCTCTTGATATAGTTCATGAAAATCAGTCAAAATGCTTTTTTTTCTTTTTTTGTCAGTGCACAAAATGAAACAGCATTTTCCACGAGCACATGGAAAAGAACATGTTGATCCTGTAGCGTGGTTGTATCCCGTGAACATATTTTCAAGGTTTATTGCAAGGGAGGGCATTGCAGAGAAATGCCAGCAGGACAGATTTAGACACTTTCAATGCCCATGAAGAGACATTAGTCCTGTATTCAAGAATTTTCTCAGTACTGGAAATTCTGGACAATGAGCTACCTATGACACAACACCAAGACACCACCACACTTTGAAAAAGTCATTATTGGAAGTAGCAGTATCTGCATATATGGAAGAATGAACAAATTATATTCAGCTAAAGAGAGTTCCTATTGCAGGCAAGGGCTCTGTGGCACAAAGCGAGGAGGAGAAAGGCAGAGCCAGGTGTATAATTTGAGCAGGATGAGCAAGGCAAAGAGAGGGAAGGAAAAAGAGATGAACAGGTGTGGGACTTCTCGAACTTGTGGTAGTATAGGTGGGTTCTTCCCACTGTAATGGGAAAGGAGGGAGTGGGTACAACTGCAGGAATGGGACCATCTGCCTGTGGCACCCTGGGGTGGTTCGCATGAGAGGCAGTGAGAACACAAGCTGCAAAGGCAGTACAGCTGAGTCTGTGCCCCTGTCTTTACACCCCAGACTGCTGCTAAGCCCTTTAGGGACCTTTGCTTTCAGATCAGTTTTTACTCTGACTATTAGCAGCAATTCACGTTCCACGATCTCACACTTTTCTGAGACTGGAATATGACTGAATTCCACTGATTTACTCAAAACAAAGAA
>JAYRBT010000093.1:54655197-54672646 GCA_036023395.1 Myiotriccus ornatus | reverse complement strand
GTTACAGAATCTCTCAGGATAGTAAAACTTATGTATCTCATACATTACTTCATAAATTCTTAGGAAATTCAAGGAAAAGAAAACAAACAAATCAAAACAAACAAACAAAAGCCACTAAACCCCACCTAAAACCTTCACTTACTTTCAATTCCTAGAGAAAAAACAAAAACAACTCCCAAAATGTTTGGTTGTCTGTCACACAAACTCCATGGTGTTCACAACCTTGATAACAACAGACAAGGTTGTTTGAAGAAGGGACGTTATAGATGCCTCTGAAGTGAGGGACCTAGGGTTCGACTCATTCAGCATGTGTGCACACGATCAACAGTTTCTGGCATTTGGCCAGAAGCCCATGACAAAGGCCAAAATTAACTTCCATATATCCCCACCAACATCACTGGCTATATAATGCAGCTCTTCACTTGAAGCTATTTCTCAACAGATGCTAACGAGTGTTAGCGCTGCTTTCTAACTCTTTATATTGTGACCTGCAAAATTTCTGAGGGGCTGAACTTTAGTCAGCTCAAACAGTTCATCTGGACTTTAGTTTCCAAGTACTGGTCCCTCATTTTATAGTTTTATACATTCCGAACTCCACAAAATATATGAAAGAGCTACTGCATTTTTAAAAGCAACAGTCTACTCAGCAGCCACCACTAGCAGTGCCCTTGAGGAGCACAAACTACTTGGTTAGAACTTGGGGCTAGCCAATATCACCCTACACAGGAATGCCTGTATCATCTGAATACTTAGCAGGACTAAGAAAAACCCCTTTTCTCCCACCTACTCGGATGTGCAAGTTTGATTTGAAGAAGAATCATCTCAGTGAATTCCTCTCAGTATATAACCTGACTGACAGCTTTGCTTTAGACTGCATGTGAATCCACAGCATGTGTGCATATTGGTCAAAACCAAAGGTTATTTCTCAACAACAGCATGTGCATGACTAGCAAAATCACAGGCAAAAAGGCAGAATCCTTGTTCTGGGTAAGCAAACAGCCTCCCCAGTGAAAGGGATCAACTTTAGTAGGTGAAGCTCTGTTATCACTGTTCTTGGGAAGCCCAGACTCACACATATTTTTAGAAAAATCCATAAACTGCATTGCCACACACTGCACAGCCTTAGTTTTGTTAAGACTACAGTTCAATGCCAGTAATGCACCAGAATGGAGTCTGACTGGACATATTGCCTTTTTCTCTGTGACTAGACAAACATTACTGCATGCTGTGCTGCTGTCTGCACAGTACCGCTGTAATTACTTCAAACAGGAAAGTTTTTGCTCTGTACCACTCAAATGCTTGTAAAGGGGGTCTGCCCCTCTGCCTAGCAGTGTCTGCACAAAGCAGGGTGTCTTCTGTTGTGGGCAGATTATAACCAACTACCCACTGTCATTGCAAAGCTGTCCAGTACCATCACTATTGCTGTTTAAAAATGTATTTTCTCATGTGAAAAGGCTAAATACATAACACAGCGTTATGATCAGCTCAAAATACCCTCCTTCAGCTTCTTTCAAATCTATTCCTAAGTATCTTCTTTGTATTGGTGTCTCCCAGGTGGGTTTACTGTGACCACTGGTTCATTAGCTGACCCAAATTTATTTTATTCTGCTTTTCTGAGTCACTTAATTTGTTTTTACTCATCAGATTTCAGATTAGAAATGGGGGCTTCACGGGCACAGTGTCTGTAATAAATTGTTTCTGGTTACTGAGTGCTACCATAAGACAAAAAAATAACAATGCTATCCCTAAATAAATAAATTAATTAATCAATCTAAAAGTGCGCTCAAACTGAAGTAATAGTTGTTGTAGAGTTTTTTTCAAAGATCAATAGATTAAAAAATCCGCTATTAAGAGCAAAATGTAGCATTAGTAAACAATTTTAACATTTTCTTCAGGATTTTTTTGGGGGGGAGGCAGAGTTAGAAACAAGTTAACATGCCATTTTTTTAGCTCATGGTATCACACAGGAATAGTTTTACTGCCTGCACCAATATTTTGATGACCTGTAACACCCTAGACTTGCATGGACTGCATTGTATTATTTCCAACTTTTAAAGAAGGAAACATTCCTGTTCAGTACAAGAAATACCCAATATATAGTCAATTCTCTATTGTCCCATCCCACTGGGACATCCAGACAGAAGCAGGCAGCAGAATGTACCTCAGCAGGTCTGACCCTCTAGTACACCTAATGGTAAGAGGCACAGGGAGGAAGGCTGTGCAAAGCCTTCCTAGTGAGAAGTTGGCATTCTCATCATCACTACTCTTTGCACTTTTCTCATTAACAGCCCTCAAGATACCCTAGCAAACAACGCTAAAACCTAACAATAATCAGATGCAAGCCATCCACTCCCACAAGCCCTAGGTCAGTCCAAGAGGCTTCAGGTAACTTTAAGATTAAAAGAATACTCACTCAGCCTTCTAGACAAACTTTACATTAGAACAGCAGAAAATGTTCTCCATGGTGACTAGAATCTTCCTAAACACAAATTAGCCATTAAGCTCCTTCCACTAGCATTAATTCCTCTAAATCCCAGAACTGCTATTTATTATATTGACTATCCCACCAGAGACAAGTTTAATACTCTGTCAATGAAAGTACATTAAATAGCATCAAAAATAACAGAAATAATTTTAACCCTTCAAAATGTTGACTAACATACCTGAAGAATTTTGTTAACTTTTATAACAGGAGCTTCATCATTTATTGCTGTAACAGTTACAAATACAGTCTGGGGCAAACTTTGTTTCCACAAGTCTGTGTTATTTACTATCACAGTAAAACTGTCCATCAGTTCTTCGCTATCATCATGAACATAGTAGATTAATTCTTGTTCCACCTGAAAAATACAACAAGCTGAAAAACTAAAGAGGCTAGAAGAAAATAAATGTCACATTAAAAAATACTCAAGTCTAGTCATGCCCCTCTGTACTTACTGCATAAGCATTTTATGATTTCTAAGACTTTATTTATGCTCACCTTAGTAAATGGTGACTTACAACCCTGTTTTGTTTCTTGGAGCTAAAAGACTGAAAATCAGCATATGATGCGTATATCAGCTGCTTGGGAGCAAAGACATGACCTAAGAAAAATTACTTTTTTTCTGCTTTCTTCCTTGTTCAATGTACACACTATACCCTCTGGTCTTTTCAAAATGTACCCACAGCCTTACGTCGTCTTACATTTTCAGAGTATCTACAACTCTGCCTGAGTGTGAGTGGCCCATCAATCTGCAGTGATTATCATGGAAGCACACAAGGAAGTGATGTGGTTCAACACAAGGCACCCTCCCCTCCCCACTCCAGATGACCAACTAGAAACTGCAGAAAGATGTTAGACTCAAGGCCACAATAAAGCTCAAACTCATACATCTCACCAAAATTCCACAGCTTTCAGCAATACAAAGAATCAATCACGATTACAGTAAAGTGAATCTAAATGCATTACCTGTTTTCTGGTAAATGTGGTTAACTTTATTCCAGGAACATGAGAGTTTTCAACATACCCATGTTTTGGTTGCTCAGTTAAAATGAATTCACAGCTGAGTCCTACAAAATGTCTACTAGAAATTTTTAGATAGTCTTCCACCAGGGCTTTTGAGCCCCCTTCAATTACTGTGAAGTTCTGTACTTCCAGTGGAATGATTCTGGGGATGATGTCTACGGAGATCTCTATTCCACTCACTGTTCGGACACCGTTGGTAACATCCAGAAAAAAGCGGTCCTCTAGTTGGTCAGAAACTGTCTGCACATACTGGACTTTGCCCTCGTCGACATCTTGCTGTGTGAAGCTCAAAACTGGCCTTTGGTCAAAACTGAGATAACTTTCTTCCAAGGAAAACTTCCGAATGTATCCATGTACTGGAAGCTTTCTTACTGTGAACACAATCTCAGATGGAGAACTGTTTTCATGAACAACCTTAAATTTAGGGAAATATCCCAAAATTATTCAAATGGAAACAGGAGAAATACTGTAATTCTCTTCTGAATTTTTCACTTTTAGCCCTGGGATTGTCTACCTAATTAAACTGGCATTCTTTAATTGAGTTACACAGTTCCCAAAACAACACAACGCTCTGAGCAGACACATATTAAACAAAGGTGACACAGGAGCCTTTTGTAATCCCAAGTATGTTTTGTAATTTTGAGAAGGAATACACTTGGGAATTAAATAATAGCCTCAGAGCTATAGATCCTTGCCTGAAACAAGGATTTCAGCAGCACAGCAACGTGCTGTCGGAGCCGCCTCGCAGTGGTTACTGGAAGGCTACATGCAAACAACGGGCAGGGAAGAATTAACCAAGCAGAAACGGCCCCGGGTTTGTGACCTGACGTTTTTAAAATTTTGGATGTAGTCCTCAAACAGTTTTAACTGGGCTAGCTCCAAACTGAATGAACCACAACCCTTTCTTCCTTGGCAGTTCCCACCAGCTCAACTAAGAACAGTACATGAAGTACCAACAATTGTTAGAACCAAAATAGGTACATGCAGCATCTCCAAATCCTAATTTTTTTCAAGCACCAGTATACAATGAAGGCAAAAAACTATGGGCAGCCTTTTCCTTTAACATAATCAGTTTTCTTTCCTATAAATGGAAGCTTGCTAATGTCAGTATTTCCACAATTAAGCATCCAGAATGCAGTCATACTAGTGGTAACCAAAATGAGTCAAAGAAATGAAGACACAAACTAAAGACACTGCAATGGCTGAAAAAAAGAGTAAGGAAAACTTTCAACAAGATCAGAGGAATGGACAGCACAGTTAACTTACTTTTAGTTTTCCTTTACTGATTTTAACTGGTTTTCCTTCTTCAACCAAGAGATTGTTTTTGTTCACAACCCTTGGCGGCTGCTGATGACTTTCCAAATATATGCGAACCTGCACTTCAGCATTTAGATGGACATCTCTAGCATAGACTGTAAAGCTGAATTTGTCAGTAAGGTTGTTGCTGTTATCATGTCTGTAGGTTACATGCCCCTTTATCAGATCACGTTGAGTAAACGAATCCATCAATAGATTATTTACATATATTCTTCCGTATTTCGGGAAAGAGAGTATCTCATATGTAAGGTCATGATCATTTCTTATGTCTTGGTTTGTAGTAGCACTTAGGTTAGCTGTTGAAACAGTTTCCTCTTTCCCTTTCTGAACCAACAATCCTGTATTATTTGCCAACCTAACATAAGGATCAGTGGCATTAACTTCCAGAAGCAGAGAAGTGTAGTGCTTGCCATCTGTCACAAAAAGCACGAAACGCCCAAAATCTGCACCATGGTGGAGAAACAGGACTTGCTTTTGCTCCAGGTCTGCTTGTTTGAATTGGTAGAGCCTATGCAAAGTATCATTTGTTAGCACCAATTCCCCATTGGAAATACCACGTCTGGTATATAGCAACTGTCCATCATCAAAATCAGAATCAGGATCATGATAGCAAAGATCTGCCAATGTCAATAATCGCTGCCCATTTCTCACTATGTTAAATATCGTATCAATCACACGTATTGGTTTCTCATCATTCTTTAGCTGGACAGAAATGCTGAATTTAATTTCTACTGACAAAGGTTGTACTTCTGGATCAAAGTTTGCCCCCTCTCCTGACTCTCTGCTGGAAGCTCTGACAAGAAATTCATCAAATGCTGTCTCAGAATCGTCATGCACATACATAAGGCGCTTATTGGTTATATCTTTATTGGTGAAAGTTGTGAGATTGTCATTATTCTCAGAAGGGCCTGAAAAATCAGTAAGTTTTAATTTCCCATGCTTAGGAAACTGTATAACTTTATATTGGAAAGTTTTATTATTTACTGTTTGCACAAACAATTTTGTGCTTGTTATTAACTCTCCTTCACCTTCAGTAACATTAAGGCCATCGTTAATCACAATAATGTTTCCAAAATCTGATTTGATGTAGACTTCGAAGTCATATAAATTTGATTCCAGATACTTTGTAGAAATGAGGAACCTAAATGAATCATAGTTGTCCTCACGGTATCTGTTGATTAATTCATATGCCACTTTTTGATCAGTAATATCCTTTTGGCTAAAGACTGAATCTTTTTTCAAAGGCCGGTCATTAAGCAGTATCTCTCCATTCCTTGGTAGAGAGAGCAATTTAAAATGAAGCTCATCTTCAGGTATTTTTAGATCTGCAATAACAGCAAAAAGATTATCAGAATTCAAGTACTTCTTTTCTGACTTTTCAATTTCTAGAGGACTGTGTCTCAATAAAGTGTACCTTAACCATTTCACTTGGATCGGAAATGTGTACTCTTCACTGATTCTGTTTCCTACACTAACTTTGAATTTAAATTGGTCGGTAACATTTTCCAGCTGAATTTCTTTAAAAGTGCTACAGTATCTCACACGGCTGCGCTGAAGAGAGCGTTGAGAAAAAGAACTGACTTGCTTCCATTCCCCCTTTGAATGCTGCCGTTGGACTTGACCAAACTGAGGTGGCTCTGTGATTTCATACCGTATCTCCAGTTCCTGGAGGACAGCATTTGTTTCAACTGCCAGATGCCTAGGTGTTATAAGAGTTGTAATACCTTGGAGTAGATTTATTCCTGAGTTGTTGACAACTCTGTAATCCAAAGGAACTGCCATGACACGTAACACAACAGTGTTGCTCACCTTCTCACCGTCACTTGCCCTGAGAACAATCCTTGAGTTCTTGACACCTGTGTGGACAAAGAAAACAGTGCCTTCTCTTAAGTCCTCATTAGAAAAAGTAGTAATGGCTTTTCCAGGATGCTTTGAGTTTTCTAAAAATCCTGCATCCGCATTCAAATTTCCAAGGACTGAAAGACTGAGACCCTGAGAATCCGTGTCCTTATCTAGAATTTTTATCAGGTCACTAGTCAAACGTTTCTTCGAGTTCTCTAAGAGAACAAGCAAGTTTCCCTCAGGAAGTATGATCTCAGGCGCATCATTTACTGGAGTGACAGTAATGCTAAACACATGCTGCTCATTATCTTGCAAGTATGGAGACATGATCTTCTCACTGCTCGTAGAAATGGAGAAATTAAAATAATCGTAAGTGTCCTCAGAGCCATCATGGACATAAAGAATCTTTCCTTGCCACACGTCTTGCATAGTAAATGTATTTACCTCCTGCACTGCTCCAACATTTCGTTTCAAGTCTCCATAAGAAGGTGGTTCCTTTATTTCAAAAAGAATTTGTGATTGATGAATTCCTAATTTCTCAAAGTCTAAGTTGACCTTAATATGCTTAGATTCAAGTGAAGCTTGTCCACCCTCTGGCACAATCAAGTTATTTAAAACTACAAGGTGGGTCTTATCTTCCTTGCCCAGAGAGACAGAGCTTTCATGGGAAATAGCAAATACTGGGGCTGCTTTTACAGGAGGGTTCTTTACAGCCATCTCTAAAGAAAAATTTGTATTAAAAGCACTCTGCATTTCACATCCAGCTGAAATGTCCTTAGTTACCAGAACATTCTTCAGTGATTTCTTTTCTGAGTTGGCTTTCAGGTTTCTTAAGCAACCTTTGAAGGATCCTCCCCTGGCATACTTTCCAGATACAGAGATTAGCTCTAATTTAACCACTTCTGATCGAATGCTGTCTTCTACACCACCTACAAAGAGAGATCCCTTCAGAAGTGGCAGTTTACTATGGGGAGGCAATGATTTTTTTACAGTTTCTTCATCCAGTGTCAGCTGCAAATATTCTGCAGTAAATTTCAGCTTGATGTAGTGCCAGTGACTATCACTGACTGATCTACGAGAGGAGATTTGGGTTCTATGTCTATGTTTTCCAATATGAGCTTTAATTAAACCACCTTCCATTTCCATTGCAATGAAATCTCCCACTTGCCCAGGGTGGTAAAGCAGCAAGCCACGTGCAGCTGAGGTTTGCAGTGTACACTCGAAGCTTCCCTCACTGTCCACATTCCATGGGGGGAAAGAAACATAGGACCTGGAACTGAAGAAACTAATGGGTTCTTCTTCACCTACAAAGAATTCATCACTGCATCCCACAGAAACTTCGTGGATGGTTTTGAAGCCAGGAGAAGGTCTCAGAGGCATCAAAATGTCTCTGTGGTTGAACAACACATCATCAATACATCCTCGGAAACTGGGTAGCGCTCCAATAAGGTAGGGAAGATCAAGTTTACTAGTACCACCTATGTAGAATCCATAATCAATGTTTAATTCATAGAGAATTCCAGGCATTTTTGCACTAGTTCTATCATGTTTATCAATTACCAATGTGACATTATCATGTTCATGATGTAGTTCAACCAGGTGCCAGGCTAAATCATTCAGCTGAGATCTGTGCCGAGAATGCAGAACTCGTTCCCCCACACCAAAGTTAATTCTCAACTGCAAGAGACAGAATTTTAACTATCAAAATCCAAAAGGCATTTTTTGCAGTCATATATTAATATATGGTTAATACATTAATTTTCATACATCTTCATATTAAACACATAATTTCCGAAATATAATTGAAAAAATAAAATCCCACTAAAATTCTGTGTAGGTTTACTTGCCACGACAAATATGACCTGAATAACTCCAGAATAGGGAATGGACTTCTCTGAAGTTCTGCTAAGAACAACAATCCCAAGAACCCAACTGACAATGATCTTTCAAGACCTTACCTTGCAGAGAAACAATTACTTGGACCCAAACATTTTCTATGATGCCAACATCATCGAATCTGAAATTTTGTGTTTACTGAATGTCATGCTTTGAACACAATGATCTTGATTTTAAAATCTAGATATCTCAAAGCCTATAGAGATATAACTCTAAGAAATAAATACCATATTTTGAAATTATCAGTTATATTTTGTGATTTTTCCATTTCTTTAAACAGAAACTTTGAGACCTGTTACAGACAACAGCTTAAATCAAAACACTGAGCAATACAGGATACACATACTTTTTTAGGTACAGTTATAAAGCATACCTGTACATATCCTGAGTGTAGCTCCATTAAACAATAATCTGTCTTCCCAGCTGCAAGAAAAAGCAGTCCCTGTGCCTTGCTTGTTCTAAACTGCAACTGTAAGGATGTCTGAGAGGATACCTCTGCCCTGTTCAGCTCCACAAAGCTATCACCGTAAAAGGATACTGAAAGAAATAAAGGAAAACAAATGGGAAATTTAATCACACACAAAAAAAACCTCTTTTTCTTATCTACAGCTAAATGCATGTAAAAGATTTATATTACTCTCTATAAACTTAAATATATACAAATTAAAATAAGCCTCAGATACCAAATTCACCGGTCCATGCAACTAAATAAGAGCCCCATGGCCATACTAGTATGGACAAGGTGTGAATACAGCCCAGTGTTCAATCTCCAACAGTGGTGACTGAGAACTGTAGGAACAGTGCAATTATATTGAATAATTTCTTTCCAATATTCTTTTCTGCCTTGAAGAACTGTAACACCAGTAAGTTTTCTCATTTGACTACTCACTGCCTTTACCGTCCCCATTACTACTATACCGAACAACACAAATCCTAAGACCAAAGCCTCAAAAACTCTGCTGGTAACTTCTCTCTGACATATGAAAAAAATAAATCAATCCTTTACCTCTCCTCCTACTTAATCCATTACTTAATATACAAAGCCCTGCACTCCTATTCAATGGTTGTTCAAAAGCCTCTGATGGCAAACTTTATCAAAAACCTTCTGAGAATCTAAATCTTAGACACCTTGCACACCTACGTCAAGCAAGCTGCAACAGGTTTGTAAAGCAGAACCTATCTTTAAAGAAATTGTACAGACTCCTCCCAACTTGATCCTACTCACTTGTGCATCTTTTATCCTTTGTTACAGTATCTATAAATTCGACAGGTATGGATGTCAGGCTTACAGACTCCTGGTCATTCTTGTTTTAAAAACTGGCATAAAATCTGCCACTGTCCATACTTCAGGTACCCAGGGAGTTAAAAGCATGACATCAAATATCACTCTTAGTAAGCAAGTTATTTCATCCCCAAGTTTTTTTTTAGGTCAACCCCTCTCTTTCCCTGCCTCCACCCCAAACAAACAAAAAAAAAGTTCAGTTTGGGAATCCTCCCAGTTAGCAGCAAACACCACTTAATTTAGCTTCTTTGCAAGTAGCCATGCCCTTTCTGAGTGCTTCTTTTATACCGATAACTTAATCAACCGTCTGCAAAGACCCTCTGCAGGCTTTTTATTCTTGATGTATTTAAGAAGGATTTAGTAAAAGCTTTGACTCCTTCAAGCTGATCCTTTTCCTTTTTTCCCCCAGATGTGTCTATTTTCAAATTACGTCTGCCAGGGTTTATGATGCTATCAGCTGTGTTTGGACACAACTCTGCAAGGACACCACCACTTAAATATTTATTTTGCAGTTTTTAGCTTCATTCTGAAATAACACCCTCATTTTAACATAGTTGTTTTGAAAGTCAAGCCTAACTGCTTTTTGAGGTTTAATTATTCCAGTCCCTACATTAGCTGTCCCCATGCTGCATCTAATACACTCTGATGACTCTTACAAAATGTGGCTTTAACTCAGACTCTGTATTGGATTCTGCCCAGACTACCAAATCAAAGATCTCATTAAGCAGCTGATCCATGAAATAATCATTACTAATATCTACAACTTTGCTGTAAGATATATAAAAATCCTAGATAGCTTTCCCAAGAACAACATTCAGCAAACCCCACAGCCAAAAACTATATAATAGGAAGTTATATAAAGTACCCAGAGAAACACAGGAAAAATCCTCAGATTACTGAAATATGCATATTTCTTCCAAAGGAAGAGTCACCATTGTGCTAAGAAAAATTGGTTCCAATTGGAATCAAAGGAATTCTTCCTCATCAGTGCACTTCTAGCTCAAAAAAAGCTTTCCTCAAATAGCTCTAATACACCTTACAGGTCTTACATAACATTTATAGACTGAGAGAACCTATGCTATTTATTGTACATAGAAATGTCATTCTGTAGAGTTAATAAAGAAAGACCTCCTCTTTAAAGTGAGTATTGGAATAACTAAACTACAGACAAATCCCCAGTATAAGAAAGGACTAACTAATAAGTCAGGAAAAAGGTTAAGTATTTACAATTTTTTATATTGTGCTAAATTCATATTTTGGCAGCAGCTGGGAGTATCACTATACTGTTTAATGTACAGAAGGACTACAGGAGATTGTCCCTACCCTATAGAACTGTAGGTCCAGTATCACAGGTAAGGGAGAGGAGTCCCCTGATTCCCACTTCACTAAATGATGCACAGAGATACTGTTTTCCTGTTCTAGTTTCAGCTGTGATAGAGTTTATTTTCTTCCTAGTAGCTAGCATAGTGCTGTGTTTTGGATTTACTAGGACAATAATGTTGGTGACATGGTGGTGCTCACCCTAAGTCAAGGACATTTCAGTGTGCCATGCTCTGTCTGCAAGCAGATGCACAAGAGGCTGGGGGGATCATGGCCAGGAGAACTGACCTGAACTGGCCAAAGAGATATTCCATACCACAGACCAACATGCCCAATATACAAACTGCGGGACAGCTGGGCATCAGTCACCAGGTGCTGAGCAATTGTATTGTGCATCACTTGTTGGTTTTCAGTTTTACTTCTCTCTTTTTGTTGTTTCCCTTTTCAATGCTATTATTACATTTTACTTTGTTTCAATTATTAAACTGTTCTTATCTCAACCCACAAGTTTTACTTTTTTTCTTGATTATCCTTCCTATCCCACCATGGGGTGAGGGACTCAGCAAGTGGCTGCGTGGTACTTAGTTACCAGCTAGGGTTAAACCATGACACTTCCTGAAGATCACAAGAAGCACAATCCCGCTGTCTGAAATAACCTGTCCTAATCAAAAGAAGAAGACTTTTCCTTCAGCATCATAGTAACATCAGAACATCAATGTAACAAGGGTACAAAGAGGTTTCACTTTGAGAAGACAGACTCTTCTCCTCATCCTACTGAGCCTCCAAGAAGCAGTTCTGTTCATTTTGCTACATTATATCCTAGTACCCCCATAGAACTGGCAAGTAAGAGATTCCATTAAAATTTATATATCAAGTTCCTCAGAAATTAACAAATGAAATCAAAATCTTTCACAGATGTCAACATCCTGATAGTTTCATTATGATTACTATAACACAGCCCTCAAATTCAATTGATTTCTGAATGAAAAGTAATGATTGCTGATGGAAATAGAAAATTACTTTTAAATACACTATATTTTCAACAGACTTGAGTACACGGGGAAAAAAAATTGGATTTTTTGGGAAGCAACTGAGCAGAAAGACAAATTTATCTATGAATTATTAAAATTCCAAGTGTAACTTGGAATAACTAGAACGAAGCTGCCAAGTCAATATTTACAGTGCACCACTGGGAAAAAGTTTGATATTTATACTATATATGAATTTCCTGAAAAGGAAAAAAGAAACGTAAGTTAAAGCTTTTGCTTTCCATAAAACTCTGAATTCAAGTCAGAATCCATCACTGCAGGTGGGGCAGGTAGGCACTGATCCAACACTAAACGAGATCTTGGGCCAAGACCACCCACAGTGCCTTGGCATGATTTCTGCTTCTGTACTGACCAAACTAAGAAGCATGTTATTACAGTACAGGAATCAAGTTCCTCTAGAACAGACACTTTTAGAATGATTTCTGGCTGAAACCATGTTATGACTGACCTCAAAATTAATCTGGTGTTTTTGAAATGGGGACATTTTGTCGTGGACCATCTGACATTAATAACATGATTACAGAATGTATGTGTAGTTCAATCAGCACTACCAGCCTTGAAGGTCCCTTGCTGCTGGAACATGGAATTCAGCATGTCATATAGAGAAAGATTCATCTGCAGTGCCTGGGCACACAACTTATTCTGTAACACGTCTGGGCCTCAAATGGAAAAGGCAAGTGAAAGCAGCTGAGAATGACAGTCAGATCTGTATCAGTTAATAATGTCCCTTTATGGACATAGAAATAGATACACAAAGACTCAAGAAAACAGAGGCATAACCACTTGGGATGCGTATTTAAAAATCTGTTCAAACCCAGTTACTGACTAATTTGTGGTCCCCATCCCTCTTCCTTCTCCCTTAGAGCCAACCCTCAACACTGGGGCTATAAATTCTTACACATACTTGCATTGCAACACGTATTGTTTATACAGGAAGTGTAAGTTTTGAAAATTGTGTTTCAAACAATATTACTGAAGATTCTTGACCAGCTCTGTCGACAACATCTTTCTTTGAAGTAACCACAAGAAATCAGGCCAGGCATAGCAAAAGCCTTCATAGTCACAGAGCAAAAGGCTCTTCACTCATCACTTAGTGGTGGAATTTGGCTGGCATTTTCTCTTTTTGTTCAGTTTTCATTCTCTAGTGCTAAAAACATTATCAGATTCAACAAACAGCTACACCTTGAATAATGTTTCTCTTCCTTCTGTACTCTAAGCACAAAGAAATATAAGCCTCATCTCTTCTCCACTGCTGAAACTAAAAACCACACAACTATATCTACAAGAAACCAAGCTCAGACTCACTACACAGTTAACATGAGCTATGCACATGGATAACTTTGTCCCCCATCTTGGGGCAGCCTTTGTTACTCCATTCACAAAACAGGTTTTTTTTCATACTTTGCATTTCTTCTGTACTAACAAGTCTTTTATGGTGCGTCAATAAGAGCTGGAGAGGTTGTACAATCTAGAGATGAAGGCATGTTTCCAAATAGTAAAAATACTTTCAGCTATACAGAAGTATAGTTTGAAGCCTCATTTAAGAGTCCTCATGCACTAAACGCTAGGCAAACAAAAAGATACCTTGAGTCTCAATGGCTTCTGCTATAACTAAGATAAAACATGCAGGTCTCAACAGATGAAGATGCAAGTCTGAACTTTGTTTCCCTAAACCACAGGAAAAACAGCTCACAACCTCCAGCGTAACTAAAACAGGAAGACTCTCTCTTGGGATAAGATTTGAGTGATGGAAACAAGTGTTCAGAGCCTACAAATACCAAATATAAAGCTGTTGTGATATTAATAACTTTAAAAGCCTTGTTTGCTCTGACTGTACAGCACAAGTGGAGACAGATCAAAAAGAGAGAAAATATTAGTGAAAGAGCACCAAATTCCAGGTGTAACAAGCCATGTAACAAGCTTTGTTAAAAAAAGGAAGAATGATCAACCGATACATTTGCAATTACTGCATGGACTCATATCCTGCACTGTAAACATGCCTAGAGCTTTCCCACAGCACCAAACCATTTCTCTAGCTCCTTCCCACTAAAACAGCTTTGCAGCCAGGTCCAAGGTTTCAATCACCGCACCACATGAACAGTTGTCAGTCCTCTCCAAGGAGAATTCCCTAGCATACAGACTCCTACAAAAGTCTGTAGCTTTAAAATGTCTCATTTCTGTGCTGAGCAACTTAGCTGGAATCATTCATCAGAACTGACCCAAAGTGATTCGTTTCACATGGTGCAAGTATCTGTTATAAAATTTTGTGACTTGTATATTCATTTTCCTATCTAGCTGTATTTTTTTATTTCATCTTGAATCTGCCAGTAATATGTTTGAAACCACTGTGAGTAGCAGAGAATCTCAAATTTGGATTTTGGGTTCTAGATATTGAGTTCTAGCACTTGCATACAGTTACTTTAAACGTAATTAATTTATACTAAAGCTTCTGAAAAAAAGCCCAAGTTGTTTAACAAAGATGATATGAAGACAAGAGAAAAAGAAGAATTCATTAACTAACTGAAAAATAATTCTTTCAGGCAAAGTATCTTACATGGATAACATTCTGTTGGAGCTTTGGAAAGGTCTGCATAACTGTCCTGGTTTTGGCTAAGATAGAGTTAATTGTCTTCTAGCTGTTACAGTGTGATGTTTTGGATTTACAGCACATCAGTGATAAAAATCACTTTTTCTTAAAATATAATCCAAATAGCAAAAGAAATTGCCATAGATTTCACGGAGCTGTCTGGAGTGGCATATTCCAGAAATAAAGCTGATCAGTTCTGCTGATCCAAACCTCAAGAAACTAGCAGTTAAAAACTAAAATTTGACCACAATTACTTTCTTAAAGTAATGTTCTAATTGCTTTTTTTGCTTCTGAACAACAGTGGAAGCTAACAGACTGGAAGCTAACTTTTCTCAAGTTTCTGACTGAAACCTGACCTCATATTAGAACCCTTACAGTTAGTGTGACTGCCCACTAAAACTAGATTGAATGTGCTTTAAAGTCCTAACCAGAATTTCATGAGCCTGATGAAATGAAGACTGCCCATACACTGGTGTAATCCAATGCTGGTCATAGTCCTGTATCTTACAGTGAATCTCAATGCCTCTCACTTCTGCAGGAGGAAAAAGTGAAACTCCTTTCAATCTGATTCATCATAAACTAGTATTAATGCCTCTGGACAAAAAGCTCCAGAAAATCCATGCTTATAAATAAAAATGCACTCGTGCCTTCTTCTTTTTATTTTACAGCTAGTTGAAATCATTCTTAGAATCTTCTTTCTTTAACATTCTTAGAATATTCTTTTCTTTAGAATGTTCTTTCTTTAACACAGTACATGCTACATCACAGATATGATCAAGTTCAACTGATGAGACTGAAAAACACCACTAGTACCACAGAATTCATAATAAGGTTTGCTTACAAATCTTACACTCTTCAAAACACACTGCTGGAACTTCGAAAAACAGGGTTTTGGTTAATGAAGCTTTGCAACAAGGATAAAGAGCAGAAATAATGCAGAATGATGAGGGGAGGGAAAATAAAAACAAACAAATAGGACATTTCATAACAAATAAGCACTACATCCATCTTTGATGTCTTAGAAAACTTGGTAGCAGGTGACATCAATGCAGGGGATGGGACACAGGAAAAATGGACTTGGAAAAGGAAGCAGTCAGATTCACTGGGAATGCCCTTTAAGGCTAACGTAACCATTATTCACGAGGGAATTCTCAGGGTTGATTCACACTTTGTCAGTGTAGAATTACTAATGAGATTTGGTGGGCAAACGAAACACAGTAAGAGTATGCAAGCCTCTTACACTCACCTAAAATGTACACAGTGAGGAATAACCTTGTGTTGCATCTACAAAAGCTTTACATATCAGACAAGACGATGTTTAAAGGTCCCTTCCAACCCAAAACTTTCTATGATTGTATGATTTCCAGATAAAAAGACAGTCCTGTAGTTAAAGCACTGAACATGAAATGAACGGAACTGACGTTATTTTCTGGTTCTATCATATAAACTCACTGAAAACTGAAGAACTGGGAAACCCACTTAACACCTAATTTCAGTTCTGTGCCTTTAAGAAGCAGTTACTCCTTTTTTTTTCCTTCAAGCCTTCAACTAGTTTTTCTTTTCACCAGATTATCTCTGGGTAAGGCTATAGCTACAATAACACCTGGAGTAAGAGAGAAGACCTGGAATTTAACCTTCAGTTAGGCTCTCATTAATTTCTGAACAACTAAAAACTATTTTTTTTAAGTTACAATTAAATATTAGTTTGTTTCTAACTAGTCTTCTCATCTAGTGAAGCAGACACCACACAATCACAGAAACCAACCAGACACTCAATATTTCTAAAGAAAGAGTTATGGCAATTGGTTTATCTCAGATGGAATTGCAAAGAGCATGAAAAACCACAATACTTCAACTGCTTGATGAGCCATTATTTCAAAAGATATTTAAATAATAAACTCTACTACCAGTTTTTGATGCCTAAATAATAGTTTACTTCAAGTTGTACCTCAAGAAGAAATAGAATTCCCAGCTAAAGTTTTTGATTGTTCCAATGGTTTCGGTGATTGCCCAGGCCCTGCACGGTAAGGTGCATCACCGGCAGTGAGGTGACTGCCATGTCTTGGCACATCTAAAAGCCAAGCATAAGACAGCTTAAGCTTTATGCTAAAAAACAACTCCCCGCAGTTACTGGCTGACACTTAACATCGGGACTACTGGTTCTCATCCATGCCAGAGCAGGAGAAGGGATTCACAGGGAATGTTCTTGCACGTACAAAAGCACATTCCTTGCGGCATATTACAGGGAAGGAATCACAAGGAATGTTGTTGCACGTGCCTCAGCACTTTCCTCATGACATGCTACAGTTATGACTGGGGTCGGGTAGGAGGGGGTAAGTTTTCATCCACGTGGCTTGGGTTCTCTTTGTTTTTATTAGAAAGTCTAGCTATGTCAAGTCACAGCATCTCCACAGCGGGACGGGCAGCCCACACCGGCGCGGGCTCGCAACGAGCGACCAGGGCTCGGCCTTCGCTTCAAGGCACAGGGACATCACGCCGCCACAAAATGCCCGCTGTCCCACCGCCGACAAGAGCCCCGGGACCCCGCCCCGGCTGGGCGGCTGCCGGGCCGGGCACCGGGCCGGGACAGCGGGCAGTCCCCTCTTGGCCTGCTCCTTCCGCGGGAGCACCGGCGACAAGCGGCTCCAGCG
>JAYRBT010000093.1:54637835-54655097 GCA_036023395.1 Myiotriccus ornatus | reverse complement strand
ACGGGCTACATGCGGCTCCAGCGCTCGCAGGAGCGCCAGGGCCGCCCGGCCCAGCCCGGCCCGGCCCGCCCGGGGCGCCGCTCCTCCCGCGCCGGGGCTGCCGTCGGTCGGCGCCGGGCAGCCCCTTCCCCCCGGCCGCAGGTGCCTTCCGGCCCCGCCACCGCCTACCTGCGAGAGCCGCCCGGCGGGCGGACGCCGCCGCCAGCACCGCCACCAGCAGCGCGGCGGGCGCGCCGGCCATGCCGCAGCCGCGGCCCGGCCGGGCACCCCAGCACGGCCCGGCCCTGCGGAGCGGCGGAGTGTCGCTGCCCCGGCTCAGCGCTCCCCGCCCGCTCTACAGGAACGGCTTCTTCCCTGCTTCCCTCCGTCCCTCTTTCCCTCCTTCCCGCCCTCCTCACAGCGCAGCCCCTGCGCGGGCCCGCCCCCAGCTCCGGGAACACCGGCCTGGGATGGAATACGGGGTATCTCCTTCCCGCAGTTCCGATTACCCCCATCACAGACGGGCTTGGCCCTCGTCAAAGCTGGGGTTGAGTCTGTGCTTCGGATGGACCTGCCCGGATGTGGTTTACAGCTGTTGCCAGTCGTTCACCCACTGCAGTGTCCCTCCATGACCTGCCTGTCGCAAGGGGAAGCTGCTTTGAGCTACCCCCCAAACCTTCCCGTCTTTTGGCTGGAGCCCCCTCCCTCGAAGTGTTTGTATACCATCCGTCATGAAACACATCACGCTGCTTTAGGGAAGAAACATGTAACTGGTAGACCAACCAACGGGATCAGAAACTGAGATGAGTACAGAATCACAGAATCAATTAGGTTGGAAAAGACCTCTGAGATCATTCAGTCCAACCTATGACCAAACACCACCGTGTCAACAAGATCGTGGCATTAAGTGCCATGTCCAGTCTCTCCTTGAACACCTCCAGAGACAGTGACTCCATGACTGCCCTGGGCAGCCCATCCCAATATCTAGTCACCCTTCCTGTGAAAAGCTTGTGAAGCTTTCCCTTGGTGCAGCTTAAGACTGTCCTCTTGTCCCGTCACTAGTTGTCTGGGAGAAGAGACCAACTCCTACCTGGCTACAACCTCTTTTCAGGTAGTTGCAGAGAATGATAAGGTCACATCATAACCAGTACAGGACCTAAATTAGAAAAAATCTCGCATTTCACACCTCATCAGTGGTGTCCTGTTCCTGAAAGCACAAAGTTTCAGTTCAAAAAATGTTTTATAGAGCACACTTGAGCCACTCATGTATAAGCCCTTACTGTACTTAATTCAAATATGCAGACATGCCTTGAGTTACATAAGTCATCCGTGCCAGGAAGGGCCTTGCAGTCATGAAATTTTCTCTGATGTTATCAGCTGGCAGGGTGTGCTGCAATGTGTCTCAACAGGTCGGTTATTTTTTTAACTTGTTACTCCCTTACACATAGGACTGGAATTTGTGACCTGAAATCTGACACTAAGCAAGCAGAGTAAGTAACTGAGACAATATTCCAAAACTGCAGAAAGAGGAAAAAAGGTTATGACATGAATCTTTTCTCTAGGTCAGCTGTCTGGTTCTTTTCTTCCTTTGAGGTTTATAGTCATCATTTAGTCTAGATTTTCCCTAGAAACTTTTGGCAAGTTTGCTGTCTATGCTTTTAGAATAATGTATGTGGCAGGAGGGGGGATCTGTGCCCAGAGGGAGTGAAATCATGGGGAGTGATCTTCTCCCAGATATTACTTAAAAGCTTTATTAAAGATTTCAAAGACAGAGGCCTAGTAAAATTCATTCTTCTTAGACGGGCACTCAAAGAACATTTGTGAAAGACTGGAGGAGGAATTGTAAAAAAACATCAGTCCAAGATGTGAACGAGCAGGGCAAAAAGAGGACTTAACATGGGATAACAATTTATAGAGTGACAGAGACTGGAAAAGCACATCTCCAGATGTGCATCAGCAAAACTCTGTGCTGCAGTAGGGAAGACTGGGGGAAAATTTTGCCTTTGCATCACTCATGAATTACATGTGTCTGAATTAAGATATCCCTGCCCTGGACAGAGAGTTTTGCTGAGACAGTCCTTGGATTATACCTCAGAAGGAACAGCATCATTTGCACTGTAGACTTTGAGAAGTAGTTGTCAAAACCACACTAAGAAAACATACTGCAGCAAGGTGCTTGAAGGTAGGTAAATGGGACTATCCTAAACATACAAGGTTTTTTGAGGCTAAATGCAGAGGCAGTGGGATAGGGAGTGCAAGAGCCCTAGTATCACATGCACTCCTGATGAGGCTACATTCAGCTTGCTGTACAAGCCAGGGGTGCTTCTGTGCTGCACCAGGTCACCATCTGGAGGTCTGAGTTAGAGAAGGGAAGAGAAATTAATAATGTGATTGGATGCTGAGCTACCAAACCTTTGTAAAAAAGAATGAGCCATATTTTTTCAAATACCTTATGATTCAACATATAGGACAAAATTTGGGGTTATGATGCAATTATTTTTGGGTCTGTGAAACTTAAACTATATTGCACATTGTAGCTACACCAATGCAGTCACAAAAATGTAATCAGTCTTTAGTGAGTAATGCAGCAGTCACTAAACTGATATTCTCTTTAAACACAGTAATTTTTTTATTTTTTTTTTAGCATGTTCATTTCAAAATTACCTCTTGTCCAAAGAAAGGCAATCTGCTCTGAGACAGGAGAAGGAATGGACAGAGCTGGGATTGTTCAGCCCAGAGAAGAGGAGCTTCAGGAAAGTCTTATCAACGTCTATGAACAGGTGATGGGAGCATGTGAAGAAGAGGGAGCAAGACTCCTCAGAGGTATCCAGTGAAAGGACAAGCACAATTAAGCACAAACTGAAATGTAGGAAATGGCATTTAAAAACAAAAAATATTCCTCACACTGGAGATCAAAAACTAAAAGAGGTTGCTGAGATAGATTGTGAGGTCCACATCCTTGTTCATATTCAAAAATTGAGAGGGCACAGCCCTAAACAACCAGCTGTAGGTGCTCCTGCTTTGAACAGAGAGGTGAGACTGGACAGTCTGCAGAGGTGCCTTCCCACCTCAGCTGTTCTGTGATGCTGTAATTCAGAAATCTTCATGGTCATTTAAAACAAAATTAAGAGACTTCTGGAAATAGAAAAGTCACATCTTGAGAAAGGCCTAAATCACTATAGCTTTGAGCCACATTTTCTCAGGTCATTCAGGATTTTCCAGCCCTGAGTCCTACTTGCTTTCGGCTGGACTTAGGTTTCTGAAGAAGTATAGATGATGATGATGATAATTATTATTATTATTATTATTATTTAGTTTCTGCAGTTTACAGGTTTCTGTGGTTTGGATTTTTAAATTTTTTTCCTGTTTGGCTTTTATTCCTCAAGGATTTATTATGTCTTGAAAGCATACCAAGGTTTGTTTTCTCCACAAAAATACTCCAATTGTTCAGTCAGAGAGACAGAAATGTAGCATATAAAATATTCCATTTTGTGTTCTTTCTTCCTCCTCTTTAGGATGGTTTGGATATGCCAGCTGCATATCCAGTAGTTGACATCAGATATAAAAAAGTTATAGATGTTTGCTCTGTCATCTCACCAAAAGCAAACATAAACCTTCAGTGGTCCAGACAGAACCGCAAAGATCCTGTCTGTAATGACACTAGAGGGAGTCCTGATGCTGCAAGAAAATCTTTCCCTGTGACAATCCCTTAAGTAAATAGTGCCTTAGAAATGAAAATGTTGTTGAAATAGAGCTTTTGAGGAAACTGAAGGAGCCATTCAATTCAGATGGGATCAGGCAGTATTTGAACTCTAAATTCCAAGTTTGCAATGATTCATATATAGAAGTGATTTTTAAAAAGAGCATTGTTAATAAGGATTTTTTTTTCAGTAAAGAGCATATTTAAAGTCAGTATTCCAAATTAATCTCTAAAATATTGTTCTGATAATTTAAATTACAAGGGACTTGTTCTACAAAACCTATGCTCTTCTTATGATCTCTGAAGACTTAAGATAGACCATAGGGCCCTGAGTTTTCAAGTTAGACAACAGAATTTTTACTGAAGTTAATATCAGTTCAGCACTCAGCACCACTTCTTCAAAAAAGATAGGTTTCCCAAAAATTCACTGGTGCATTCTGCAAGTTACTATGATATACTGGTCCATGTATGTTCCTAACCATGTTAACGACTTTGAAAATTATAGATGTCTGAAAAAGAAATTTGCATGCACCCAGGACTGGTGATACTCAGTATCTCAGAATCATAGTTTATTCTGTGCCACTGGGATTGGGAATACTCATCATACTGTGGGAGATCATAACATGCAAGCCTAAAGCAAGGCAAGGCTCTATGTTCTGAACGAAGGAGGATCCAAACGCAAGGGATCCAAATGCTTCCTTTCTTCTCCTTGGTGGCCCATGCCTCAAATGAAGACTTCTTAGCCAGCTTCATGTATTCGCCATATTCTTGTCCCTTCCAAGATCTCACGGAATGAGTGGTCACCCTTGCTCCTTTCCTGATGCTGGGTGAGCTCTATCAGAGAGCTCTGAGATTTCATTCAGGAACAGGGCATCTAGAAAATTAAAATACTCCTTTTTTCAGGTACTGTGGTATAGCCTGAGAGACTCAGTACAGGAGGCTGCAGCTGCTACTAGAAGGAAGGGAAAAAATTGGTGGCATGATAACGTTGGGTAGTGGTGCCTTTTACCTGCATGGCAATAGTGTGCCTTTGAGATCAAGTTGTGAAGTTGCCAGCCCAATGGAGATTCCCAGTATAGGGTTACCAGGGCAAGAGAAAAATCACAGCTATGTAAGCTGCCTGGATAGCAGTTTTTTTCTCCCTTGAGCTCTTCATGGGATAAAATCTTAGGTATGCTCATCCTTCTTTTTCGCTCTGTGGGAGGCAAGGCCCAATTACATCAGTTTGCAGCTGTGCACATCTGCAGGCTGTGCAGTGAAGGATCTGCTGTCCTCGCCTGCTGTCCTCATATTTATACCTGAATTGTCATGGCTGCTCAATTACACTACTAAAGACTGGTCTTTCTGATAAAGCAATAGAATTTTAGAAAAAACAGACATGAAGAAGCATGAATATATATAATATGCTCCCACAGTGAGGAGTCTGCATTATTCCCCATAGAATATGTGCTAGCAAACACAGGACACTCACCCTGTGATCTCTCCTAGTCACAGGTCAAACCCTTATAATTTCCTAGCAGCACAATTCCTTATTTCATAGAATATAATAACTAGTATATTAGATTCCATTTTAAGTATTATTGAAATCAAACTAGTATTATTAAAACAAATTTGGGAAGTGTACCAAACAATGTGGTAGCATTTTTGTGTTGTTAGGTATATGTAGCATTTAGCTTGTATTATTTTTGCATGTTTGTTCACTTTCACTATGAGGAGATATGTTTTTCTACTCCAGGTATTTACTGATGTACGTATATGCAAGAACTTCCCCACTGGCCTTAAAAGGAATATCCCTTTGCCCTGAGTTCAGTGTTAAGTGTTGCACTTCAGTGTATGGTCTTCTGCAAACCTGTAGGAAAATCTCAGGTCATTTCTTTCAACGGTTCCTATTTAAAACATCCAATTCCAGAAGCTTCCACAGAGATAGTATGTCAGAACTGGGAGGCTTGAAACCGACCTTCACCCCTGTCTGCCAAAGCAAAGCAACTGTCAGCCAGCCAAAAGTCCAGCAAAGAAAAAACAGAAACACAACCACAACAAAACTATGCAAGTTATCTTTTCACAGGGAGGAGACTAGAATTTGGCTTTTGTACAGGTCAAAGGAGACAGGAATTCAAAGGGATGCTGCTAAAGAAAATGCTTTCATGCCCCTGGCTTCAGTACACTGAAAGAGACAAAGCAACTCCCTGGAAAGGGCTTCACTTCCAGGGCAGTGACATGTGGTCTTTCTCAAGACATTTGCAGAATTTAAATTCTTAGGTTTTAGTGAAAAATATTATCTCATTCCATGAAATGGCTGAGTTAGAGATTGTATAGTGGTCAGATAATTAAGCAGCTCATTTCCAGGGAACATATGTCAGAATGCTAAGTAAACATAGTTGGATAGAAAACCACTTATATTCCTCCACACTAATCTGTTATTCTCATTTCCTTGTGCAAATGGTTTGGATTCTTCCAATAATGGTAATTCATCTTTCTTTCACCAAGAGAATCCTGAATCAGTGAGAACTGTCCTCGGTGTCATTGTTATTGTTCTGGTTGAGAATCTGGTAATTTTTCATGTGCTGTCTTTAACATCACTGGAAATTAGTGGTGCCTTTACAGCCCTCCTGCTCTGGTACTCACATGGCTCTTATTCCTGCTGCCTATATTAAAAGATGCATTTGCAAACATGTTTTGCATGGCTTTGCTTTTTAGATTAATTATCAGATTGTACCTGTAGTAACTTCCTACCATTGCTATGCAGAAAAGTGCCTCTTTCCCTAAATCATTACCCTCTGTTGGTATCCGAATTGGATTCCTGTCTTGCATTAATCTCACAGAGGTGTGGCGGTGGTACTTGCTAAATTTCCTCTGGCTCATGGTAGCTATCTTCACAGTCTTCATAGTTTTGACTGTTTTTCTCTAATCAAAGCACTTGCATTAGAAGTAGTGGGAGCCTCTTTTTTTGTTGTTGTTGGCCATGGGGATGGAACAATGCCGGCTATGGGTGCATAATAACATGGGATGGAAGGAGCTACCTGAATCATTAAATTCAACATCCCAGCTACTGCAAACATTACCTCATATAATAATCACTGTTATTCATTTATTGAACTCTGTCTTAAAAACATCCAGATGGCCTGGGCTCATCCCTGTCCTGTACCTGATTCCCTTTCTGCAAAACTGCCCCTGAACGAGAATGGGAACTACTGGTTTTCAGCTGAAGTTCTTTATGGGCAGCTGATACCTCATTTGTACTAATATTGCTTTTTAATCTAAATGGTTACCAAACCCTTGGTGCTGAGCTTTTTCCTCTATTTGTAGATGGCACTCTTTTTTCCGTCAGCCCTAGCTGAACAGTCCTGGCTTGTCTGTCTAGCCTCCTCTCACAGATTATGTTCTTAATAGTCTCACCAGTTTTTTCAGCTTTCTCATGCTCCCTTTCTGCTCTGAACAGAATAATACACAGCCATTCAGATCTGGTCACAGAAAGGCTTTGCCTCACGCCTTCCCCTCTTTGCTTCAGATGGCCTGTCTCTGCCTTAGACCACAGACCAGATTGTCAGATGCAGGGGAGACCCATTTACCTCACACCCGGCAAAGGAGGGGATAGCTACAACAGCTAGCACAGGAGACAGCTGTCACCATGCTGCTCTCCAGAGGCCCCAGGTTTCTCCCTTTGTGCTGCCTGGTAGTGACCTCTCAGCAATGGCTCAGACCCATAAAAGCAGCCGGATTAAGGCCTATGTTCCCCATGCCAGATGTATGGAGCACAGATGGGATTGTCATGGGCATTGTGTCACAGCAGGATTTACCACACCTCTCACTGCAACATGGAGCCTATGTAGGACGCAGTATATTATGTTCACTATTGTGGCTCTTTAATCCTGGTATTTGAACATTATTCATTTTATGCACCTTTTAGAAGTTGTATTCTCTAGTTTTTCTCCTATCTAAACAAGTTGACTCATTGCAACTTTACTTGAGGACCCTCTGCAAGTTCTCTGTTGCTCCATCTTTGTCATTTATTTGTCTGGAAGTGCTGCACTTCTCCCTGCATGGACAGTCTGGAAACAGTCCCAGCTCAACATTTTAGGAAACAGGTCTGATGAATAATGAAGAAAGAGTGAAATGGTAGACTAGATAAGATAAACTAGGCTGCAAAGAGAGAGAACTGCCTGTAGGTTTTGCATATTTTGGTAATGTGTTTCTGTAAAGGTTAATAGAGTTAATATTTTATATATTGTGTAGGTTTTCAGAGAGTTTGGAAAAATAGGATTTGAAGGCTGGGCTGTTGGCTTGTCCACTAGGTGCTTGGGAGCATTGCATTGGGAAAAAGGGCCTGAGAAAGTACAGGAGAGATTTTGAGTAAAGAGAATATCAAAAAGACCATCAAAGCTACTGTACTCAGTGCAGTAGATGACTAAACTTTAGTGATGTATGGCCTTAAATGAAAAGGCAGATAATAGTATTGACCTAAATGCTTGCTAACATCATCCAAAACATTTACCTTGAGCTCCACAAGGCTGGGATTTAATCAAAAATTTTTAACCTAGTACACATAGAAACACTGGCAGGTCTCAAGGTGACTTGGTCACCAGTAGAAGGGATTCTTAATGGCTATAATTTTTGCAGGAAGGGGGAACAAGTTCTTACATATCTTCAGGTTTTTTTCCTCTGTGACTAACTTGTCATCCAAACAGGTTTCCCGCTGTCTCCAAGCCAGGACATTTTCTTATACAAAGAAGAGCAAGATTGTTTTAATTTTTAATTCATGAATTTCCTTGAGAAGGAGGTTGTTGATTTGAAAAGTAACCTCTTAACCCTTCGGGCATGTTTGACTCATCCTGTCTGACTGATCCCTCAGTCTATAATAAACCTGGTGTGGACAGTTTGTTCTGGAGTGTGGTAATTCAACCCTGAGATTCCATTTTGGAAGCATTCTGGCTATTATATCCCACAGTACTGTCCAGACCAACTGAACTGGAGCCAGTTCACTCTGCACTGTTACTACTGAGGAATGTTTCAGTGGTTTGGGTGGCCCTGTGGGCCCTGGGAGAGAGAAAGATATGTTCTGAAACCAACATGAGTACAGACTTCCTCATTTGTAAATGGTGTCAGTGATGCCTACTCCATTTTATCAGGCATCCTCACTACTCTGGGTCATATTGCTGTAGACTACTATATGGGAAGTTCTGGACTTCTACCCTGTTCTCGACCTTGTGTGTAAGCATAACCATTGCCCACCCACTAGCAGTGCACATAGTCCCACATTTCATTGCACATCTGTGCAGCCACCCCTTCAGATAGGGGCTCCAATATCAATAACACTGTTGTTCTGTGTTTTTTTCCAGCCTTGAGACCCCGTGGTACTCCTATA
Source organism: Myiotriccus ornatus (assembly GCA_036023395.1). NCBI lineage: Eukaryota > Metazoa > Chordata > Aves > Passeriformes > Tyrannidae > Myiotriccus > Myiotriccus ornatus. The sequence continues at coordinate 54,646,056 of JAYRBT010000093.1, read as the reverse complement.
TATCTTTTTTAGACTGATCACTGATGAAAGTTTGTTTCCTTGCTGTTACTTAGTTAGGAGAACTCAGTGCAAAAGTTCAGGTAGCAACAAGATCATCTAAAGACATCAAGCTTCTCCCTTGACAGGTTGTGTTCACCAGGGATTGCTTGTAGGTCAAGAAATATGCATTTAGGCCCTGACAAATCACAAGTGATGGCAGGGCTCATCTGCAATATCTTTCAGTGCAAAATCATTATCAAATGGTGTGAAAGATAGCTTCTCCTTCCAGCTTTTACTGGTCATCTTAAATCAGTGTAGTGCTGTTTTTCTTCACATGGTGCTTCAGGCTGGAATGGAGGTCACTTTTCCCTTCAGCACCTTAAAAATGGCAAATCTCACTGAGCAGGCTATCCCCATGCTTCCCCACTGTCCCTGAGCTGGGATACTATTGGCACTAGTAAAACTTGTGCTCTTGTTTGAGACTGGGTCTCTAAACTTGCAGTGACAGGTATGTTCCTCCCAACCAGGACAATCTAGTGATATGGTGGTTGAAAGCAGCAGCTGGGCCTGGAAACCCACCTTTACCAAACCATGGCATCATGAAAGTATGCCTGAGTTAGCTCTGAGAGCAGAAATAGGGCCAGGTATGCGGACTGCCAGTATTACTTCTGAAACCATATCCAGGCTTCCCCAGGCTGCTTTAAAGATATGCCCCCAGGACAATTTCAAAGTAGAAATTCTTCACTGCAGCATTACTGGCATCAAAAGCAAGCAGCCATGAGCTGCTTCAAAAGAGAGGGAGCCTGGATGCTCATGATCTATCCAGCTTCTGTCAGGAACACCTAGAAAGGATTGTGGGGGGTGGATAAAGAAGAGAGAGGAAGAAATGTTGGCAGACAAGGAAAAACAGTGTGTAAAGGAAAGGGAAAGAGAAATGAAGGCTTTCTGCTTTGCTGTCCGCTCCACAGGTAGGTAGGTATCTGTGTATGTGTGAGTGGGATATAGATACGAAAAATGAGAGTAAGTATCCTACGGAATTAGGGAAGAGGTTTCACTGATCATTTATTTTTACAGTCTGTCAGCATTTTCCCTAAAGCCAGGGTAATCCAGAGGGGTTATAATTAATTCATAGGCAAACCCCCCAAGCTTCCAATTGCAGTCCCATTCCCCTTCAAAAAAGGAGAGTTTCTATCCCCTCTTTTCTATGCTCACAATGAAGTGTGATTTTCCAAGGCTCTAAGTTTGTATTCTTTGCACAGAACAATACCTTTTATTGTTACATACTCTGGCCATGCTTCTTCTGCAAACACTTCAGCTTTTAAACACAGCATGTCTGATTTATTTTGGCTTGCTTTCTCTCTTTACCCAACATATTAGGAAAACAGACATGCATCTCCATTGCACTCTGTATTCACAGCAACTGATGTGTGCCATTTTGCACCTCCTGGAAGTGTTGTTTTTGTACTGTCATTGAGAACCTTTTGAGGCAGACACTGACCAAAACACTCTAAAATTACAAAAAGCTTTGTTTTCCCAGTATTGTCCCAATTTTTTCATTACCAGTGTCAGATGTCAGCCAAATCTAATACAATTCTTGTTACAAGATATCAGGTCTAACTACTTGCATGGGCATTTCCTGAGCAGCCTGCCTGTCGAGAGCCCTGCTGCCTCCTCAGTCCTACTGATGTGGCACCACCAAATCCAGCTGAACTCCAGTGTCTGAAAACTACTGACAATGAGAACAGCATCAGCCCCACCTGACTGTGTGTGTTTTATATGTCTCTGTAATTTTTTCCAACCCACTCCTGACTCTGCTTCAGACCTGTGACACTGATGCTCATAAAATATAATGCTGGATAGATCAGGATAGATTTTTTTTTTTTAATTATTAAAGTGTATAAAGTTTTGAAAGAGAGCAGTGAGTTGCCTTTCTTTGTGCAAATGCAGTTTTTCATCTGGAAAAACAGGATTAGTCATTTGATAGCTGACATTTGAGTCATGTTGCGAAGAGTCTTTTTCCCTTAGATACGGTGACTACAAGCAGTACCTGTTGCTTTGACCATCAAAATCCATTCGAGTTTGCTTGCAGAGGTAGTTTTAATCCTCTGTCTGTCAGTCAAACAGGGATTTTGCCCGCGTGGGTTGCCCAGGAGCTCTAGCTGCTCAGCATTCTCTGAATGCAGCATGACTTCAGAAATGGACCCGTTGAGAGCATTATTTTCCCCAATATTTAACCTTCTTTATAGAATATTACCCTATCTGTGTAGCAGTCTTCAAAAGGGAAGTAATAACAAAGGGAGAAATTTCTGTTATTCTTTGTTATTCTCCTCCTTTGACACTATCACCATGCAGGGACTTCATGGCTGAGCTCTCCATCCTCTAGCAGAAAGAGTAATTTCCTTTGTGCTTTCAGTCCTCTCACCTGCAAGTGTTGAGCATTCAGCATCTCCTTTCAGTTCCAAGACAACCTGTTTTCAAAAACCTGGCATGCTGTTCACCTGTGTAGAAAATGGAGTTAGGAGTTGTACACATCTTAACCAATGAGCTTAACATCTTGTCCCTGGCTTGAAAGTTAACACTCTCCAATTCCTGTTGTTTTGGGTGATCAAACTAAATGTTTAACACTTCGCTTATTATGTTCATTTTCAAAGGAAAGACTTGCAATTAGAGGTTTAGAGACTTGCAATTAGCATTTGCCACAGAAACTACAAAGTCACCATTTATTTCTGTTTATGAAATCACAGAATAACCATGGAATCTTGCCTATCCTGGCTGCTGAGGACTGGCACATGCCAGCACCAATGTAACAGGCACCACAGCAATATGAGGCAGAGAAAACTTTCTAACTATGAAAGGAGATGCTTTGGAGACCACTGAGACTCAGAAATAGATGTCCATTAATTATCACTGGCGTTTGAACATTACAGTGATTTGCTTTTCCACAGAGAACTTATGAAAACTTTCAACAGACCATCCTGATCCCAAGTCCAGCTGAGACAGAAATTGCCTCCGTTCTGCTACAGTGAGTGTAGCAATGATGATTTATGCCATCTGAGCATTTGAGTTTGTGTTGCTACCTGTAACCATGGTGAGAAAGGTATATTGCAGTGAACTGAGTAACATAGCATGCTGGATTTAAATTATTTTTCTTTTTCTAGCTCCTCACTTTGTCTTATTAATGTTATAAGCAACAGCAAGAGTAATGTGAAAAAGATACAGAAATTCAGATACATTTCATAAGTAGCTTTACAAACTTGGACTTGCTGAAAGGGGGACACAGCAAGTTGGTATGTTTATTTTTCTGCAAATATTTGCTTAAATTCCAGGAAATATTGCCTACTCTTTTTGTCAAAAGACCAAAATCTGAGATTTATTTTCCAGTGTGAATATGATTCACTCCTGATGTTTCTGATGATTCATCCCCTCTTCTTATCTTGGTTTCTCCAGATGTAAATTGGAAAATATATGCAGTCTTTGTCTAATTCTCAGGCCTGTTTTGGTACCTAGGTAAAGTTCACTATGTGTTTTAAGTAATTCTCAGGAAGTCACATTTTTCTTGCAACAATGGAGAATAATTCTAGGACTAAAATTATGGCATCTTTCTTTGTTATCACTTTTCTGAAAACACTGAGAACAGTTAAACAAACAGTTAACTGAAGTATTTGTGTATTTGTTATATGTTTGTATTATGGTGCAAATGATTTCATCTTTCAATTAGGGAGCTCAACAGAAAGAAATCATGGGGAATATTTTGGACCTACCTTGGAATAAAATGTGGTAAAAACATGTTGAAATTAAATACATTATTAGATCCATAAACATAAAATTTATTTCATTTTCAGTAGTGCTGGAAAGCAAGCACAACGAAACACAGTTTGCTGCATATAGACATGTGCTTTTATCACAATAGAACTGATTTCTTCCTTGTAAGGGACAGCAGGGAGAAGATGCATCTTTACAACTTTTCTACTTACATGTAGCTGAGCTTCATTTTAAGAGTGTCTTTTAACTTCGGGGTTTAATCCTAATAATTAATTGAAAGATTATTTTTAAGAAGTTGCAAGCCAAAAATAGCAATTCTATTGCTGACACCACCTCCCCTTCCCATCCAACTCTGGCAATTATTTCCCTTCCTTTCTTTCTCCTCTTACCCAGCCATGTCCTCCAAGAGGACCAGAGGCTGGGATCTGAAAGTTTACAGGAAGGCAGCTGGGGAAAGAGGAGATAAAAGCATTTAGGTTTGGAGAGGACAGAGATGTTTTCTCTTGTTCCTTATGTACTTTCTAAGCATCCTGTCTGACTTAGGAGGAAAAGACACCGCATCTGTCTTTTAAATTGATATCCTTTTCTAATCTGGTGTTTGGAAACCTGGAATGCCAGTTAATAGTGCTGAAGTATCACTTCAAAAGAACATTTAAAAGGATCTTTATGAAAACTTTAAAACTACATGTCTTGAATTTTCTAGAAATAAATAAATCGTCTCATTTTTTTACTCTGAAACTGTTTACAGAACCAAACTGTTTACAGAAAGCAGTGTTTACAGCTCCATTCAAGCCCAGAAGTGCATTTTTTTAACAAAACTGAATGTCTGCAGCCTGCTGTCAGATGCCAAATATCATCTGCAACCTGCCAGTCACTGACTTACATCTTGATAAACAGTGTTTTTCATTTCATGTGAACTGCATTTTGTTCTTGTTTACACCCAGCAGTATAGAGCAGCTCCTATTGTCCATTGTTCCCTTATGTACTCTCAGAAAATATATTTGTTTCTGGCAGCCTTCTCTTCAAGGAATGTGATGCAGAGCACAGATAAAAGCTCAAGCATCTGTTAAGATGATTGGCATTAACCTGACAACAGTGTAGTAATTGTCTGCTTAGGAGGATAGGCAGGCACAGTCAAACCAAATTAACAGCATCTTTAATTTGCTATAGGTACGATAAAGTATATGTTTTAGTTCCAGGAGACTGTGCAAAGCCTGATGCTTATTCCTGTGATTCCTATCCATGGCAGGCATGCACACACTGATTCACTTATCAGGAACTGATACTTACACTGGTGCTATGCTCCAACATAGTTTTGAAGATAATAGTGCGGACAAAGACAAAAAAAACCCAGAGTTCTTCAAATATTAGTTTGGTTTGGGGAGCTTTAGAGAATGTTTGCAATCCTAGAAGGTGGTACTTGACAGACTTCAAGTGTCGATGCTTCATTTCAGCCCTGAGTGATAAAGTCTCCACAGTCATCAGTGCTATTTCAGGCAACACTAAGAAAATTCTTGGTGTTTTCTAGTTCAAGCTTTGACCTGAACTGACCCTACTTAACTTTAAAGTCTGATAAGTATTGTCTAGAGTTATTTTTTCTGTAGCTAAGAGTTGAATGTATATTTAAACGCTTTAGGCCTCTACTATCAATGTTGCTCCTCTGTTCAAAAAGATAAATTGTTCTATTTGGCTTTTACATGACTGATTTTACCTTGACATCCCTAAAAGTACTTCTGTAGGGAAAAATTACTGAATACTGACATCCTGTGTGCTTTCTGTATGTCTCACTAAAACATGTTCTTAATAAGGAACTAAGAATCTTCATTGGTTGCTGAAAGGCACCACTAGGTTCCTGCAATGATATATTTTTCTCATTATTCCATATTTGCTGGCTAAATTCAACAACTTAATCTTCCTGAAAGGGACCAGCTGTTACAATTCCTTCCATTGTGTATTCCTCCAGTGTTTTATTTTTGATACACAAAATGCAAGAGATCCTTTTAGATGCTTTCAGCAAATAAAAGTGTTAAATTCCCTAAACATCAGAAAGCAAAAATAGCCATGGAGAGTCTTCTGCAAGACCCCAGTCCCCAGCGCTTTCATAAAACAATCGAAGTGAGATGACTGACATGCAGACCAGGGAAAGACTTCCTCCTATCACTGATGTTTCTCCACAGGCTGCACGGGGATATCAGCTTGATACTTTGATAGATTGCAATCTGTTTTCAGCAGCTGACCCCGACATAACATCATCATTTCCTGATTATATTGATATGTGTTTCTATTATTTGCTTATTTTGCGCCTTGAGAAACAATTCCTTTTTGTTGTTAAACTGTAAACAGCATAGCAAGGCCTCATATTAAATCATAATTATTTACCATGCTGTTCACGCACCTTTGTCCCTGGGGAACATGGTGACGTGAATTTACAGGAAGATCGGGGTATTTCTCACCAACAGTTTCCTGTTATTGATATGCTTTTGTTTAGTTGTGATCTTTTTTTTACTCTTTCAGGTTCTCAGGGGAAAAATAAACAGGCACATGACATTAATCACAGTCCTTGGGTATCATATTGGAGGCCTCACAAATACTTTCGATGTGGAACTGTGAACTAGGTTTAGATCTTTGGAAAAGGACAAGTTATTGTTTGCTAGTACTGACCCTCCTATTCTGATAAATGATTCCAATAATTCTTAAAAATTCTTTTGTGACTATGTTCGTTTTTAGAAGCCAGAAGGGTTCAAAAGTTTATGAAGACAGCCTTGAACAGTTTTCACATGCGTGTGTAGATTTGCATAATTGGGCTAAGTTTTTGTCTGAGAGAAAACACGGATCACATAAGAGATACAGAGGTAATTCAAAAATCCAGACTCCTTTCAGCAAATACTATCAAACATGGCAAAAAAAATGTTTTCTTCAAGATAGTTTGCCAAGTTCTTTTCTTTAAGAACATATGAAGCCTAAATTCTTTCTGGAAAATGAAGTAGTATATAAATTGTGTTCACCAGCATAATTACCAGGGTAGTTATCTAACACATATAACATGTAGCTCTTGTATCTTTTGCAGTGGTTTTGGCTATTCTACTTTTACGTCTGTCTCTGCGGATATGTGGTACACTCCTAGCCAACAACCATTGCGTAGTATCTTGATTTTGCAAAAAAGAGCTGCTGTGGAACAACCAAGAAATTGAATGTCAAATCAAACTTCGTGAGGTTTGGATTTTTTCTTCCAAAGCATTGTAAGAAATATTGTGGTAAAAGCCAAAGTGACATTATATCCCAGAGAAACCCACACCAGGAAGACCACTAAGAGATAGATCTGTTGGCTAAAACAAGCCATTAAAGTAATTTCACAAGTAATGCAGTAGCTATTTCGATTCATTACCAAATTCTCAGAGTTTAATATTTTTGTTTCATTATTGTTAGTAATTTTTTTAAAACTGTGCTGTAAAATTTAGAGCAAAATCTCAGAGTCAAACCTACATGTTTGCACCCTATTTGTGGCTCCAGATTTATTGTATTTGGTACTTAGTGTTTTGCTTTGAGTTTGTGACACTGCTGTTATCCTTCATTTGTGCTGCTAGCATTAAGGATTAAGGATAAGTCAACAAAAATTGTAGGTGATATAATATTAATAAAAATCATAGAATCGTAGAATTTGGGTTTGAAAGTGAATTTAAAGACTACCTAGTTCCAACCTTCCTGCCGTGGGCAGGGACACCTTCCACCAGATCACATTCCTTAGAGTCCCATTCAACCTTGCCTTGAACACAATCAGGGACAGGACATCCACAACTTCTCTGGGCAACTTCTTCCAGTACCTCACCACCCACTCAGTAAAGAATTTCTTCCTAATATCCAGTATAAACCTACTTTCAGTTTTAAGCCATTTCCCCTTGTCCTGTCACTACATGTTCTTGTAAATAGACTGTCTCCATGTTATATAACTTCAAACAGAAGTTTTTAATTACTTTCTCATTTTAGAGTATTTAACATCTGGATAAGATATAGATGTTATATGGTATCTTAAAATACTCAATTGTTCCTTTTCAAGCAGGCCATGTAATCTAAATGACTCTAAAAATTTTCTCAATGATCACACAGAGTCCTTCTCCCACTGGATTTCTGTGGATTTGTCCTCACCTGTAAGCTCATCCAAATGAGATCTGGCTGTTTTTCAGATGATGACATTTCAAGAATTCTCAGGTTTTAGGTTGTTCTAGTGACATTTCGTTCTCTGGACTTCCAGACCTTGAAAGCAATGTGCTGGTTCCATTACTGAATTATATATATTTTCTTCCAACACCATCAGTTTAAGAATTCCCAACTGAGGGAAAAGACCTTTTTCTTTGTGGAAAAAAAAATAAATTACAAAATCCACAGATGTTTCATTAAGTAGACCATATTGATGATTTAGATGAGGGGATTGAGACCATCATCAGCAAATTTGCAGATGACACCAAGTTGGGAGGGAGTGTTG
>JAYRBT010000093.1:54624846-54637735 GCA_036023395.1 Myiotriccus ornatus | reverse complement strand
CTCTGCCAGGGGAGGTTTAGGTTAGATGTTAGGAAGAAATTCTTTACAGAGAGGGTAATCAGGCATTGGAATGGCCTTGCCCAGAGAGGTGTTGGATTCACCATCCCTGGAGGTTTTTAAAAAGAGATTGGACGTGGCCCTTAGTGCCATGATATAGTAACTGGAGCTGGATCAGGGGTTGGACTTGATGATCTTGGAGGTCTTTTCCAACCCAATCTATTCTATGATTCTATGATTGTATAGCGAAGTTTTCTATCTGATTTTGTTCATTAAACACATTCATCCCTCAAACCATAAAAGCATGCAGTCTCCCCAGTCAAGTTCTTTCCATTCTAAGTGAAGCTCAACACTAACCAATGAAGTCCTCATCACAACAGCAAGCTCATCTTCCACTCTCTGATATCACTTTTGAAGAATGAGGTGCTGGGTTCTCTCCCAGCACATAGTCCTCTAGATTCCCTATCTAACATCCTAAAGTCCTTTCACTTCTTTTCCAACATGCTGCTCTTTTAGCAACACCTGTTGGGATGTCTACTCCAAGCTATGTACCTGTGCACTGTGCTCAGGCTGTGCTTGAGCTATTGTGTCCTGAAAGAAACCATGGCTCAATATTTCACACATACAGCTAATGTATCCTTTCACCTGCTGCCAGAGCCAGATGACCTGGTGAAGATGAACTAAGTTAAAATGTTTTGGAATTAAGGAAATGCCTAATTCCCTGGACATATCCACAGTTGCACTCCAAATGCAGAGAGTTTTAACACAGTTCTTCTTTCCTCAGAAATTTTAAGATACGGATCTGGATCTCCTATTTAAGTACTAGAAAGGATGAAAGGAAGTCAGAATTACATTTTATCCAAGATGTTTCAGGGTGTTTATTCTTTCTGGTTTGGTGTTTGGGATCAGTCCTTGACAGAGAGAAAGGGGAAGGGTCTGTCATTTTTCTCAGTCATTACATGTTTTCTTGCTGTTTTTTCTCTGTAGTTCTTGCTTTCTGCTTATTACCTCAAGAGCCATTTCCACCAAGACGAGCTTGTACTTTTTTATATCCCTCTGAAACCCGTTTTGCTACTTTCAGCATCTCTGTAGAGAATTTTTATTATTATTCTTTCATGCCCCAGGAAAAAGTTTTTTCATTTGTTGTTAAGCACTTTTGAAAGCAGAGATGTCAGTCATAATCATTATAGAATTATGATACTAAATTAGAGTGAATTTCTCTCTGCATGGGTGCTCATGGCCCTTTGGTTTGTTTTATGTTTTCCTAACAGATTGTTTTCATATTTGTCACAATTAGGAAGAAAAATGCTCAAGACAACGGTCTAAGGCTGGGTGTTCGAAGGTCAGTGTTAGCTAGAAAAGCTTATTCACAAACCCTGTCCTGTTTCCAGAAATATCCAAGTCCTGGGCAACTAAACTTTCTTAAAAGCTCTTAAGACTCTTCTGTTTCCACAGTTCAATTCCTTATTGGAAAATATTATTTTCACCCAGGATATGCACTTCATTTTCAATCATATCCAATCAGCTGATGTTTTCATATTCCTATTCTTCCCTAATGACAGCTCTATATGTTTCTTATTATTTCTTATTATATATAAGAAATATATAATAAGAAATAATATATAATAAGAAATATATGTATTATATATCTATTTCTTATTATTTCCTACTGATCAAATACCAGTTAAAAAGGCCTTGATTTCCTTGCCACGTCATTTTAGCTTTGCATGATATTTAACTAGTCAAGCAGTTGGACAAGATGATCATTGTAAGTCCCTTCCAGTTGAGATAATCTGTTTTATTCTGTTCCGTTCCAACTTCCACTCACCACCTGCAGGGTAAAGAACATCCTTGATGAGTTAGTGTACTGTGTTTTCCTCATGGTACTGGTTCACATCTAATCTGTCTATAACTATAAATGTTATTTTAACACCACAGGGTCCAGAAGAATACTGAGGTATTTATCTCAGTTTAAAGCATCGAGTAGTATTCACCTCACTTAACTCGGACAACTGCAGTGCAGTCAACTGCTGCTTTAACTGTTCTCCCTAGTCTCCCTATATAATTTATAAAGAAAAATAGCTTCTTTGAGTGAATTTCTCTCACCCTCCTGAGAACACCAAGATCAGGTCTGATGAGTGTGTACAGTTGTTGCAGCTGACCTGGGTTTATGAGTCTAGAGGTTTGGCAGGAAAGCAAATTACCCTAATGCTGTAGCTGTACGAGCACTTTTAAATACAGAGCTGTGTAAGTGGTAGTTGGAGGGGACACTGCAGTGCTAGCTGGAGAGTCCAACCTGCCCCTCCATCCAAGACTCACCATCACTGCATGAGGTCAGCCACAGCTTTGTGTAGCCCAGCGTCAGCCTCCACTAAGACACACGAACTGGCCACACTGTTAAGCTCTCTTAGTCCAGTCTCCTGGTCTTTGCAGCATATCTCCTTTTGGTGTGTTAAGCCCTGTTCAGAATCCTAGTACTGCATGTCCATCCCCTTCTCACCCTGGGGGTTTTCATCTTTCCTGTTTTTTTTCGGCATTGTTCACTGTCTAGGTGTGATTTAGCTGTGAACTCAAGCACACAGATGCACCCAGCACACAGTGGGCAGTGATCTCTCTGCAGATTGTCACTAGATTATGCAGTGAATATTCTGAGGGCTCAGCCACAGTTACAAGGAATGAGAGATGCATTCGGCCTTTGAGAGGCAGGGTGCAAACAAGAGTCAGCCTTAGGTGAGCCTATATACTGTCTTAGATTCCTAAAAAAGATATCAGTTTTGCAGTTCAAAAGTATGTTTTCTACTTGAGAGATCAGTTACACAGATGGGATTTTAGATATGCAAATGCCCACGATCGAAATGTGAATCTCTCTTATCTGCTATTTTGTTTGAAAACAGAGAGCAGCATCCCTTAATGTGACTGATTTAAAGGTAAATTTAGGCTGGACTTAGACTTGAGGGCTAAGTGTAAATACTAGACTTACCATCTTGCTGGGCAAATAAATATTTTGGCAAAAGTAGGCCTGGAGAGAGCCTGATTTCACTGAGGCACTGCCCAAACCCAAGATCAAAAAAGGGACAGGGATATCCAGAGACAGAACCACAGGTCTCCAAAACAGGACTCCAGGAGACCCAGCTGTCTTGGGTGTTCAAATCTGGCATTTCCAAACAGTTTGAAGCCACCTGTTAGCTAAGAAAAGGTAACACAGTTGTGTAGAGTCCAGGTCCTGAAGACATTTAGATGTAGTGACTTACTGAGCTACTAAAGCTGAGTCACAGCAATCAGGGGACTGACACAGAAATGTGTGCATACAGCCCCTCCATTTATTCCAGAGGCAATTACAGTGTCCCACATCTGCAAGATGCTCTCACTCACATTTCATGTAGGGAATTTTCCAAGTGTTTAAAACTGCATAATTCAGTAGAGCTTGCAATATTACTTATACTCTTAAATTTAAGTCCACCAGTCAGAAGGCTCATCCCATGGGAGAACTGAGGTCACAGCCATTGAGGTCTACCAGAGAGACTATATTTTTAGAACATAAACCCCCATTATCTTTTCTCTTGGAAAAGATTTATTCTTTCTTTTCCTAAGCTATGTTTTCTTCTGATATTTTTCAGATATTGGTGCTAATGTCATTTTACAATGATTTTTGGCTCAGAATACAGTATATTAAAATCTTCCTCTCCACACAAAACCAACAAATGAAAAGAGAAGCAGAAAATCCTTTATTTGTTGTTCTTTTTTTCCTCAGAATTATATAGTTACCCATTGTTGAAATAACCAGAAATCACTCATGAATGTTATCAGCAATATTCTGGGATAAATGAAGAATGATACACATCACTTAATAGTTCTTAGTTAAAAAATAAAAAATAAAAAAAAACCATAATATGATATCATAGCAATAGGCAGTGATTTTATTTACAGAAATTCATTTTCAAGGACAAAATGCCTATTTGCACTTATAGTGGATTGTGGCATGACACTAGGATGTATGTTTTTCATTATTTTTTACCTGGAGTCCACATAAAATTTAGCATGCTGCAATTTAAAAAAAAATGTTCAGCAATATCCAAACCTGCAATGTTCCAAAAGCAATTTGCTGCCCTTTTTTTAAGTAAAAAACAACACAATAATTCTTAAAAATGTCCAGGTTGCTTAATCTGTCAATTCTTTATTTGATCTCACCTGATTTCTTTCATTGCACTTTTAACTCCCCAGATTCTATCTAGTAAAAATCCTATTTAAATACGAGATTGAAATGAACATGAGCTAAGTAACACATTTTCAGTCAAGCTGCTGGACTACAAGTACAATCCCAGTAAAGTTTGCATAGGTAGAGAAACTATTTCTTTCTTAACAAGAATGGAGCAGAACACTTAACTCTTTCTCTTGGAAATGGGGTTCTTTGGCATTATGATTTGAACAAATTGCCACTTGACAGTGGACTAGTGAATCATGGTAATGTTGTCTGTGAGCCTGAAGAAAATTACCAACAAAAGTCTTAGTGGGTATGCAGTTATTCTGGGAAAAAAGTATTCTGTCAGTAGGGCTTATTCCATTCTGAACTGGTTTGGGGGACACCTACAAAAGTACTCTCTTGTTCAGGTGAAGAGACGTTGCCAGTATTTCTACAACAGAAGGTCTTTTACGTGCAGACAGTCCAGCAGTGTGTGTGCCCCATGTGCTGCTGGTGAGCAGGTGAGATAGGTGAACCCTGGGGGTTGTGCAGGACCCAGCCGGTCCCCCAGTGCAGGTTTTGTCTAAAGAGATGGTTTCAGTTTGGCAGCAAGAGGAACAGAGTTCAAAAGGACTTGCCAGCTAGCTGCCAGGCTGCTTCCATGGGTTCTCGATCCCTTAACCCACACACGCAGGACTGTTACTGCTTGTGTTCATGTCACCAATCAGAGGTGGCATCTCCTGCCCAGGAAGGATAGTGACTGCAGTTTTATATTGTCAGGCCTAGAGAGTAGGCCCCACACAGCCCATGTAACTCTACCCAAAGCATTTTCAGAAGGGGTGTGAATGAGATGCAAAGGGGTAAACCGGACAAGGTGTGGGAAGCATGTTCTGCTCAGCAAGAAGTGTGCCTGGGAGAAGGGGGACACAGCTAGGGAGAGGACCAAAGCACCTTGAAAGTGCTTTTTCTGATAGAAAGAAAAACAGGAAACCAAGGTGGAGGGAAATAATGAGACAGACAGGACCTGGTTAGGGCACAACCTTTTAAGGAAGATGAGACACTTCTTGCAGTAAGCACTGCTGTGTGTATCTTCATGGTTTTCTCTTTGCTTTTGCATTATATGTTTGCTTGTTTTTATTTCTCCCCACAGGTTTGTGTCTGTATGTGTGAATTCATTGGCAATGTCCTTTCTTCCAAATGCAGAAACACTCAACAGAATTTGGAATTTATAATTCCAACTTGCAAGGCACAAAGAAGGTTCTTTTCTCAAAATAATGCCTCATTTTAACAAACCAAGTAGTAAATAAAAGTCTCATGCATAAAGAGATTTGTTGTCACATTTGTAATGAGTGTCTGAGTCTAAACAAGATTTCTGGCTTTTTTTGAAATGTACTTTATTAGTAATAGACTATTTCTCAAATATGGCTTTAGACAATCATTTATTTCGAACAAGAAGACGGCACCCTGCTGCTGATGAAAACATTTCAAAGTGCTAAGTGTACAGATTAGAAAGAAAAATATTTACCTTTCATAAAGGCATGATGTCAAGGAAAAGATTTTTAAGACATTTTCAGCTGCTGCTTGGAAACTTGGCACCGTGACCAAGGATCTTACTCTTTGCAGTCTTTTCACCTTTTGTACCAAATCACACTTGTCTTCTGTGTAGCACTTACTGGGGAAACACTGAAAAAACAGACCTATTCGTCCTCAAGGGGAAAAATCTGAAGCCATAGGCTTAGGTTTTAGAGTGACAAATGATTTTCAACATCCCGAGGATTAGCAGGAGGCCTGAGTTTGTTTCCAACTCTCCCCCATCCGGTGGATAAACCCAGCTATGTTACATTGGTACTTTGGGTCTCACTTTCTTCCTCTTTAAACAGGAAAAGGAAATGTGCTTTAGAGATAAGGATGCAATCATTATACAAGGGGTAAATATTGCTATTATTTTTTATTACAAGTGGAGGACATAGTCATTGCACTATAATGTCAAAAGCTTCACAACTCTCAACACTGCCTCAATGTTTCTTCTATTTTTTTCTGGGTTTTTTTTTTCACATATTCCAGATCATGGGAGGAAATTTACCAAGAAGAACTGGACAGAAATAGTATAAAGAAGTAAACATTTTAAATATAGTGTAAGAAAATTATTTAAATCTGAGACGTGGGAAAGGGAATAGATAATCAGTTCTAGACTGAGAAGTCATTTTGTCTTGCAGAATTGAATGAGCATGAAACACAGTTTGTCTGCCAAAACATCTTTAACTGCAGCCTGAAAAAAGTATCTGTGGTGATAAAAATACATAGAAGAACTTTTTATAGTAGAAGTTTAAAAAAACAGACAGGAAGAAACAAATCAGTGTAGTAGAGAGGCTGAATATACTTTAGCCCAGCAAGAGGCAAGAAGAGAACATTAAATATGAGCTCAAACAGCTACTTTAATAGAGACAGCAGTGGTACATAGCATATCATAGAATCATAGAATGGTTTGAGTTGGAAGGGAACCTAAAGATCATCTAGTTCCAACCCACCTGCCATGGGCAGGAATACCTTCTGCTAGACCAGGTTGGTCCAAGCCCCATCCATCCTGGCCTTGAACACATCAGGGACAGGGCATCCACAACTACTCTGGGCAACCTGCATGTGGCCCATGCTTATACTTCTAGTCTGATTCTCATTCTGTGTAACTCATGCCTTAGAGTCATAGAGGGAATATCAGGGATATTGAACTTAGATTGTGAGTTACAGGTATGATACATCACTATGCATGTTAACTATAACCAACATTTCGAGTATACATGTTCACACCTGTGTGTGCTTATCTGACAGGGTTTATCCATGTGTGCCTTTCTCAAAGAAACAAGTTTGCTCAACCCTGCGTGGGACTGGGACTTCTATGTACTTTACTCTCTGTAAGCTCACAGGAAGACATGGTCTTTGTCCCAAAGCATTTTAATGTCTATCTAGAAACAATGGCATGAATCAAAACGAGGGAAGCAGAGAGGGAAAGGCACAATGAGGTCTCAAACTTATGTGAGTCAGCTCCATGTACAAAGGAATTGACCTGAATCGTCTGAAAGGCTCCCTGGGTAAATAGCTTTGCTGTCCTGGTATGTGTCTGGGTAGCTGGTGCTTTTACACAGCTTTGATGATCTGTCTATTCAGCTTTTGTTCTGATGTGGAGGATGTTGTTTGCTTTGTAGGAGACACAGGCCTGGGTTTGAGGAGAGAAGCAGAACTTCCACATTTCCGTGCCACTGCAATGAGTTTGGGAATTAAAATAAAACCTAGGACATACAATGTCCTAGGCAATGTCCAATGAACTATGGCATGTCTTAGGACTATAACAGAAACTGATACTGGTGTTATCTGTCCTTCTGGACTTTTCTTCTTCTGCAGTCCCAGCAGGTTCAGAGGTATGTGGTCAGGGGCTGTGGAGAGGATCTTACTATGATTTCATTTATGTTCCCTGAGAAATTTGCTTGCTGCCTTCAAACTGTAGTCATTTTCTGTCTGTGAGTGCAGCCAGGGAAACCCACCAGCAACTGCAAGATGCTCAAGAAATGGTAGAGGAAGAACCACACAGTGGTGAAAAGTTTTTGTAATACACAGGGCTTCCCATGGTTGTTTACAGGAGAAAAATATTCCTACCTGTTCAGTGCAGATTCAACTAAGATCGCAAAGGCATTGCATCTGAGCTTTTGGAGCACAAAATCTACAGGTAGCTCATCTGCTGTTTCTCCCTATGTGAGCACTGCAAGTTGATCTCTCAATATTTCTGTCTCCTTTCTTATTAAGAGGGGCCCCTATTATAGCCCCCATTTATAGTCTCTCTGGCTGCATTCCACCTGAAGGCCAGATTGTTTATGTGGAGTGAGTGTTTTTATAAATAGAGAGCACATTTTTTGATCCATAAAAAACCCCACACCAACTCTTTTCCCTGCATACGATAACAGACAGACCTTACTTCTCACTCACAAAAGAGACCTGGCTGCAAATCCAGTGCATTCCAGAGAGCAGAAGTGGCGGAAAAAATGGGAAAGTACATTAAGGGTGTTCATGTGCATGCAGGAAAGTAAAGAACATTGAAGTAATAAATACAAATAAATACACTGTAATGCAACAACATTTATCTCCATTGAATGCTAACCCAAGTTTTATGTTTGTTTTTCTTGTAGCAAATCCTACTCTGCTATAAACAGCACATGAAGTGCTGCACAGTATTAGAACTCTCAGACAATACTACTGTTCCCATTATTTATTTTCCAGACACAGAATTTTTTCTATTTCCTTCACTGGAAGCAAAATTGACTCAAAGGTTTTCAGGCTCTACAAACCCAAAAAGGAAAATGGTAGATACTATATAAAAGAAAAATGTCAGTTTATGTGCATATATGCATTATCTTTTTTTCACCAAATTCCACATGTAATACAGAAGTACTTCATGTCCTGGTGGAACAAAGGAGTCCCTGAATATGATATTATATAGTTCTCTCCTTTCTCTGTTGCTTTGTAATTCTTCACCATGTCCTTGCTTTAACATGACAAGAGGGGAAATACACAAAGATAAGAACCAGTTTCATCATTCAAATGTTTAAAAACATAAATAAATAAAATAAGTCATTTTAGAACTTTGATGGTGCAGTAGTTTGCAAGATAAAAGCACATGGAACAGGCAGAAACTTACACATGGAACTGGCTAGTTCACATCAATCCGCCAAGAGAGTTATTTTTGGCGCTTTATTTTGTTCTGAGTAAATTAAGTGTCCTGAGAAAGAATTCTTATCCGGTGTATAGTAAGAAAGGACAGTGTATGACCAGTGAGCTGATTATAGGCTCAAGCTTAATTGGAGAAATAAGGTCTTTAGCCTCTTCTCTCCTGTTACTTCCAGCCACTGCCACGTCATGCGGTTACAACAGTACAACCTGCCCCTGAAATGCAGCCTTTCAACAGGTTTTAAGCCTGATCTCTTCTTTGCATTGCTGAGACTACTGCAAAGTTAGGAGCCTAAGAAAAAGGAAAAAAAAAAAGTTTAGAAAAAAGTAGTTTTAAATTAAGTGACTGGAAAGGGTTGATGAATACCCACTACTCTGTGAAGGCATGCAGGGAGCTGGTGTGGGAGGGCAGAGTACTGCTCAGCTGAGCTCTCTCCAGGCATATGTCAAGGGTGGCAACTCCCAGTATGTGAAGGAAGCACGCAAGCCTTACAGTGTCTGAAGGGAACCTACAAGAATGATGGAGGCAAACTTTTTACAAGGGCATGTAGTGACAGGGCAAGGGGGGATGGCTTAGAACTGGCAGAGAGAAAGTTTAGATTAGATATTAGGAAGAAATTCTTTACTGTGAGGGTGGTGAGGCACTGGGACAGGTTGCCCTTGAGAAGTTGTGGATGCCCCATTCCTGAAAGTGTTCAAGGCCAGGTTGGATGGGACTCTGAGCAACCTGGTCTTAGTGGAAGGTGTCCCTACCCATGGTAGGAGGGTTGGAACTAGGTGGTCTCTAAGCCCCCTTCCATCCCAAGCCATTCTGTGAATCTATGCTTCTATGAAAAGAGCAGATGTAAATCCCACAAGTGAATTTGCTGATGTGCTGTGAACAGCGGGAGGATCACATGGTTCACATTAGGGAACTAACTCTGTGGGCCCAGGGGTTAGGTTTGGATGGTGCTTCTTAAAAAGTCACTTGAGATCACAGAAAATCAAGGGTTTCAAAGAATTCATGCTATCTCAGACTGAAAGAAGTGAGAAGCTGCATGTGGACCAATAGTTTAATCGTGAAGTGATTAAATTGTGGTCTGCCCACCTCTATTCACAGATGAGTCTTTTGGCACAGCATGAGCATCTCTGCTACCTGCACTGTTAGGTGCTTCCCAGAGAAGTCCGTTGTCTTGTTGTTACGATAGATCTGGCCACTGGAAAGAGCTGCCAGATCCCAAGGACATCATGAGAAAAAGACTGGCAGTTTTCATTAGGGAGCTAAGGGTCATTATGAAGAGCATACTGGGCTAGAAGGATCTTCAGCCTGATCTAATATAATCTTTCTCCCTGCTTATTTTGCATTCTTTACTGCAGCAATGGAAGATGGCTCTATCTTACCAAGTGTAAGGGTTGAGATCAGCCACCATATACTTGTTATGTGAAGTCACCAGGTTCCAGATGTCCCAGTATTTGCCCTTTTGAGTCAGCTGAGACTGATCTCACCTTCTTCAACTTTTTATGTGTCCACCCTGGAGATCAATAGAAAACAACCACCACACTATGATCATCTTCTTATCCAAGACAGAGCAAAGCTAGCTACAGATTTGAACACCAGCAGAACCTGGGAGAGATCTGGACCCAGGTATGGCCTTTATTGCTGTTGTTTGCATAACTAGCTTTTGGTAGCAGGGTGGCTACAGGGGTAGTTTCTGCAAGAAGCTGCCAGAAGATTCCCCCATGTACTGCAAAGCCAATGCCAGCCAGCTCCAGGACAGACCCACCACTGGCCAAGGCCAAGCCAACCCGGAATGACACTAACACCTCTGTGATAACATATTTAAGAATGGAAAAACAGATGCAATTGTGCTCAGAAAAGAGGAGTGAGAATATGTGACAGGACCAATAGTGCAGACACCCAGGTCAGTGAAGAGATGCTCCAGGTGCTGCAGACCATGGGAAGACCATGGTGAGGCAGCTGTGCCCCTACAGCCTGTGGAAGTAAACCAGGCTGCAGAGGTCCACCTACAGCCCATGGAGGAGATGCACACAGAAGCAGGTGGATGCCTGAAAGAGGGTTGTGAACCTGTGGGAAACTTGTGCTGGAGCAGCTCCTGGCAGGGACCTGTGGAGAGGAGCGCAGGCTGGAGCAGGTTTCCTGGTAGGACTTGTGACCCTGTGTGAGACCCATATGGGAGCCAACTGTACTTGAAGGACTGTGCCCCATGGAATGGGACCCACACTGGAACAGTTTATGAAGAACTGTAGCCTGTGGGAAGGACTCAGGCTGGAGAAGTTCATGGAGAACTGTCTCCCATGGGAGTGGCCCATGCTGGAGCAGGGGAAGGACTCCTCTCTCTGAGCAGTGGTAGGAGCAATGTGTGATACACTGACTGTAACCCCCATTCCCTGTCTCCCTGTGTTGCTGGGGGAGGGGCAGAGCCCAGGAAGGAGAGAGGGGTGGGGGGAAGGTGTTTTTTTAAAGTTTGTTTTACATCTCATTATCCTGCTCTGCTTTTGATTGGTAATTAATTCTATTAATTTCCCTGAGTCAAATCTGTTTTGCCCATGACAGTAATCGGTGACTGACCTTTCTCTGTCCTTATCTCAACTCATGAGCCTTTCGTTGTATTTTCTCTCTGCTGTCCAGTTGCGGAAGGGAGTGATTGCTTTGGTGGGTACCTGGCCTCCAGCCAGGGTCAAACCACCACAGCTGCCTTGGTAATTATTTAATTTAATTTATAGCTACTTTAATAATTTAATTAATGCTCAGGGCATTTGTGCATCGTTTTCGTCAAACATTGCTTTATGGACGTCAAGCCAGGTGTGGTGGTGTTAAGGTGCTGTGTTTGGCAGTGCCAGCCCTCATGCTGGCCAGATGTTGTTGCTTGACATGGTAGCAGGCAAATTTCAGCAGTTTGAGGAGATTTTGTAAAGTAAGGAGTAGAAAGGATTTGGGAAGTGAAACAGATGCTTTCACAGTTCACCCTCCTTTGCTGTGTCCTCTGGTTTTATACTCTCTGTTGGGTAATATTCATATTGCCAGCCCCAAGCTCTCAGTCTCAGTTGGGAGCCAAGTCCCAAGAAATCATGAAATCAGTTTTAATGTGCTAAGGGATTTAGTTTTGGGGGTTTTAACACCACTTCTTGCATTGAACATGTAGCTGCTGAATTTTGAGTCTCTGTGTGCACACCTGCAATGAAGTGCATTCCCCTATAATGAAGTTCGTTGTGGGATAAACAAATCTTTTCCAAAAAAATTTGTATTTTTTTTAAACATCAGCTGAGGTTCCTAACGAGTTCTGTGTAGATAGGTCCTAGGATTTTACCGAGGTGTTCAGTAATGTGACATTTGTGGTATGTCTTTAAGAGGTGATAACATTCTCTGGTCTGCAGATCAGTTATATGTCTCTACAAGACTACAAATACTTCAATACATAAAGGGGGAAAACTCACAAAACTTCTTTAGAAGGTAGTGTTTCACCAGAGCCCATTTATGTGCCTCTTTTTATTGAATGCCATCCTGGAATTTTAATGTGGGAGTGGATTCTGGTGATTTTCAGGTTCAAAGACCAGGACATACTGTAGAACAGACTTGAGCTTCCCTTGTGTGCTGCTCTTTTCTTATGCTTATGGAACCTGAGTATGTTAAAAGTTGAAAATTAACAACATAAATTTCCTAAATGCCTTTAGAAAAACAAGAACTCAACCACTGCCAAGAGAAACACGAGTTCCTGAAACTGGACAGCATTGCTTGGGTTTCCTTTGAAGAAAAAAAAAAATAAAAAGAAGAGCCAAATGTCTCAAATATGTAAGGCAGAACTATACAGGAGTTAAGGGGAAGCTGCATAGGAAGCAAAGTAAAGCCCAAAATAAAGACCATGAATGGAAAACTAAAAATAACAAACAGGAAAGTGTGACACAGCTGCAAGGGCTCTGGTGCATTCTCCCCCAGCATTGTACCTTTCTTTTTTCAGGAACATACTAATATTGTGTTTAGATTTCAATGGCATTCCAATC
>JAYRBT010000093.1:54530345-54624746 GCA_036023395.1 Myiotriccus ornatus | reverse complement strand
TGTTCTTCAAAAATAGATGTTTCCCATGTGAGGAAGAAAGATATTTTCAAGTAATGTTCATAGGATTTCAGTTGTTCCAGTTTATCAAATAACACTTATATTAGGCTCAATGTTTGCAGAGCAGAAAGACTGCATCAGTTATGTCATTTCATGAAAACTTAATCTATGTCTCCTTAGAATGATGAAGATAAGATCATGCATAATCAACTGTTGTCCTTAATTTCAGTTGAATTTTCACCTAATAGCCTTCAAAAGTATGAAGAGAGCTAGCACATGAATCTGAGGTGCAGCCACTTTGGAAGCACAGTGAATGGGAGGGGATCAGAGAGGATCAGGAGCATTGTGTAGTAATAAAGTTAAGGAAATCTCTGTCTTTTTCTTCATCCAAACACAAGTTTGTTTACACAACATTTTGCAGGCTCTGAGAATCCTGCAGGAAGATGGCATGGGGATATGGGGGTGCCAGGACTGTGGCTGGATCCCAGCTGGCATCTGCAGTAAAGCCAGGCTCTCCAGACACGGGTGCAACGCAACCACCCAAACACAGCTGAGGCACCCAGTACATGCACAGGGGTCACTGGCAGCTACTGCAAAGGAGAAGGGCGGGAATACTTCAGCATTTAGAGGTCTTGCTGTATTAAAACCCGTTTGGTTGCTAAACTCACCCATTCTGCAAAAATTAAGCCACACATCTGAGTTGCTTCTAAAAAGCCAGAACATGCCAGTTTCTCAGCCCCAGTTTCCCTGGACACTCACAAATGCCAGTAGAAACCACATTAAGATGTGCCAAAGTGGAGATTTTGGTGCCTGTCAAATTACCAGTCCAACTTGCAACATTCCTATTTTCAGCAGACACAACAAAAACAGGAAGTATTTACCAATTTTGCAGGTGTCAGGAAATATTTTCAAAGCACTGCTGTGAACTTGACAGTCCATTTAAATAGATAGCAAGCATGTACAGAGGTGATAATACATTTATTTTAATTTAAAATATGTACTTCGGTGTGTTTGCTTCACGATGTATGTCCAGCAGATCAGAGTGTCAAATTTATATTGTTAATTAAACTATAGTGTGAATGTTATATATGATAATATATATAGTGATGATATTAGTGTGAATGTTTTATATGATAAAATCATACGTTAAAGTATGCTAAAGATATTTTGCGCAGTTGGTGTTGATAAGGCTGTTTTTCATTAAAAGTCAGTCTACATTGGAAATATATTTATGATGTATTATTTGAATTGTGGGTGAAATATATCTGAATATATTTTAGGTTTCTCTATTCTGTGTATTTTGGACACCACTGTAAAACATAAGAGTCTTTGCATATATTACCAGCTTATAGTTTAGTACCTGAGAAAATAATTTCTACCTACTAGAAATGAGGCGTATTTGCCATGTATAGTCATATCAGAAATAAACTAAAAACTAATTTAGATAATAGATGACAGGAGCACATTCTGTGATGAACCACCTCACAACTTTTACTTCAGGAGAGAACATCTATATTTAGCTTTAATCTTGTGTGGGAAGGAAAGGTCAGGTGCAAGGAGGATGCCTGGAACATACAGTTGGGTAAAGAAAGGAAAAAAAGTCTAAAAAAAATCCATGTTTGCAAAATAGGGAAAATTAGTTGAAGTGTGCAGTGAAGAGCCAGGAGAGATGTGGACAGAAATGTAGAAAGATGAAAGGATAGAAAATAAAGAAGAGGTTAGTGAAAAACCCTTATTTCCATGATCCCCATTTCATGTCCCTCGAGAGGCAATGCTGAAGGGTAAAGGAGTCCAGGAAGGCTGGACATTCTTCAGAAAGAAATCCAAATGGCACAGGAGCAGGCCACTCCTGTTTGCCAAAAGACAAGCCAGAAGGGGAGAATACCAGCCTAGCTGAACCAAGAGCTGTGGTTGAAAATCAGGAAAAAAACCCAGGGTTTATGACTTTGGAAAAAAGGGGCAGACAGCTCATGAGGACTGCAAGGATGTCATGAGTAAGTTTGCAGATGGCACCATCTGCAAGAAGTGCAGGGCTGGAGTGTTGATCTACAGAGACACTTGGACAGGCTGGATTGATAGGTTGAGGCCAATGGTATAAGGTTCAACAAGACCAAGTCCCAGGTCCTGTCCTTGGATCACAACAACCCCAGGCAGCACTACAGGCTGGGGGCAGAGTGGCTGGAAATGTGCCCTGTGGAAAGGGACCTGGGAATGCTGCTCAACAGCAGCTGAACATGATCCAGCAGTGTGAGCAGGTGGGGAAGGCCAGTGGCATCCTGGGTGGTGAAAGGACTCCTATGAGGAGCTGCCGAGGAAGCTGGGGTTGTTTAGGCTGGAAAAGGGGAGACTCAGGGGAGACCTTATCACTCTCTACAACTACTTGAGAGGAGATTGTGGCCTGGTGATGTTCAGGTTCTCTTCTCCCAGGTAGCAAGTAACAGGATAAGAGGAAATAGCCTGAAGTTGTGCTATGGGAGGCTTGGATTGGATATTAGGAAAAATTTGTTCGTGGAAAGGGTTGTGAAGCATTGGACCAGCCTACCCAGGGAACTGGTAGAGTCACCATCCCTGGAGATATTTAAAAGATTTGTAGTTGTGGCACTTGGGGACATGGTAGTGGACTTGGCAGTATTAGATTAACAGTTGAACTCGAATGATTTTAAAGGTCTTTTCCAATCTAAACTATTCTGTGATTCTATGGTTGTCTTATTTCAGATAGTGGTGTAGTTCTTTCGTCACTAGTAGCAACAGGTAGACATTTTAAAGGATAAAAGAGAAAATTTCCTTATGATATAATTTCAGTCTGAAGTCTATTCTATGTGGAGCAATCTATCACTGGAGCAACAGAAGAAATGCAAAAGCATTTTTTAAGTTTGATGGAAAAGAGTAGAAATCATCAAAAAATGTCTTCAAGGCATCCCTCTCCATCTTCTCCTTTCTCCTGATTTCAGGTCTGGATTCACAGGTTACTACTTTAGGGTAAGTGGAACAGTGTAGGGAGTTATAGTCACTTCTCCAGGGCTAAATGGTCCTTGGCATGGTGGTGGCCAGGCCAGCAAGACAAGTGCCAAACGCTTCTTTTGCTGGGGTTGACCAAGGAGCCACTGTCCCTGGTAGGCAACTTGAATCCAGCTACCTCATTTTGGAAATAAAAGTGGTTGAAAGGTATGGACAGAAGTCATTGTGAACACAGGCCACCACAAGGCTTCAGCAATGGTGAATAGTCCCCAGTAAATTTGCTGAAATAAATGCAACCATTGTGAAACAGTTTCTGTAGATTTGAGAGCAAAACTGTGCCTAATCTGCATGCACCGTGGCTGTGCCATCACCATCAGTCTTACTCGGTCATCAATAGGTCAACACAATAGACAGTGTTGCTTTCAGTTGTTTTTTTTTTAATTGAACAATTATAATCTTACATTTTTTTAAAACCAACCATCTTATTAGATTAACATTCAAGAACTCATAATGTCATTTATGACACTGTTGCAAAATATTAATAATCTATGCAATATTACTACATTCTTTAAATAATTGTCATCATCTGCTCAAGGACTGTGGGTTTGATCCTGCTCTCACAGAAACCACAAAAAAATTACTTTTGGTATCAGTAGGTGAGAATCAATACACTTGCTTGTAAATAGCCCAAGATAACATTGCTCCCTCTCAGACCTTAACATTCAACATAGATTGAAATGTTATATATATACTAGCTTGAGATTTATGTTTATATGTCTCCAGTTATCATGGCAAGAGAGTCTGCACTGCTGTACTGATGTTTGGATGTCTATTGTTGTCATCATCCTCTTGCTGTAGAGCAGCACGATTCATCTCTGTTTTCCCAGATGAAAGCATCCTGCTTCTACACGTTGGCCTTGGATCAACTCTTCAAAATTTTCTGTTGTTCCTAGTTTAAAAGTATGTTTTCAGATCCTGAACTAAGCTTTGACTGCTGTACTGTGTGTTCCTTCTTTTACTAAAGTAACTGTCAAAGCTCATATCAGTTTAAAAGGAAATATTCAATTCAAGCCAGATTTCCAATGGGAGTGCTCTGTATTTCAAGGCAATTCCTAAACTCACACAATCCAGGTTCATTTACACAGGTACACCAGTTTCCATTGTCTAAGGATCTGGTTGTTTCCAGACATATTAGCAAACTCACCTCAGTGGTGATTTTCAACTTACACATGTATCGTCCTGTTTGGGCTGAATGAGACACGCTAATGCTTATGAGTTATTCTCCTGGCTGAAACAGGACCACTTGCTTATGCAATGGAGACACAAAAGACTGGGTACCAAAATACTGTAGTCTCGGCTGCTCTAGTACTTGCTGAGAGTCTAAGTCTTCCCTACACTGGATCAAATAAACTCCTTGTGAATCAGATCTGGGCTGTAGTCAGCAATGACAGTGGAAAGTATGAAGATTCATATGCTGGCCCCTTGCACTGGACCCACTCTTCTCCAAGAAAAGCAGATGTCGTCTTAATGGCACCAATTAGTTGGTTTATAGAAACATACATATTTAAATAACAGTAAGCAGCTTCTTTTGTTTCAGATCCCCTTCTACAAATCAGTAGAATTTACCAATCTGTTGTTTCTCTGTACAAAATTTAGCTTTACAAATTCACCTAAATACAATGTATGTCTGCAGTGTTTTGCCTAAGTTATTCATAATGTATAAACTGAAATGCTGGGTGTATTCTCACTGAAGAAAGACATATTTATCTCCGAGGAATTGTCACCAAGCTTCCAAAACCCAGAAAATTACTAGCAACTAATGTTGGTTAGTTTAATCACACTGTTGTGCTCCATGTTATTATTATTGAGATTTAGGGGTGTTGCATTCTGTCCTGGAATTTTTTCTTTCACCTTGGCTCCACATCAATAGTATCACTCACCGAAACTATCCCCTGAATTCAGTGAGAGTTTTCCCAGCCTCAGGCTGCAGGAGTTTGCCTCTGGCATTATTTAAATGATCATGTTGGGTTTTCAGTTTTACTATACATTCAAGAATCCACATTTCTGTTCAAATACTTACCAAAACAAATATCAAAACTCATATACACTGTACAGTCTATTTTAAAGTAAACATTTTTCTCATTAAAAATGGATCACAATTGACCTTCAGAGATTACATTTTCATATGCTATAGATCTGCTTTGTTCTTAAAGTGTTTTGTTGCATATTCAATAATCTGTGAGAAATGCATTCACTTGAAAGTCTTACAAGTGTGAGCAAATATCAGCGAGGATTTAGCCATTTCATTATTGGAGGGCGAATAGCTTTCTCTTTAACAAATTCCTCTTTCACAGAATTTCCGTCCCCTGATGCCATGTCATTGTCTGAAAAGATACAAAAATAAAGGTGGATTTCATGAACATAAGAGCATTAAAATATTGTTCAGCAATGTTCCTTATTTTTGGAATACTTCAGAAGAATCTTAACTGGCAAGTTTGCAGATATCTCCCTAAATGCCTCCAATTGCCTAGTTGCAAAATTTCTGCCAAATTAAGATATAAGTCAGATGTGTTTTCTAATAGGTTAAGCATGAGGCTGATGATGTGACTTCAGTTTCCAGTTCTGACTGTAACACTTGCTCCAGTGTGACAGGGAACTAAGCAGCATATCCTCAATAGCTACAGCAGCAAATTAAAGCACCTGGAGCTATTATCTGACTAAGGCCAGCTAGCACGGAATAGCCACTAAGGCCATCACTGGCGTGGTGCATGCCACTAAACTCTCTCATTCTCCAAAAATAGGATAAAACAATATCCAGTTTGTCAACTGGAAACAGTCCCTGGCTGAGCCTGATTCCCGAGCTGTGGCTGAGGTTGTTTGGCACAGCTAGCTGGTCTGGGACAAAGCATGCCATCAGCTGCCCTACTGTTTGACTGTGCATGGGTCAAAATTGCAATGCACAGGAGCATGTTCTGACACCTTTCATTTTACTAGGGTATGTGTATCCATAATGTTTTTATAAAACATATGGATCAGAAACTTGCCTGTTTAAAATACGGAAGCATTTGCAGTTGTTTTAATACACTGCAGATCTCATAGATGCCTTAGCTACCTCTGAAGGCCATTATGAAATGAAACTCTTTGTGACCACCCCGTGGAGTACCACCCAGTGTCTCCTGTTTGCTTCCAGTGACAGTTCTCTGAGGACAGAAATCAGTATGAAACCTTTACAGGGGTAAAAACCACCCCTTTTTTCAATGTGGTGAGTATCTCATCATGGCTGTGATCAGACAAGCTGTTAAATTTAGGGGCAGCAGATTGTTTGGGACCAAAGGCAAGGGGGAAAGAGGGAAGGGGAGGAGGAACCAATGAAAATAAGGCTGTCTTGGAAGATTTCAAATATAGGCTAGATACAGAAAAATTTAATTTTCAATGTTATAGAATCATAAGTTGAGGAAGATTGCTTCCATCTAACTTTCTCTAAATAGAGAATGGGGGAAAGATAAATCATGTATTAAGGCAGCAAATTTTAGCTAGCTTAATATAACAGGAGAAAATAAAAATAATGCACACAAACTGCACCTGGAAAAGGAATAAAATCCAAAGACCTTTGGGTGAAGTCCTGTAAAAGCTCCCAATAGTTCTAGGATTAAGTCTCTGATATTTTAATTTTTTTTAACTTCTCTTCACATTTGCGTTGATTTTGGTTTGTGTTTATATTTAGAGTAAACATTATTCAGTCAAACATACCTCAGTATCAGCAGGTGGAAAATAAGGGGAAAATTTTTAGTCTCAGATCTAAAAACTTCAGTGATCTTTCCTCCCCACCTCAAAATCACTTTAGTTTCTCACATTCCTTTTTTTTTCTTTTTTTTTTTTTTTTTTTTTTTTTTAAATGATTTAATTCTGGAAAGATCTGTTAGAAGCTTCCCACATAATTGTGAATGTAAGAACTTATTGCAAACGACTACAGAAAAACTTTTCATAAAACCATTCACTGACAACTGAAAACATATAATGTTCTGTATTCATGGGGGAAAGGAAAAAAAAGATGTTGGCTTTACCGTATGTTAGCAAGCAGTAGCAAATACAAATTCAGTGTAGTGAATTCCTATTCTACACAAACCAGCTACATGTTACCACATCTGAGCTGACTAATGCAAACCTTAGCATAGCCTCCAGTTGCACAGGTGATGTTGTAGTGTTGGCACCTGCAAGAGCTGCAAAGTATTTTGTCCATGTTAAGATTCCAAAATGTTTTTACCATGTGTCACAGACCATCTAAGTGCTTGCCACATGCTAAGTGATCTGCCCATAAGAAAAATTAACAGACCTTGTGCTGTGTTTTGCACAGCTCCACCAAAGTACTCACACACAGCGTACACAGAATGGTGGTAGATCACGGACAAGTGTTTTCTGCTAAAATCAACTGCCCCACAAAGTCTTACCTGTGTGTGAAATCATTTTTCGTCGGTTGGGAGGCTTTGAAGCAGACAGTTGAAAAAATGGGAACTTTAAACACTTCCCTGTTACTCTGTCACAGATGCCAGAGGGACAGTTGCATGTTTTCCTGCATTCCATTCCATAGCTACCATACGCACACTCTGGAAAAAAAATCATAGCAAAACAGTTCTCAGTGATCCAAATCAGCAGCTGTGTCGATACCTGGCCTGCTTATGTCCTTGCTAGTGGAAAACCTTTGAGTACAGATCAACTAAACCTTAGCTACAGGACTTCAGCATGCTGACTGCTTTTTGCAAGTATTTTCCAGTATTAAAAAACCTTGACACACATTGTATAAATAATTTTGTTTCCTGTAACGTATTTAAAATGTGCTATCAGTAATCCTTCTCTGAAACACTCTTACTATTAAAATTCAAGTTAAAGGCAATATACAATATATAAGTATGAAATCATGGAGGATGCAGTTAAAAGACTAGCATTGGATTTAGAAATGAAGATGACTCCAGAAAGTCCCCAAATTCACTATGGGGGCATGGTATCATCTGACTTATGTAACTGTCATGACTTAGAGCTGCCATTTGTTGCTGGTGCTGGACTATTGTTGCCAGGGCCTCTGCCTGCTCTCTGTGTGGAGGATGCAACCTGACCCCAAGGAGCTATCCAGCAAATGCACTCTCTGCCTGTAGATGCTACCGGCTCCTGGGGCAGAGTCGTCTCCTATCCAACAGCTTCTCAGACAGAAGCGGTCTGTTTTACAATGGCAGACAGCCAGGGGCTCACTTACACCTCCAGCCATACCCTGAGTGTGCTCTGAAGGAATCACTGGCACTGGGACAACTCCCTGGTTGTACTGCTGCTGGTCAATGACCCAGTTCAAACCTCCCATCCTTGAAAAAGCTTGTGGAGGAGCACCAAAGAACAGCTACTAGGATGGGACTGAATGTTTTCCAAAGAAAATTAAGTCAGATGCAGGGGATTTGCCCTGTCCCATAGCTGACACGTATCACTTGCTGGATTGCATAACTTTCCAGAGTTTAAACTAGAGGTCAAGGCTCTTGTCCTCCTCTGCCTTGCTGTTGAACCATCCTGGGACCATTGCTGAAAAGATAGAAACAAGGAAAATCCACGTCCTACATGTCCTTACCAAACCCCCAAACATACGATCATTCACAAGAGAAGTTTTAGATATTCCAGGAGAAAGGTCTTTATGTTCAGACTGTCCTTGCCAACCCAGGGTACATGGTAACCTTAAATGGCAAGGTCTAGAGAGTTTCTAATTCACCTCCTAAGCACAGATAAATGACCAATAAAGGCCTGCACCAAGGAACCATCTAGCCCAGCACCAAGGAACCATCTAGCCCAGGCTTCCACAAAACATTAAGAGAGGTGACTATAATATGCACAAACGATGCCTCTCCCTCATTTTGTTTCCCAGTTTTATCTCTGGGGCTTCCTGATTCAGACATAGTTTCTGTGCAAGTATCACCTCACAACAGGGTTATCCTCCTTGGTTTGTGCAGTCCTCTTGAGTCAGTGCAAATACTAGTTTTGCTGTGCAGCCTGGGCAATCCGAAAAACAGTCTAATGCACTAAAGTGAAGCCAAAATTTTACAATTCTCTGCAAATACAATGGGTATGTTTTATAAATGAAAAGCCCTAGGAAATCAACCAGTCCCTTTAAATGGACTGCACAGTGAGTCCCTCCACACTGGGAAAACAAACTGAGCTTCAACATACTCCCCTTCCCAAGAAGGACACTCTTTGACCTGCTGCTTGATCACATAAAACCAAACCAAAATCCTGCTGAAGGATTTTCAAGTTTTGTGTGCACATCCTCCCTGGTAGACAAATGAAGAGCTCACACCATATGGAGCATCGGTATGCCTGCTCCAAGTACTCAGCATGGAGAGTTGGGATGCAAAGCTGAGTGCAACAACATGGAAACAAGTCTGAGCCCAAAGCACTTGGCTCTGTGTGGAAAAATCCCGGCATTGATGCTGCTCTTCATATTTGATGAAACTGAAGTCTGAATCAATTTTACAACTAGAAGGTTTTGTTTGGCAGTAGCCTGCTCCTAAATGTATTGTTAATAGCTCCTGGTGATTTAAGGGAAGCAGGAGCACCAGTATTCCTTTAGTCTGTTTTGGACAAGAATGACATTGCTATTGACAATCATGTGATGCACTCTTATAGTAATAAAACTATCTAAAAATTGTTCTGAAACATAGACTGCCCATTTAAAAAAAAAAAAAAAAAAGAAAGAAACTGAAGAACAGGGAGTACAGATCATTAGATCGTTTTTTCAGAACTTCAAAGTACATTATTTACAGGAAGCCAGAGAGAATTTAGCTATCCTGAGTCTATCAATTACTACAAACATGGAAGTTATTAAAATGAATTAATGACCTGGCATCATA
Source organism: Myiotriccus ornatus (assembly GCA_036023395.1). NCBI lineage: Eukaryota > Metazoa > Chordata > Aves > Passeriformes > Tyrannidae > Myiotriccus > Myiotriccus ornatus. The sequence goes on along the minus strand of JAYRBT010000093.1, from coordinate 54,614,910 downwards.
GCTGTAAATGGATATATAAAATAATGATAATTGGCCCCATACTTCGCCTAATCAATTCTCGTATGTAAAGAGAAAAGTTGTGCTACCTCAGAGCTTAGATAAAAAAAGAAAAATAATTAGAAATTACATCTGTAATATTTAGCGCAAATAAATGTATGTGGAATATAAGCTTTAAAGACAAGTTTACAATTCTAAGTCAAGATATGGCTTTATTGAAATTTGTAACAGTTTTTCCACTGACTGAATGTGAGAAAACCCCAAACATTTTACTTTGCATTTTCTCCAGAGCATCCAAGATTCAGCTATGGGGATTCAGATCTTATATCCCTCAATATTTCTTTTTTCCTATTCAAAGTGTGCTATTGCAAAGAAATTCCTATGTGGAAATTGAAAAGTATATACTAATTCCAAAGAATTGTTCGAAGAATTATAGGTAGGATCTTTCACTGGGGCAATTTTGAATAAACTAAAGATCAGTCAACTATCTCAGTAACATACTTTTATGGTAAATGCACAAAAAATATGATCTTTATGATCTTTATGACTAAGTTCTAAAATTAGTATTTTTGGTTTTGCACTTAACCATGCACATGAATTTGTTTTTAAATACAGTAAATGTGTTCTGTGTGTGAGTCAGCCTGAATTATTTCTACAGCATCTGGTCCTAAGACATTAGTTTAACTGAGTTTATTAATACTCTTGATATTTAACTGCCAAGACATATCCTCTTTCAAGGAAGCTATTCTAAGGCTTATCTGTATTTACTTACTGAAGTGGCACACAAACACAGGAAAACCCACTGCATTCATGCTTTGCAAACTCTTTTTTTAAAAATAGTTTATTTTTTAAAATTGTCATCCTACTTATTAATATAATACCTCCTCTTCTTTTAAAGATTCTCGATGTTGCATTGAGTGAGGATAGCTCTTAAATTAAAAACACCATTTTAGCCTCTGACTAAAGAAATCAGCGTGCAGCATACCTGGAATAAGCTGAAAGCAGTGGCTGGCTCCTCATCTCACAGTCAGTTTCTGTTCAGTTATTCCCATATTTCAGGGAGGAGGGTCTCTATTTGCCTCCCCTCATCCTAGGTTAGCTGAGCACCTCAGCGGCAGGACTAAATTAAACACAGCAACGTTCCTGATGCACTCAGGCAGTGCTGTTATCTCCATCTCCCAGACCCCACAGGGAGCACCTGGTCCCTGGGCACGCAGTTGGCAGTGCCAGAGGAAACATCACCCCACGGAGAGTGCAGCAGGGGCAGGGACCCTGTGACAAGGTTGGATTTGCAGGATTAAAGCCTTTGCAATTTAAAGAAAGCCACCCATCAAACCAGTGGAAACATCAGGACTGGTGCCTGGGTCTCCCAAGTCCCAGTCAAAAATCTCATCTCCGAGCACACCCTGTCTGTATTTGCTCACACATTTCCCCAAGTCTAAACAATATTCTCGCATTAATAACCCTGCCCCTACCTGTAACACTTTCTAATACCAGCAGTTACTTTTTACTTTCAGGAAAAATCCCACTTTAGACCTCTCAAGCAGAAGGCAAGCTCACATGTAGGTTTCTGTTAAATTGCCACAGTGGGTGCATGCAAAGTGAATATTGTTACCTTTGCAGATACCAAATTCATCACCAAAGTCATCCTCCTCTGTGTAAAATTGGCACTTCAGCCCAGGGCCACACTTCACACCGTCCATACCCGAGACAGTACGATAGCAAGTCTCCCCCAGAGCAGCTGCACAGACCCTGCAGCAGCCACAGTCATCCAGCACCGTTCGCTTACAGCGCAAGGTACTTTTGCATGCGTTACTGTCACAGGGTTCGGGACAATCTACTGCATATTTCGCACTCCAAGCAGTTCCAGCGTGCACGGGCATCAGGAGGAGTGTGAGAAACAGGAAGCCCTTCATGTCTTGCAGGGGTAAATGCTCCATCCCAAAGAGCAGGTTTTAGAGCTCAGCCTGCTGGTGCCTCTTGCCGAGGGAAGCAGCGGTACAGAATCCAAAGTGGTAGCTGCACACATCAGCCTACAAGTTTATGAGCTTTATACGGTGTGTTGCCCACATGTTGCACCGTCATCAGCTTCCTCAATCCGGCAGCGCTGCTCCTGCCAGCCTCCCTTGTTTCAGTTTATGAAATCCAGGATGAAGGTTGGATTAGCACTCTGCTGCCATCCAGGAATTGAAAAGCCTGAGCTGATGTAATCTGTTATGTTTAGTTGGTTGTTTTGCATGAGGACTAAAAACTCTCTCACATCCGTTTCAAATGCTCAAGGATGTCTGCCAAAAAAAAAAAAAAAAAGAAAAAAAAAACAAGATTAAAAAAAAAAAAAAAAAGCTTACACGGAAGTGGTAAAAAAAAAAATCAACCCCCAGTAGGCTTCATACCTTCTTGCAGGACAGGGGTTGCTCTGATGCTAGGCACACTGCTAACAGGAGACCTCTGCCTTGCTATCATAGCTCATATGGCCAGAAGAAAATCACACTGAATCACCTCACTGCTGAAAGAATAACTTTTAACAGAACAAATCTTTGCCGTACTCTCTTAGGGGATGTGGATAGTTACTTTAAGGAATTAATTGAGATCATGTCATTTAACAGCCAAGCTCAGATGTTTCAGTAGTTTTTTCTGCCTCCATCAAAATAGCACTTTTTAATCAGTATTTAGGTGGAGATTAATTAAACCTTTCACTCAAAGATCACTGCTAGAATGAAAAACTGGTCAGACATAAATTAGTATTTTGTGGGATCTTCCACAGGAAGTTCAGGAGAATGATCAGTGAGCTGCCCCAACTTCACAGCCACGGGAGAAACCCCCATCCATCATCAGCATCATCTGCACACCCTTAGCATGGATCCGGGGGGCTGATTCTCCCCCACTTTACACCACTTCTATTCTGACAAACTCTGTGGGATGTCCTGATGTTGCTCTTCAATGAAATCAATATAAATAAGCAGAAAACAAGTCTCAGTTTCCCCTGTCTCTCCTCTTAGTCTTTATTCGTCCTGACAGAGACTTGACAAGAAACAGCAAACAACTGAAGAGTCCACTGAAACTGATGAGCCACTGAAGATACGAAAATTTTTGCACTAAGGAAAGATCTACAGGAAAGAAAAAAAGGAATAAAGCTAGCCATAAATAAACTCTCAATACCAAAAGTTGTTGACAGTGAAGTTAGTGGGAACCAAAGCAAACTGAACTGTGTGTGACCAGCTTGCCCTTTGGGAATCCTGTGTCTCAAGCGGGCTAACAACACTGCCAATAGGCTGCCAAATAAAATGAATGGTTCTGCTGGAACTACGAAAGAGCAAGAAAGCCTTCACAAATGCAAATAATAATTGATAAAACGGAAACAAAATGCTTAACTCTTCTCTCTTGTGAAGAAGGTGGGGAAAATCAACATATTATTGGTTTTTTATACTGTTCTATACTTCTGATACATGAGGAGGAGAGAGGAGGGCAGGGGAGGTTTTAACAGTTCTCAAAGGGAGATGACACTTGGTGAAACATTTGCAGCCATTCATCCTATACAGTTCATAATCACATGAAATACAGTTCTTTTAATCACAGTTGCCTCTTGGCATATGTTTACATGCACAAGATCATGTATTCACATGTATTCTCATGTTTCACAAGCATTCTTGGAGCAATTAATGAACCCGAAGTGTAAAAACAAAAACATTAGGTTGAGGTCTTGTATAAGCCAAGAAAGTGCTATTGGTAGCCATAAGACGACAGCAATTAGCAGTAGTAGGACAGCTTCATCTTCAAAATACAAAGCAACTATCCTCTGAGAAGTGAAAGGAACACTCCAGACACGGAAATGAACATTGCAGCTAAAACCAGAGGAGGAACAAAAGTTGTAATGAGCAAATGAGGAGGAACAAAGGTTATAATGAGCAGATGAACTAGAAATTTATCTCAACATCTCCTCCACAGTTCACAGATCACCCGAAAAATGTAAATTGCTGCCCACGTCTGCTGGCATAGCATCAACTAAAATTGGTGTTGTTTTATCCTAATAGGTCAGGCTGTAACCTGTGGGGCTGAGGAGCCAGTGTAGATCACTCTGGGCAGTCCCTCAGTGGAGGAGAGATGCTAAGTTCAGTCAGAGGAATGGAGGCCATTTCAACTGTCACAATTTCAACACCCAAGATAAATCTGCTAACAAGGATGAAATAGCCCAAAGAAGCAGGTTGCAGACAGTGTATGAAACTTCAAGGAGCAGGAAGACTCAGTCTTAAATTAATTCACACCTGCACTTCAATTCATACCTGCTTACTCACTCAGAGGAGATAACAGAGGAGTGTGTACACCCATCCACACATACATTTAGGCATTTGTGCCTGGTAGTAACCACCAGCTGGTAAAATCCTATTCTGTAAATATGTACAGGAAATGCTCCTTGTGTAAAACACCAAACAAGATCTGAAAGGGCTACGTTTCACATTTGGGTTTCTCACAGGAAAAATGTCCTAGAGAGATGATAAATAGAAAAATCACACACAGATGTGGTGAGGAAAAGAAATCGTAGAAGAATCAGCACACTCCCCTAGCAACTAGCCAATATTATTTGGAATAAGATGGAGACTGTATTCTGTGCTTGGAGCTAGAAGCCAAAGTAAATTATTACAATGGATTAAAAAATACATGTAATGGAAGAAAACAATATGAACAGATAGATGTCTGGCTTATTTATGAGTATCATGGAGGAAATAATGATACTATGGTCTTCCACACTGTCCACTGATTAAATAGTAAAATAAATCCACTGTCACTCTCTCTAGTTTTAATGTTTCTCTGTTGTTTCACCTGTTGAATCCATTAAGCTTTTCTTTCTAATGAAAACCTTGATCCTGTAAAGTCCTGAACTAAGCTCTCCCTTGAAAACTGATGCAACAGGATTTAATGAAGCTTCACTAACTATCAACAGCACAAAATTTGCCACCATTATTTAACCTGTGGTATAAATACACATTAAATGTGAAAGATCTTCTGGATCAGATCAGAGTTAATTCTTTTTCTAAATTTACAGTATAAATTGTCTTGGTGCCAGCTTGCATCATAATTACATCACCATGTATAATGTTTGGCATTCAATCTAGAAGCAAAAAAGGTTTCAACCCTTGGGTTCAATGCTTTACAGGAAACCAAGCAATCTAGTGTCAGTGAGCTGTTTCCAACTGAAGCACCATTTTTCTAGTTCTTTTGTAAATAATCTGTTTCTCAAACAAAAGTAGCCTTTGAGATGGTCTTGAAGTTCTATTTAAGAATAGTCTGACCCCACTTGTTAAAAATCTCCGTGGAATGACATACTTGATGATATATGATTGGTTTGTGCTGAAATATGGAAGCAATCTATTCATTAAAACAGTAAACTTTATTAGTTTTACTCTTTAGACAGAGAAATACTCACTTCATCTCTTCTGAACTTAAACATTCTGGCCACTGTTGCTATCCAGTCTTTGGAATACATAAAGTTGGGATAAGCAGGAATATCTCTTTAAACATAGGAAAAGGTTTAAAGCATGACCCTTGTTGCTCATTTCCAAAAGGCAGTCCCTAAACTAAAAATATGCAACCCTACATTCCTGAAAGATCCAACCTTTTCCCAGGCTTCCTTTACAAAAAAACCATAGGCACAATGCTATATGAGAGACAAAAATTTAAAGGGAAACACCAAAAGGAAGCTGAGCTGCAAAGTCCAAAATGAAAAGCCAGAAATAGGAAGTAAGAGATAAGAATCAGGAAAGTGAGATAGTGGCAAGGACTCCCCCTTGTATGATTTCTTTTCTTGTATCTTTTCAATGAATTGCTAATTACTCTTTGTTTCAACCATAACACAACAACTCAGCTTCACTCTGGTAAAAATAGATGCTTTGGGACATTTCCTACTTGTTGAAGGCAAGAGGTGTTTACATGCTTTCTCCAGTAGTTGCCTGGTCTCCAGGCAGACCAGGTGCTGTGCAGAGAACTGGGTGAGCTGGTTACATTTCCACAAACTGTGGGAGCTGTTGTAGAAATGACCGGATATGGTGGGGTTATCTGCAGAGAGCCTAAGGAATGAAAACCACAGTTTGCTTGGAGCACATTAAAAATATACTTGTGCATAGGTGACATGCAAATATGTAGCATGTCCAGCCTGGGTGCTGCTAGCCAAACCTACTGCACATAATTTCTGCTCTGAGTTTCTTCCTCCAAACCTACAGTGATGCAAATGAACCTGGGTCCTGTCAGACTCGTGCTGCTTACTGAGCCTATGTGTCACAGTCCTTCTCCTCAGTAGGTTCCAGTCATGGCCTGGCTCTGACTGCAGGGTCTCTACCCTGTGTCATCCTCGCATAGAATGGCTATTTGCAATGATTTTATGACCACCACAATAACCTGCATAGCAGAAGTCACTGGCTTTCCTAAATTTGTTTATCAATAGAGTCAAATAGTTCTGCTGTGTTTGGAGAAGGTGTTGAAAAGGCAAAATTTATCACAGAGTGTTGGAAAAGTTCTACTCCATGGCAGGCAAGTCTGGATTTGTCACACACAATAAACAGGCAGATGATATAAGCAGGGGAAAATTATGAAAAAATGGATTGTGATCCTATTATGCTGATTTTTTATATTTTGTAATTCTTTCAAGTCATCTAAATTTCCAGAGGAATAAAGGCGTTTCAGTGCCCAAGACCTTCAAGGTCTGTACCAGAGAGTTTCTTAACAGTAGGAGAGTCACATACCTTTTCTATACTCCAGAAAATTCACTTCTCTTAATACAACGTTTAACTTGACTGATCACTCACAGTCCAAAACTTTGCCTTCACACCCCCCACCTTATCAATAGTTCTGTCAGGATCTGTTTCCTTTGTGACACCTCTTGATCCTAGAAATCTAAATCACACCAATCAAGCCGTATGTACACCTAGGGGGAAAAAAAGCCTTTCCACACAGAAAAGCACCTTTTCAGGACTGTTCTTCAAACATTCAATTTCTTTATCAATGAAAGAAAACCATGCATGTTCTCATTAGGTGCTCAGGTGCCCCTATGGTATGCAGCTTTAACATAAGTTAATGTGATCCTTTGTCTCTCACTACTTGACTTAATAAACTGATGTAGGAATACACACTCATTTCTCTATTGTCATGAAGCCTATGTTCTCAGCAGTTCTCTGCAAAACTGGAATAAAACATACTACTCTTGAACGAGTGTTTTCATCAGTTTTATCAGGACATAAAAAATAACACAACAGTTAACAAAATTGCAAATACAGAGTGAATTTTATCCTTTCCCTACTCAGTCCAGATGGTAATTGTACTCTGACTCTACCAGTCCCTGATAACTAAACCAAATTCCTATTTAAGAATTGTTAGTTCTTGGTACCTGTGTGGAATATCAGAGTGCACTGTTTTGTTTTCAATTCCTAGGTATAGATTCTAGAATTAGATATTTTAGGATTGGTGGGGAGTATCTTTTATTGCAACTCAAACTGATTTTGATCTCTGCTGTTTAAGAAAAAAAGCTTACAACTCTATAAATCCTAATGGGAATAGAACCATATCTTAAGTATTAATGTGATTTCTACTTTTCTGTACTAAAATAAGTATTTTGAAACTTTTTTGCAATTAAATAGTGCTATTGTCTTACAATATTTCTCCAAAAGTTGTAACCATGCTTTATATATAGTTCAGACTTGACTAAGTAGCTATTTCCTGTAATGGATGACAAAGCTATCCAAGCCTTGTTATCTTACGTACTCCATGGATTGCTAATAAGAAAACCTGTAGTCATATGTGTGAAATGTTGAGTTGTTTGAGTCAGGGTTAGTTGCTCTCATGAGTTAATGCTTCCATGTATTCTTTGCAATATAGCCAGGAAATAACCTTTCCACTGGCAGAGAAAAACTGATTTCAACTAATTAACTTAGATAAGCAAAGTGATCAAATTTATATTGATCATCATTTTTCTTTAAGAAGAAATCTCTCCCTTTCATAAGTACTCATCTTTGAAACATAAAGACTTTCCAGAATAACTACGTGATATCAGGAAGGCTGGCAGAGGACTTCAGCCTTTTCTAGGTAATAAAACTTCAGGGAAGAGCCAGACAAAGACAGAAAGGAGTAAGGACATGTATGGGAACTATTAAAGACTTTTCCACAGCGTTACACACACTTTGTTTCGTTAGGATAAGTGCCTATTTTATTCTGACTTCTGTCTGCAACACAATCTCACCAGCTCAACCTTAGCCCTTATTATTCTGTTTTTCTCCTATGTTATACTGTGCTCTCTCTCTTTATCTGCAGTTTTACTCTTTGGAAGTCTACTTACGCCATGCACAAAAACCACCCTAAAAATAAGAGTGCAACAGATTGTATCCCTTCATTCCATCTTTATTACTTTCTCTTGTTCTCAGTTCTCACTCTCCATCCATCTCCATCCAGCCTGAAGACTCTGAGACTGGTTTAACAGATGCAAAGTCTCCTTCAAGGAGACTTTTGACAGCTGGTCTTCAGATGTTTCCATGCTATACACAATTGGTATTCAGTGGAGAGGTTTGGACCTATATTGAATTAATATCTTGTCCTCCATAAAAAGAGACACAAGTCAAGGTCTCCCAAGACAATGCACTTGGAGGCTCATCGCACAGGGCATTCACTTCCCCAGGGCATCAAGAGGATTTTCATGCTTATGCTTCCTATATCTTTTGTCCTTTGCCTCATCAATCATATGGCCGTATTTTGAAATATTAGAAGAATTCTTTTTTTTAACTCCTAGGGTACTCACATTGTGAGTGAATGCTGACCCCAATGACATAAGTGCTTTGTCATTCCTTTAAGTGGTGCCAAGATTTCACAGGATACTTCCAATGTTTTATGATCTTCACTGCTGGATGTTTTTTACACGAAGTATCAAAAGGAATGTTTCCAAACAAGGTCCAATTAGACATCAATGAGTGGTAACAGCTGCATGTTGCCTGTGAGAAGTTTGGTTTCATTAAGCAGCAAAACTGTCAGGAAGCTTTGAATTATAAGCCATAAAAGAAGCCTAAATTACTTCCAAATTTATTTTAGCTCATGCCTCATTATTTCCAACTGTATTAATAAAAAGGGTGTTATAACTAAGCAGTGTTATAAGTGCAGAACACAACCTTTTGTTTTTACTTAGAAATGTGATAATTTACATGCATTTATATCCACTCAGCATATCTGAGAGAATAAAACATAATACATGAATGGTATTTTTTTTATTATTTTATTCATAGATCAACCTTAACCACTTGATCAAAACGTGATGTTAATTTTCAGTCACTTATTCATATGCCCAAAAGATTTATTCTTTAAGAAAACTACCTGGGAAAAAAATTTTGAGTAAAATATTCAAAGCTGCAGACATTTTCCCAAATTATGAAAGTGACAGACTGAATATGTGATTTCTCTATACTGGCATGTTATTCTTCTCTTTTGCTCTATCTTTTGAATTGCCATAGTCTGAACACGGGTTCTTTTAGCTGTTTCGTGTCTGTGATGGAATAAACTATTTAAACAAGAAAAATTTCTGAGATACTTCACAATCAGATGCATTTATTTAGATGATTTATTTAAAATCAGACAGTTACTAGTTACTACTAATTTTGCCCATGTTGTGTTACGGATCCTCTTCCCCGTGCCAGTGGTTAGCCTCATGTTATGGAGTATGAACACTGGCTGGCTGCAAGGTTACTGTCTCATCCTGCCTGTAAAGAAGATAGAAGAGAACAAAGAGGAAGGTCAGATGCAGATGGTTGTTGACAGCAGGAAACAGCCCCCAAAGCTGTGGCACACAAGACGTTCCCTTACATTGAACCCATGAGGCCATTTGGGCCAGAATTGTGCAACAGTACCTTCAGTACTGACTATAGTGACTTCTTCTTTTTCTGTTTTATAAAACAAAAAATCTTTGGATTTTTTAATTGTATAAAAATTGGTAGTAAAAACATAAGTCTGTTTTCTACAATTAGCATAGAGGGTAAGGATTTTTTTGTTTGTCTATTGCCTGAAACAGGATTTGCAAACCACCAGCTGTGCCCATGGAAATCATTCCAGAGTCATCAGCATCATTTGGCTGGGCAGATGAACATACTTCCTGGGATGACTAAGCTGGAACAAAGCATCACAAGAAGGGAAAACCCAATCAAACACTGCTGGTGGAATAACAAACCCTCCTGGAAACCAGTGTCTGAAATATGAATATCAAAACTGCTAATGGTTACCGTGTCTCTGGCTTCAATAACTGCTTGCAAACAACAGGAGAGAAAGAGGCCTGAAAGAGAAATAATTTAAATATCCCATTAGAACTGAATTCAAGTTCTGCATTATCTTACCACCTGCAGTGTTCTTACCTCATGCAGATACTCTCAATATTTCTGGATAATGAGGCTGAGATCACTGAGTAAGATCAACACCATTGTTCATAAGACAGAATGCACTGTCAGAAACCAAGATACTTTTTAATAATTCAGGGCTCTGATGTGAAATCCCTGTCAAATCTCACTGTAGCACTGCCGTGCTGATTGCTGTAGCCACACAGTCTCATTTCACAGGACAAGTTAACTCAAACTACTCTACCTACTCAAACAAACTACCGCATCTGTTTCATTATGATGCGAACTGTACACAGTAGGAATTTGTTAGCAAGGTCTGACTGAAACAACTTGAAAGATGGGGCCTGTCACAATCACTAGTGAAAGGAAGCAGTGCAAGTTTCTCTGCAGTGCTCCATCAGCATGCCCAAAGCATCAGTTCTGAAAATAATTGCATCCTCAGTGCAGATATTTGTTACTCGAACACTGATAAGATCAGAGCTAGGACAGGACTGTGGCTTTTGGCACAGGATGTGCACACCCCAGATTTTAATCAGGCAAAGCCACATCACTGTCAGTGTGTTCCTTTGCCACTTGACTATGTCAGAAATTTTGCAAAAACTCTAGTCCAGAGTACACCCTTCTTTTCATGCATCTGCTTTTATCTGCCATCAATTGGGCTGAAAGATTGTATGGTTCTTGTAACAGCTTGAGATAGACTGGACACAACATCCCAAGAGATAGCATTTCTTTACACTGCTTCAAGGTAACCTAAAACAACAACTATGTGCCATTTATTTATTTAAATGGAAATCACAGAATTATCAAATGGTTTGGGTTGGAAGAGACCTTAAAGATCATCTAATTCCAACCTTCCTGCCAAGAGCAGGAACACCTTCCCCTAGACCAGGTTGTTCAAAGGTCCATCCAACCTGGCCTAGAACACTTCCAGGGATGGGACATCCACAACTCTGGGCAATTTGTTCCAGTGCCTCACCATGCTCACAGTCATGATTTCTTCCCAACATCAAATCTAAACCTACCCTCCTTTAATTTGAAGCCATTTCCTCTTGTCCTGTCACTACATACTCTTGTAAATAGTCCCTCTCTGTCTTTGTTGCAGCCTTTCAGTTAGTGGAAGGTAGCAATTAGGCCTCCCCAGAGCTTTCTCTTCTCAAGGATGAATAATTCAGAGTCTCTGGGCCTTTCTTTATAGGAGAGGTGCTCCTAATCATCTTCATGGCTTTTCTCTGGAGTCATTAATTAATAGTTAATAAAATACTTGTGACTATTCTTTTTTTATTACAGTAGTGATTAAGAGTGATTAAAATAACATTTAATTTTTTCATTTACTGATGTTGCTACTGTTCTAATTATTCTTAGTTCAATTTTGTATGTGGTTGCAGAGAGGACTGATATTTTATTGAAATAAAGTGGTTGTGAGAGTGCTTTAATAGGGCAAAGTTTCTTGCTTTTTACAAAAAAATGTACATAAGAATGAACTCTGTGAAACTCCATTGTTTATATACTGAGTATAATCTGTGCCCTTGAAAATAGCCAAGATATCTACGATCTTGTTCTAGTTTTATATAAGGGTTTTGTGGTTGGTTTTTTTTTTTGATAAGGCCTTTTTGCTCATCTTTCTGTTGTTCTTTGTTTTGAAGTAACAAAGTTACTGTGTCACCTTGAGTTTAACTACAGTTAAATTTAATCCTCTTGCAATCTGCTAGATACTAGTTATGAAGTATTATTAGTCAATCCAAAAAGAGCTTCATCAGATGATTTTGGTGTTATTCAAATACTGGGATAGAGGTGTCTGATCAGATCATTGTATGAGATTAGGATAAATTTTGGAAATTAGTAAATCATAACCAAAAGATGTAGCAGACAAAATGACTTGCAGTAATTTGCCTGACTGTGGAGAACTGACCTATTCAGACGAATGGAAAGAGACTTCTGAGTTTATTCGTTTTTAGGCAAGTATCCAAGAAAATCATCTTCAAAATCTGATGGCTTGCTTTGTTTTAATTCCTTTTTCTAGATGTTTCTTCCTGATGCCAGATTAAGTTGCCCAAAAGGAAGGCTGCTTTTATAGTTCGCTAGATAGAGGGTGGTTTTGTGATCAGAAGATAGAACAAAGACTTTGACCAAGAGCTGGGGAGGCAATCCTTGCTCCATACATATTACCACACTTTCAGAAAATAACAGTTGTTGACAATAGATAATGACACCCTCTGTACTGAGAAATAGAAGTTTATTTTTTAAATTATTACAAAAAAAAAAATTGAACATGCATTAGATGTACAGCCAAAACAAGTACAGAACATCAGCCACGACTGCCCAGCACAAGAGCAGAACAAACCTAAGACCTAGAGCTAGCTGGTGTCTGCACCCCAGTGTGATGTGTATGAGTTGTCAGTACCCTCTAGTGGATAGAGAGCCAGTGTGTTAGCACTGTGTGATCTGCACCAGCACCATACATTGCAGGTCAGTGCCATAGTCATGTCTTTGCATATTCTGGTCAGCCTTAGGGGCTGTTCTCTGGGCCCAAATATGACTTTGTGACAGGCGATGAGCAAGTCAGACCTCTCAGAAAATAATCCTACAGAAATATTGCTCACCTGGAAGACCTCAGTAAAAACAGATATAGATGTGAAAGTCTGACAGAGAAGTCAGCTCTGCCAAGACAAAGCTGCAAAGTGCAAGTGTAGACAGGAGCACAGCCTTGGCTAAGGGCAGAAGGATTCCGGAGGCAAGAATCCATTAATCCACTCAGAAATTTCCAGTAAAGGTAAAAAAGGTAGAAGAGAGCTGGTCTGGTGCAAGAAACCAGTACTTGGAAACTGGGAAGTACTGTGCAAGGGGATACCTCACAGGCACCTAAAGATTAGCGTTAAGGCATGACAGTTTAAAAAGGCAAGACTAGATTTCTTCAGTGATGGAAAGCGGAATTGCAAATGCTATGCTGAGGACAACCGACATGTTCAGTAAACTCCACCACAAGCTACTGAAAATGAACTCTTTGCAGTCCAGTCAGGAATATGTTTCCAGGCTAATTTTGCCAGGATTTGTGGGTGTTATTTCAAAACTGTAACATACATGGAGCTACTGTCTGTTGCTTTCCTGTTTGGAGGGCGTTTCTAAGAACCATCACAGCAGCGGTTTCAGCAGTGAGTGACACCAGTGGTCATCTCCTTTAGCCTACACTCACCCTTTCCTGGACCTTTCTTCTGCCTATCCCTGTCCCTGGCTGCAGAATCAGTCATCCTTACTTGGTGTGTTTTTACAAGTGTTAATAAAATGCAAAGTTGTGGGGCACTTCACAGCCTTGCTGCAGTACTCCTACGATGCTCCCTGGACCAAAGTGCCCCTCCTCACACAGAGAAGTGGGCACACAGGTACTCTCTCAAGACACAAGGATTTCAAGGCTTACAAAGTCTTCCCTACTCTTGCACATGGACAGAAATTGAGTCAAGGTTACTGCTCGGCTAACTGTTGCTGGGGCAGGGGCTGCTGGTCTTGAGTAGGGGCTGAGTCCTGAGTAGGTGAGTGGGTGAGTGGGTGAGTGGGTGAGGGAACCACATGGACTTGGCAGGGGCAGTCAGGTCTGGCAGTAGTGCACCTTTTAAGACTCTCCTTCCCACGACCTTCAGTAAGAAGTGGATCTAAGCCCCCACATACCACAGTGGCAGGTTTTACTGCGCGATGTCCAGCTACCAGCCCAGCTTTGTGGTGTCTGACTGCTCCTTTCCTGCACAGCCTTTATAAGACAGGGCTTGTTCTGCTTAGATCAGCGATGCAGTTCTTGGTCAATAAGCAAGGTGAGAATGTTGCTCTGCTTGATTTATTTATTCATGCCTCTGAAACATCCCAAAGTTTACAGTATTCAGTATATCTAAATGCCATAGCCAAAGAAGCAGAAAAAGTCTGCGGATGGTCACTTCAAAACTCTTGGTTTAAAAGACCCAGAGCATGTTTGGAAGACAATGGAAGAATACCAAGCTAACCACAGATTTCTTCAGACACACAGCAGGTCCTTTTGTTATGATGATATCCACAGCAAAAGTCCTGCTTGTTTTGACAGATATCAGATAGGAACTGTATTAAAAAACCTATAATTACTCCCATTACAATCAGTATTTATAATTTTTTCAGCAAACTTGTAATTAAGACTAATTGGAAAACTATTTCTCTGTTTAACATTTTAACTCTTTGAATTTGAACTTAGTTTAATAAATATTTAGTAATCATAAAATGAAGTATTTGGGTTTTAATAATATCATAAAAAATATTTGAACATTTAAAGCTTTTGTTCTATCTTTTCTCATTCAACAGATATTCACTATCAGTCTGAAACAGAATTTTTCTGTAAGTATACATTTAAAATGTTGTCTTATCCCAGGCGCAGTGAATAAATAGAGCAGTAATTTCCCATTCCACTAAAAGGTAGAAGGAAGTCCGATACAAATTATATTTTCTAAGAGGCAGTTTCCCAACAAAGATTAGTAAACAAGTCATCTGTACAAAGGCAGATATTTTGAACAGTTGTCGTAAAGCTGTGGTAGTGTTCACAAAGCTGTAAAGCTGGGAGGTACTTTTTAAAGGTGCTGCACTAAAGCAGCAGCATCCAGTGCTAATGCACAGCACAGTGTTTATTAAAATGCTCTTGACTGTCTCATGGATCTCTGCAAAGGGAAATTGTTTTTTTTAATGCAGTCAATATCGTTTCTAGTCAGTCGTGTATAAACTCCAGGTATGCCTCTTTTTGCACATCATTTTCCAAAAGAAACAATCCCAGTTTACTGACCAGCGCAGATAAATGGCCTACCTGAATCCCCCTGGAAGACGAAACAGAAGTTAACTGTCAGTATGCATCCATTTGTTCCCCAGAGAAACATGCAGTGCCACCTGCAGTGCATAAATGTGTTTGAAAATGTTGCTTCTAACGTTTTCCAACATATGAAATGGATCAGTTAGTTTACATCAATACATGGGAGTTGGGTGGGATATGAGGAGAGGTTGCTTTTCAAGCCTAAGGGAGCCTTTGACATAAACACTGTAGACCAGCAAAGTGCTATCACAATTCTATTTCAAAATGTATTTTTTATTGTTGTAATAAATTGATTCTTATTTCTTTAGCAATTGTCCCTTCTGGAGAAGGCATCAAATGCAAGATCCAAATAGCCCTTCTGAGTGTACAGTTAATTCTGTACTATCCAGATGCTGACTTCTAGAAAGGATGATTCAGACCCTGAAAGCTCTTCTTTTTCTGTCTAAAAACCACAGGTGGTGTCTGAGGAGAGCACCCGTAGCTAAAGAGATGTACCTGAAGGTAGTAGGCAATCCCAGGTTCAAACTCCTATCCTCTTGATTCTAATACGTACAATGACATAAACCAATAAAGTTTTAACACTTCTTTTCCACAACAATCAAGTCCCTTTCAAATGTGGTTAAAGTCACTTCAAATATGATCAGTCTCATTAGATGTCTAGCACTGCTTTTTTCCCAGTGAAAAGGTAACCATTGTTAAATACACATTCCCTCCTCTTTGTAACTTACCTGGCAAGTGTCACTCAGAAAAAAAATGTATTTTTCCCTACAGCACAGAACATGTTGTTGGTTATTTTGGGTTTACTGTCATATTTTCTGTCACAATTTTCTCTACAGACAATTTTGAGAATTGCTTTGTGAAGATGTTTTGATAGTTTTCCCAATTATGCGGTTCCCCAGACAGTCACCTCGCACACTGTGCCCAGTTTTATATCTCACAACAGTCAGGCAGAGGAAAAAGTTGCACATATTTATTCAGATATGCAGTATCATTCAGCTACAAAGAAAAAGAAGGAAAAAAATGCTTTCTTATGAGAAGGAAAGTATAAATCTAGTTTCAACTTCCATCTAGTCTCATTTTACAAACACTTCCCTTGTCAACTGCTTTCCAGTATTTAGGAATTGATCCTGAGCGTAACTGCCCTTTTACCAATTCAAAAGAATTTCCCTAGTGACTGTACAGAAATTCCCTGTCCATGACAGCAGCAGTGAGTTCAAGCCCAGCTTCCCTTTGAACACAGCAGGAAGTTAAAAACCTCCGTGGGAGTTAGGCTGTTGGATCTATGTCCGATTTGAGTACCTCACTTGCCACTGAACTTTGGTGCTGAGATCACACTCTGGTGCTTGACTGACAGAAAGGTCTCAAAGCACAGTGCAATGTACGCAATAACAAAGATGAAAACAACAGCTATGATCAATTAGACTTGACAGCAATAACATAAGTAAGGAAAAACTAGGTCTCTATCTCTTCAGACTACCTGTTTTTTTCTCTAAGAGATTCTAAAAGGCCTAAATGATTCAAACTGTCTGTGTTTTGTTGGTCTTTACCTGACAGGTTTGTCCTTCAACAGAGGCCAGTTGAAGCTTGTAAATGAAAACACAGCCAAACACTAACATGTACCCTCAGCGTGCTTGGTAAGGGCTCAGCTGCTGAACAGGCATTTTCTGTCTCACAATCACCGCACCATGATTCGTTTCACAGATTGCTGTGTGGTGTTCAGTTAAACAGTTCTGGTTTTATGCCTCTTAAAAAAGGCACTCCAACAAATCGCAAATGTATTTTAAAAAAATATTTATGGTTATTATTGCCAGTGATGATGGAAATTTCCAAAGATGGAAAGTTTATCCCAAGTGACTTAGTACTCCATTACAGCAGAAGTGTAGGCATGGGAGGGATCTTCCCAAGCCTGGGCAATGATGTTGGCAAGGACATTTTTCAGTGCTTCATTATGCACTGTCCTGAGCCTCCTTCACTTTGTGAGCGCTCCAACCTCCTGGAGCTGAATTTATTTGTCCTGTATTGCCCATTCTTTTACTTCATATAGTTATGCCAAACAACTAACAGTAACCTTCATGCCATTTTTACTTAGTGCAGCACAAGGTATAACTTTAGGATAAAAGTTTGACACACAACTCCATTGCACAGATCACCTCAGCACTGCTTTGAAAAATTACTGAAGAATGTGCTGCGTGCTTTGAAAATGCATAACCTTAAATATCTGCTGTTCTTTTTCAGCAGTGGGTAGCTGATTGGCTCCAAGAAGAACTCTATCTTCTGATTCATTGACACTGTGATTTAAAGAAAGTACGGGGAGAGAAAGTCACTACAGGAACTGAGCAACATCTCTCAGGATAACCAAAAGACGTGTAAGATGATACTCATAATTTCATTTTACAACAACGTGACTAAAACATAGGGAAAGATATTTTTGATTTCATGTTTTGACATGAGCTTGTATTTCCTCTGCAGAGTAATGTTTCTTTACTGTAAATATAGCTTAGTGAAATAATTGTATGATAACTGACCTTCAAAGATTTTCAGAGTTCGAAATTAATTGCATGAAAAACCCTTCCAGTTTTTTAAGGAGAGTTGCTTGCAAAAGGACTGATGGTACTCGTTCCTTTCATTAATCTCTGAATTAGAAAAAAAAAATCATTTGCTTCATTCTAGCTGCATGTCTCACTGAAAGACACAATTCATTTATTTGTATATGAAAGTTTGCTTATGAAAATAGCTGCAAAGGGGTACTGGAGTCTAAAAATTTCTCTTTCTATCTACAAAGCACACTTGCTCAGTGAGAATGTTATAAGATTCTCATAACTCCATCTCTGGGTCTCTGACAGGTTGTTCACAGACATTCATGTTGCTGAATTCATGCTATATTATTCAAGACAAAATTTTTTTCAGAAATTATTAACACATAAGGTTCATTAGTTAGGAAGCCTTACATGTACTGCAGTTTCACCTTCTAAGAGTAGACCAGGCATAGAATAGGGGTTGGCAGGTTTTGCATGGGCATTGTCTTACAGCTCAGGAGAAGGAAACCAGACAGATTCAGCTTGCCCCAGTGACGTAGACTTAAAAGGCAGCCCAAATCAATGTGCATGTTAGAAACCCAAAACAGTGAGCAGAGAACACCCTTGACAGAATCAGAGACAGTCCCTTTTCCACTGAACAGCTCACAAATCTGAATTTTTATATGTGTAGCTGACTGTCTCTGACTTATTGACTGAAGAGTGAAAAACTCCCATTAGTAAGTTCCTTAATTCCAAAACGAAGGCTCGTTTTTTTTCTTTAAATTTCCAAAACAGCACATGCTAGGAGTGAATATTTCTGCCTTTACAACCAAACCTGATTCAGCTGAAGAACTGTGAAAGTCAAATTCGCTCAGAAGGAGTTGTGACCTCTATTTTCAGACTAACAAAATGGAAGAAGGCTGGCCAACCTGCCCACAGAGTGTTTGATGATGTCAGGTTCGCACAGGTTTATTTTAATTGGTTTGCTTTTAGATCTTCAGAATAAGAAGAATAAATTGGAGAACTAAAATACAATTCAGAGAACATTTTAACAAAAATAGGGCACTTTACTTCCTAAATGGACAGTAGATGTCCTCCTTACCCTGAGTCAGCTGTTCAACAGCAGTGTTGACCTTGGAGCATCCCACCTAGGAAAGAGGTGCTTGTACTCATGTTTAAATTGCCAAAAGGCCAAGGTCCCTTGTCACAGTCATGAGTGACATTCTTTTTCTGTGAGCCCAGGTCACTTAAAATGGGAGGAATAGTGTTTCCACCTAATTCAGCTTCATCTCTCAGGGTATTTTGAGGCTTAGTCCCAGGCACACAGGGAAAATTTGTTTAAAGTAACTTGGGACATATTCCTTTTCTAAGACATTACTGTTTCAGATGCACAAATAAATAATTTGGTCTTTTAACACCACGGTATGTATCCTGTAACACTGGCAGGATCTGACTAACAAAGGTAACTGTACACAATGCAGATCAGTATTTCACAGCAGCTTAAAAGAGAATTACAAGTTCTTGGATCATTTTAGTTACAGAACTTCAGCTTTTAACAGTATATTAAAAAAAACAGTATCCACCTTGTTTCATCTTACAGGCTTTCACGGCATGCCCCACCTCAATGAAGATTTAAAATTTCCCCATTTTAAGATATTTACTCACAATGAACTGGTGTCAAAACTACTGGTTTTCCACAGGAGCTCCTCCACAAAAAACAGTTAAATTCTTACTCTGGATAGCAGCCATATGAGGCCAGGAGTGAGAACACACAATGTGTCCTCTGATAATATCCATGCAGCCACCTGAAATGCAACAGAAGTGCAGTTAGGCTACATGCTGTCTAGAGGAACAGGGAATTTGGATGTTTTTCTCCTTAGATAAGTACTTACATTCTGGCAGTAGGATAACAGCAGCTAGGGAGATAGAAGATCAGGAGAGCAAACAGCTGTCATAGCTGCTGCTATTTGCTGCCAAGAGCACTGTAAATTATGATGGAGTCTTTTCTATTTAGATATCCCCTACAGGAAATTGTGGCTTGAAAGTTTTTGTTAATAGCTCCTTCTGTCATATCTTCCTTTTCCATCATTACTATTGTAATACTTGACTGCAGCTTGGTTTCTTTAGATTCTCTTTCTAAAACCCTCCTGTTTCTTGAATCCTCTAATAAAACCTGAATAAAATCTAATGCCTGAATAACACCTAGATGTCTCGGGGAATTCAATGCATTTTTTACTTCAAACAAAACAAAACAAAACAAAAAAAGCAGCAACAACAAAAAAATAAGAAATTTGTGAGAAGAATGAAAGCAGCTATCTTCAAGCTGGTATAAAAAATGGTAGAATCGATACATCGGTGTGAGAATGAAATGTTGCTAATATCTTAAACATTGTCAAAACCACAGAAAGACTTTTCATCAAACTGCTAAGGAGCAACTGCTGTCTGTGACCACTGAAGCATACCACCACCCTACTACCCTACCCTTCCACCTCCTGACTGGAATTTGGAGCGTGACAGAAACTTGAGATAAGACTATTGTCCAGTTATCTCATGTCTAAGGAAAAGTAAACAAGGCTCTGAGAAGTAATATGTATCCAAAAAGCAAGCCTAACTCAGTGGCTGTGCTAAGAGTCAGCTCTAGCCTGGGCTCAGCAGGTGGAGAAGGAGGAGATTTTTTTGGTGTGTATCTCTCCACACCAAACAGAAGGAATAAACTTTGTCCCTGGGGAAAACCATGCACACATGGGACATTCACATGAGAAGCAGCTGAGAAGGAGTCATAAACCATCAAAGACCCCCAAAGCATCCCCCAGACTCATTCCTGAGGCCTTCCACCACCAGAGGACTGCACATGATCCAAGCGATGCAACAAATCCAGAGTCAGTTGCAAGATACTGCAAAGCTTCACTCCCCAGGGAGGTGCCTGGGCATCTTCTGAATGTATATTAATCCACTGGACTCTACATTTTGTGGGACCCTCACCAGTGAGAAGTCCAGAAGAAGAGGATGCACAGAACATAAAGAAGCCACAGATATGTAAGGCAGAGCTATTTGTATTTTCTCAGAAGTAGTTTCTGAGGGTGCAGGTTTCAGATGCAGAAAGCCGTGGAGCATGCAAGTGTCAAATGCAACCAAAATAATTAATCTGTGTTCACAGGAAAAAGACAAATTGGTGAGAAAGACACTTCTGTATTGTAAACCTCTATGTCTACACACAGGTTTTGCGTGCTTTGCTGATAAACCACTACAAAAAGCAGCCTACCCTCATGCGAAGAACTTACAGAAACTGCTATAGTATTCAGTATCTTTAGAAAGAATCCAAGAATGTTACTTGCCCAAAACAGCTAGCTCTCATTTTTATTTAAGAGTTAGAGAATTGCAGCTCTCCAGATTGTTGAAAGAGATTGTAACACTGAAATGCTTATTTCTGTGGTTCAGAATCTTACTAGTTATAATCCAGTTTGAAAACATGTACACAGTGCAACACAATTCATGTTTCAGAGGACTCTTCCAAAGCTCTTTTAAAAGAAAACACATGACTTCTAGAATTCATCAGTTCTTGAAAGAGCCAGCTCTAGTTCCTCTAAAGTCACTCTCTATTCTCCATCTAATCCTGGAATTATTCATCCACTGTAGGTTAACTCTGCAAAGAGGGACCTGAAAGCATGATTATGCTAGTCCTTTATGACTTTGCCCTCACACTAAATGGCTAGCTTAGAAAGCAGTACAAGAGACAAAATAAGAAACAGACCCATGTTCTGGCCAGTCAGGAGAAGGCTAGTGTTTCTAGAGCATAATATCTAACGCTGGGTTATTTCTGCCAAGCGCATTCAACATCATAGAAGTAACACTGATTTGCTTCAAGGCTTTGAGGACTCTCTGAGTTAACTACAACTACTTATATTTCTCTGCTACTACATTTTGCTGTGATACCACAAAGCAAATAGATGGAACGAGGGAAGATGAATATCTGAGGCAGAAAAGATAACCTGGTGAGTATTATGAGACACTGGTACCAGAAAAGAAAGTAAAATAGCATATGCTTTTGTCCCTTCACCAGTGAGTCCCTGGAAATCTGTCTCACAGCCACTAAGGGATGTGTCCAGACACAAAAGGGTGGGTTTGGGGATGGGGCAGCCCGAGGATAAGACAGAGAAGGCATAACAGCTCTGCCTTGCTGTGCTCCTGGCAGCTTCCCACTCTGCACCACTCACCTACTCTCCCTTCCCAGCCCAAGGCAACAGCCCTGCAGCTGAGCTGAGATACTGCCTGAGGTCAGGCACCAGCACCTCTGGAAGGTTTAGAGGTGCCGTTTAAATTGGACACCTGAACTTGTGTCCTAAAATCACACCTGATGCTCAGCTTTAGCACCACAGAAAGCAGCATGAAGGAAAAAGGAACATAGCCACTGCGGAAGAAAAATTATCAGAATGACTGAGCATGAAATAAGGGATACAGACCTCAGCATAGTACTGGACAGAGACAAAACTAATCCACTGACACACAGGCTTAAAGCCCGTAGGAAATTTCCCCAGAGTCAAGGGATGGAAATAGAAGCTGGGTAGACTCACTGTTCGTTTACTCATGTGGTGGCTTCTGCCAAGAGAGTGGGTGTGCTTTGTGAGAACTGTAAGGAGAAAGAACAGATCATTTTACTTACAATGTGTTATTCCTCTTGAAGACCGATTGAGTATGCAGCAGAGGAGCTAATAAAAGAATTCATCTCAAGAAAGAAGTTTTGCTTTGGGGTTTCCTTTTACATGCAAAAGGCCAATAAATTCTAAACTTGACCATAAATTAACTTATTGATGTAACTAAAGGAGCCCAACCAACTTGTTGCACACCCTAAAATTTTATGTCAGATTTTCAGCCTCAACTACTGAAGTTACAGGACGACACTCTGCCATAAGCATTTGGGTACAAATTTGAGGCTGGTTATGCGTATTAATACCTGTGCCATCAGGGATTATGTGAACAGTGAGAGAGGTTGTTCAGAAGAAGCTTACACAGAAAAGTGATGAGTTGTTACTAAATAATAGTTTAGGCTGCATATTCCGAGTACCAATTATCAGTTTAAATGAATCTCCCGGTATTAGAGGGAACTTTTTAAGAGGTATGGGTATGCTAATGCCTAGGGAGTTACAGAAAACATATCTTTAGAAGTAAGTAGGATTTAGAAGTAAATAGAAGTACATTTAGATATTGGAGAAAAATATAAATGGGCTATAGAAGATTCAGTTATAGATAGTAGGCATAGATTTACCTATGCATATTTACCTGAAAAACACCTAGAAACATTGGCTAATGTTTTATTCTGTGTATTCCAAATAGATTTTCCTTGAAAACAGATCAGGTAAACATAGGATGATATATACCAAACCTCTTTTACTAGACGTGGCACCTCATACAGAAGGATAAAACTATAAGTTTAAGCATGTCTCACTGTATAGGATTTTTGCTCGCAAGTGCTCAGCCTGATCATGCCTTTGCATAGTCTAGAGGAAACAGCTTCAATATGGTAAAACTGCTAAATAAAATATCATAAAATCAGACTTTGGCAAATATTTATAAGTCATAAAAGAAAGAACTGCATGTATGATGCCTGGTGATACTGTGTAGGACAGAACACTGCAAAAAGAACAGCAGTCCTACAAAGTGATGATAATCACAGGTGATGTGCTAGTAATGAGAAGAAAAATGAAAGAAAATTAAAAGCTTTTGCCATGTCACACAGGTTACTGTGTCTTGGCAAAGACACATCAGTGACAAAGAGGTCCACAATCTCTAAAAATAAACTAACACCTCCCTTCTTCAGAGAAATCTCCAACAATTACTCTCTCTCCCAGAAGGAAGAGCAACAGCAAATTTGAGAAAGCTGTCTGCCCAAGGATTTTTACAGATAAAACTCACATAAGGCCGGGCCAGCTAAGCTCAAAGATGTGCCACAGCTAAAATACAGAAGCTTTCTGCAGGCTGACTGTAGTGGGGCTCAAGTCTTCAAGAAACCTTTCAGTCTGTGTGACAGGGATGTTTCATTGAATGTATCTAGTTAGGTAATAGAATACTTGATATTCCAAACTAATTAATATTGATGAAAGATATTTCTATTATTTGAGTATATATTTGGAAGTAAGGAACTGTGGCTTTACAAGGCTCTAAATAAGATTTATTCATACAATCAAAGAATATGTTGAGTTGGAAAGGACCCAGGCGGATCACTGAAGTCCAACTCCTGGCCCTCCACAGGACAGCCCCAAGAATCACTCCATGTGCCTGAGAACATTGTCCAAATGCTTCTTGAACTCTGTCAGACTTGGTGCTGTGACCACTTCCCTGGGGAGCCTGTTCCAGTGCCCAAACACCCAGTTTTCAAGACTCAAACTGAATTGCATGAAACTGGGCATTTACTGACATTTGAGAGACTGACTGTGAGTTTTCCAGACGTGGGCATACGGCTTGCAATCTGGCATAGCATCTACAGAAGACCCATGGCCTTCTGCTCCAGAAAATACACCTAGAACACCTTTAAGACACTTTAAATGGCATTATATCGTTACCTCTAGGCCACTAAACCAAACACTCAGTGCTATATGGATCTCATCCAGTGAAAAGCTAATGAGTAGGATGAGATGATGAAAGGAGTAAACATTAGATTCTTAGGCTCCGAGTGTCTTCTGAACAGCACAGATAACTCACTGATGGGGAATGGTCTGGAATTAATCTCTGACCTGGAAGCCACCTGAGGTTCTAGAATGAAACTATATGACTTCATTTGGACAACTGAATCAAGCCTAAATTTATGTGAGCTGAGTCCCACTGTGAAACTAGACACATAGTGGCTTTCAAGGTTTCACACCAGTATTCATATACTAGCTCTCTGCAAGTGCTACAGAGAGAACATGAAGAGGGGGAAAAGCCTGTCTTCACACCACAGCAGATGATGCAATTTCTCACCAACCCCTCTGCTGTAACGTCCATTACTGAGAAGGTTTGTCTTGCCTTTATCATGGTTACAGATGTCAAATATCCTTAAAAGGAAAAACCAAACCCACATCCTCTTCATTTATATATATATAGATGTAGATAGATAGATAGTTACATTAAAGAGTGAACAAGGAGGAACACCAGACAGAAATCATGGGTGCTTTCCTTGCTTTGTACACCTTTTCTGCTCTCATTCTCCTTCTAATTCATGGAGGTAAGTAGCCAGTTCAATCCTTTTGAGTGTAAGTGCTGATGTACAGAGTTCCAGTTAAGCCAACATGTATTAATGTAAATGAAGTAGTCACAATTATTATTTGAATTCTTATTATTAGCTCTTTTCCACTGTGTGTATGTGTTTCATCTTTCATACAAACAAAATTTCTGAATGTGTAGTATTAATTAAGCTGCACAGAGGATGAGTTATTTGGAGAAGTTCTGAGGAGTTAACATAATGATCTTTCTCTCTGGAGTTAACATAATGATCTTTCTCTACAGAGATATACATATACATTGATTTCTTGGTCTTCCCTTTTTCTGAAAAACAAATTTATGTAATGTGACTTACACTATATAGCCTATCTTCCAGCTACAATATTTAAGATGTAGCAGATCTGAGGTTATTACTCAGAGTGAAAGCTAAAAAATTAACCATATGAGCAATGTTCAAGAAAAGAAATCTGTGCAGAAGCAACAATATTTTGATGTTTTTCTTGCCCAAGATCACCCTACTGATCTACTGATCTAATTTCCCTCTTACTGAAACATAACAAAGTAGCACTGATGAGCAATTTTAAAAGTGTACCTCGAAGACCATCATTTTGACATATATCTATCCTTTGTCTGTATACTTTGTAATATTCTTCCTAAGAGACTTCGAGTGTCTTACAATATTAGTTAGCCCAGCTGTATGTGTTGTGGTTTATTTTTATTTTTAGGTTTGTGTGCAGATATCATCGGAGGAACCGTAGTAGCACCACACTCGAGACCATTTATGGCACAAATCAGGGATTCACAAGGACTTTGTGGAGGAGCTTTGATCAAGGAAAACTGGGTGTTAACAGCTGCCCATTGTAAGATGTAAGTTCTTACTCTGATTGTACTGAGTATCTGATGTCTCTGTTCAAGTAGGAGAGTTAGTATCCCTGGTGATTTTGTACACTTCTCATGATCAAGGTCTGATTACTGTGTTTTACAGCTTATATCGGCAAATGTGCTTCAGTGAGTAAAAAAATATTATAAAGGTATACTGATCTTCACTGCTTCTGAAGAGGAATTTAAAAATCTTCTAGCTGCATCCAAGCACAGAATAGCAACACTCAAGCAGTGATTTTGGAGGAAAGGTTTACCCTTGTTTTCTCAGTCAGCTAGTACACTAGTCCAGAAGAGTGGCCAGTCTAAACTACTGCTCTGTAAACAAAAACAAATTCTTGTAATTTTATTCTATAAAAGATATGCAGTTCACAACAGAAAGAGACAGGAGAAAAAATCATCCAAACAGATGACAGGAGACACTGAGAGATCTCTGCCTTACTGGGTATGTTGGCTTGTAAACAATGTTTCTTCTTCCTGCCCAACTCAAGATGCAAATGGATATTTGGCCCCACAGAATCCCTCAGCCAGACAAGAAGTGAGGATTAAATGACATAGTCCACCCGTTCTTGCCTTTGTGGGAAGGACTGGAGCTGCTGCTGAGCCAGACCTCACACAGGCTCCATCAACACCCAGACCAAGGCCAGTGAATCACTGGTCTCCGTAAACATCAGAGAAATGTATCCATCTCTCCTGGCCTCAGCCAAGCAGGGAAATATATGGTGCTTACTGCATAGGGCCCAAAAACTGTCGTATTAACAGAAGGTAAAAAGCATTTTCAAATGAGACTGCATTTAAGAGAAAATGCAATGAATTGTTAACTTAATGATGGCTCAGACAGCAGACAGCTCTTAACAGCTGAAGGAAAGGAGGAACCACTTTCTCAGGGTTATGTTTTCCACAGTACGACACAAATAAGGGCCAACATACACATCTGCTCTGCTACCATTCAGCTGCAAGATACATTGTTCACCCAACACCAGCTATACCTGTGGTCTCACATTAAGGTCTGTTTGGACTGGTTGACCAAGGAGTGCTAGACTTGTGGTTTCTATACCAGAGAGCCTCAGCAGGCACAACTCTGTCATAACTTCAGCATCTTATAAGTACACGAAGTTGCAGAACAGTTAGAGAAAAGGAATGTGGTGTGTGTCACACAGATTCAGAAAATTATGTTGAAATAGTGTTAGGGCATACAAAGACACAATACAGACCAGTCAAGATGATCTGTGAAGTTACAGTGCACTGAGCTATTCTTCTAAATTTTCATAACAAGTTAGAGAAGGCACAGTTGGTGAGACAAGTACCCACAGTAATGCTAGTGCATCCACCCCTCATTCGGTTCCCAAAGGGAAAAAAAAGGGATAGAATCAAAAGTCAAGTTCCTGGGACGCTGAAAATATGATAGCATGAACTTTGATTCACTGAATCATTTTTTATTTTAATTATTGTAGAAATAGGGTCATACTTTATATTTTTCTAAATTGCTGTTGCTTTTCAGGCACAAGAAAAGAGACTGTAGCAACTGAACATTATAGCACCACATTTAACAGTGAAACGTGTAGAGTTACAGCAAGTGAATCACACTAACCTTGTTGTCCTCTTCTCAGGAACAAAGGCAAAGTTGTTCTTGGAGCTCATTCATTGAATGCAAGAGAAAAACAAAAACAGACTTTCCAGATTGTAAAGCAAATTCGCTACCCATGCTATGACTCCACTTCCAAGGAAAATGACATTATGCTGATACAGGTATAGACCTATATGACACTTATGGAATATACATCTCCTACATTGTATCATTTTCTTCCTTCTTGTGAGGGAGAGGAGCCAAGGGAGTTGCTGGTGACTTTTTTAGGGGATGATATAGTCTGGTCTGCTAATCCATCAGACTGGGGGGCCCAGGGATGCATTGGTAACTAATGCAATCAACAATTTCTGTTGTGCATGCCAGTGCTAGAAGCAGACAAATTCTGGAGCTTGATCAAGGTGTTTCAGTTTCTGGTTTTTCAGTGAAAGAATAAAGATAAATACACAGATAAGTCGTTTGGTTAAAAACCCTAATGTTCTGTCTGAAAAACAGTTCTAATTAAAAATGCCTGACTTCTCTGATTCTCAATTTTATTAGCAACAGTGATGACTTATTTTGTTCTCTCAGGAGTTTGAAAGCCAGAGAAGTAAAATAAGATATTTTTTAGAGCTGATATTTCAGCAGAAGCTAAATGGGTTTTCATGAGAGAAAGAACACTCATTTTCCTCATTCTTACAATGATGACATAAACCCTGTCACAAAGAATGGAGGAATCTCAAGAAGGGATTGCAGTAATCCCCCATTACCATAATGGTAAAGATCCAATGGTTAACATGCAAGGGCCTCTGTTAGACTCTGCCCATAATACCTATTTTCCACATCTTCTACAGCTTCACAAAAGAGCAACACTGACCGCAGCTGTGAAACCCATTCCCCTGCCTACCTCAGATGATGATCCCAAACCAGGAACAATTTGCACAGTAGCAGGATGGGGACAAACTGACGATCGTCGGAAAACGTTTTCTGCTACCCTGAGGGAAGTCAATATCACTGTCATCAGTAGGCAGGTCTGCAACGATAAACGTCATTACAATGGCCACCCTGTTATAACAGAGAACATGATATGTGCAGGGTCTGAGAATGGAAAAAGGGACTCATGTTTTGTAAGTATATTTACTGTTTATTTCTGCACAGATTATATTAAAAACAAAATATAAAGCAGTAGCTTTTACACATTTACCATTTTTGTCTCTCTCTCAAGTTCAATGAAGAATTTTATCAAATATCAGTAAGTCCTAAAATCAAAATTTTTGAAGAGTAATTTCACCTTCACAGACTTTGGATATTGCAATTTTATCCAGGCATGGCAGATAGCTATCCTCGTCTTCAATAAAATGACTTAAATACTAAAACCTCCACAAAACATTTTATGAGCCCATTCTCAAGGAGCTGACCTCAGTGGAACAACTTTTTTTATGTCAGAGGGCTTTAAAAGAGGTTTTGCTGATAAAATGTACTTTCACTGGGCCTCAAGTACACAACTGTGTATGAACTATCACATTTTAAAATATTTAAATATTGCTTTTAAAAGTTACAAAAAAAAAGGTATCAGTTTCTGGAGACTTGATTCTTTTCCTTTTCATTTTCAAAAAGGCTAAATGTTCCTTAACACTGAGCTAAATTTATTCTGCTTCACTTATATTTTAAAGATCAGATTGAAGTCTTTTTTTCTTTTCTGCTATTGAAAATCTAAAATTCCAAGGAGAAAAAAAATAAATCCATGATAACACTGCCTACATTTTTATTTTCTCCATGCCACTGATTTAAATTTAATTTAAAAGAAACATTTTTTTAATCTTTTGTTAGTTTGAATGACCTTTCTTTTTTTTTCCTAGGGAGATTCTGGCGGACCTTTAAGATGCAATAATGTGATGAGAGGCATCACTTCTTTTGGGAAGCCAAAGCATTGTGGTAGCATTGATGGCCCTGGTGTCTACACTCGACTTACAAAGCAACATCTTCAGTGGATAAGGAAAACCATAGGGGGGGCCTAATAGATTGGGTTTTGGGCAACTGGTATGTGTAATAATATCTAGTTTTCAAATAACCTTTTTAAGTGGTTATACTGGTAAAAGAGGTATTTCCACACTGAATTTTAGCAGCTTGCTGTAGTTCAGCTACAACAGCACTTATAGCTTATACTGTCAGCCATGGAGTCATTGAATGGGGATTTGTGACTCAGTATTCCAGCGTTCTTGTGTTGCATGTTGCTTTACATGGATTAGTATTTCTGATAAAACATCTAGTTGCTTGCTGAGTATATACTGCTCTCTTCTGTATACAGACTTTTGCAAATAACCCTGAAATTTAGTGAGATGCTGGGTACAGCTCCAGACATCTGAAAAATTTAGTAGCTTCTGTGATTTTACAAGTGTATTGGACTGCAAGTCTTCAGAAAATTAAGTTGCAGCAATTACATTTGAATGTGGGGCATAGTAAGTGTGCATTTCCTAACTGTTCTGTATTTGAAACCTCTAGATTTTATTCCTTTAAGTACTTCACATTTAATAAAGGCATGGCAATAAAAATCTACTGATTTCAACTGTCATATGGAAAGCTCTGTCTGTTCCAGTCCAGTTAGTCTGTGTTCTATCTGTATAATGTTGTATACACCAAAATCAGCAACATTATATTAAAAAAAACAGCTGAAAACCCATACTCCAGAAAAGTGGCAAGAAGTGTCACAGCTAGAGTATCAGTATGGTAAAGCACTGTTTGTAATATAAAACAATATTAATTGTATGATGACACTACAGCTGTTTCAGATATGCAGCGAGATTTTTTAAGTGCTTGAAGCAGGACTTGTCAAGAAGCACACATATCTATTGTGAAAAATGTTTCTGCCTGTCTCTGCATTAACAGTTTTCAGCATTTGCAATGCCATTAACATCTCAAAAAGGCTTGGTTTTAATTTGTTCTGCTTCACATACCTACTTGGAGGTAGGTGTCACCCAAAGAGTGGGGAAATTTTGCACTGATTTTAATTAAAAAATTATTGTTCATTGTGAGTGATGAACATATAAGCACCACTTACAAACACAACACAAGAAAACACAAACTAAAACTTTTTTACACTGCTCCCTTAACACGATCTTTTTGAGAAGAAACAATAGTTTTATCACAGAGGAATAATGAAGGGTGAGGAAGGAGAGGGCCTAAACTATAGGGGTGTTTACTGAAAATATTGATGATGAACATCATCTTTGTTTTCCCTTTGTTACAAGCATTACACAGTCAGAAGTTTTCACATTCCCATTCTTATTCCTAAAACAGTTTTTTTTGGACTCTTGGGTTGAACACATGAACAAGTACACAAAAACACAGTCACAGAGGCACACACAAACACAAAAGCAAAGCAGGGGAGAAGAATTAACAGCAAAGCAAGATTGCATCAGTGAAACTGAGAGAATTGCCCCACTGACTGCTACCAACACCCAAAGTGGTGAATAGATTCTGTCTTTAAACACACAGGAAATAAGTAAATCCAGACTTTTTCTATCCTTGGAAACTACCAAACCTTTGTTTAGGTAAAAACAAATTCTAAAAAACCTTCAGAAAACAAAAATATCCTGGTCAATAAAGTGAAAAACCTGTAGCCAACCTTTAGGGCTGTTTCACCCTTCTCATGCAATAGTCTTACTTCATTCTTTGCTCTTTGTACATTTTTTTCAGTGTCTTTCTTTCATTCTATTATTGCATTTTTTCATGTTACTGTTTCTTCTTTGGCCTGCTTTTTCCTCTTCCTTAAAAGTCACAGAGAGAAATCTTGCCAGTGAAAAATCCCACTCAAAGCCTGTCATCCAGTATTTCCCCAAGAAGGACAGGTCCTGACCAAGGAGATGTTTACAGTGCATGAACACAAGTGCAAGATAAAAATGGAGAGCATCCTTCCTCCTCTAGCTTGAAATTCAGGATTTATCCCAAAATAATTTAAAAATTTGTGGTTTTACACAAATGCTATTTAGTGAATTGTATAAAATGAGCCATTAAAATTGGACACACATGGTAAAAAAAGTATTCCGGCCTCTGTCACTACTACCAGTAGTGTAAACCTGTAGAAGAAAAGCAGAAGAAAGAGCAAGAAAAACTGAATTTTTATCTAGGTGGAGAGTTTCTCTGATCGAGAGACATGAACCCATTCACGTACAATCCCACCACTGTGGGATAGAACCCATACTAGCTAAGAAAAATATTACAATAATTTGATGTCATTGTGACATCTAGAATGTAACAATTTCTTTTTACTGTGGCTATACAAGGAAATTGGAGGAAATGAACAGGTATAAACTGCATTACACAAACTAATGCAAGATTTCTATAGGTAGCATCAAGTCTGACCACATAGTGTTAATTTGTTGTAAATTAACATCTTACTAGGGGACTAGCCTGTAAGACCAGTGCTTTCAAGTGGGGAAAAACTGGATTCCCCAGTCTGAATTTCTTTAATCTATTTCATTACATTACAGACAATTACTTTGTCATATTCATATGGGAATACACATGCACTGTATGAGCAATGACACGTTTCCTCTTGTAAAAATTATTTTCGACCTGAAGTTTTGGATTCCACATGTTGTGCAGTGCTCAACCTTGGGCAGGACTGTGGGGATGAAGATTTTAGTTTAGGCAACTTAAATTATATTTAATCCTCTGTGCCACCCCTGGAGGTTCAGCCTCCAGTGCGTACAGACCTCAGAGGCAGAACAAGCTGATCTCTTAGAAATGGGTTCTGATTTCTGTGTCTGCCTGGGCCTGAACAATATACCACACACATAAAATCCAATGATCATTAACTATGCCATATGCTACGGGGAGAAAGTCAGAATTTCACATTTTGACTAAGACTTCATATGTTAAGACCTATGCACTGGCAGAATGAGACAGCTATGCAAGAGCAGCAACTGCACACTCTGCAGATTCAGAAAAAAAGCACTCAAATTTATGTTTAATTTCACTCCAGACTAGTTACAGTCTGGAATTTAAATGCACAAT
Source organism: Myiotriccus ornatus (assembly GCA_036023395.1). Classification (NCBI taxonomy): domain Eukaryota; kingdom Metazoa; phylum Chordata; class Aves; order Passeriformes; family Tyrannidae; genus Myiotriccus; species Myiotriccus ornatus. The sequence goes on along the minus strand of JAYRBT010000093.1, from coordinate 54,582,582 downwards.
TCAATGCCTTCTCAGACACAGTCACACAATAGACCTTCAGGTCACACAACAAGGTACTCTCATATTTATGGGTTACTGATTAGTTCTACTGAAGTCAGTGAGTTCTCCCACTTTTTGGTATTATGTCAAATACATCTGGGGCAATACAGCTTGACAAGTCAACAATGAGCAATAAGTAACTAAAATATGAGCAGTTCTTACACTGAGAGAAATGTACTTTCTTATTTTGATATTTGAGTATCTAACAAAACATGCATGGTTTCAGTATTGGTCAGGTCCTTCCTTACCACATCCTCCCATCCTGTGCTATATACCTCTTCCTATATTGGGCAAACTAATATCATTTAGGTGCTGCCAAAGGAAAGAAATGGAATTTCTGGGAGAATTAAAAATAATACGTGGTAAAGAGACTAATACCACTTCTTTTTTTCACATTCAAAAGGGAAACAAAAATGTTTTTAACAGTTCTAAAAGCTTTGAATTATTTAAAATACTATTTTGAATATTTAACCAGATTCTAAGTGTTTGGTAAAATCTCCAGCAACATGCTCGTATTAGAAGATAGACACAGTATAAGTCATTTCCCATATTTAGACATCAGCTTCTTGGTAGTAATTTCTCAATTGGTAATCAAGGTTATCATTTTCTAACGTGTTTTGAAGACCACATGAGTAGATTTATCGTAAATTAACATCTTACTAGGTAAAACAGTTGAGTGGTCTCAACACCACAGAGCTACAGTTAGCAACCACGTGATTTATGAACAGCAGAAGATGAGGTCTGAAAAATCATGAGAACTAAAGACATGACAGTTTCACATTCATTTCCAGAGATAACTTCTGCCCCATCTATGTCTTTTCATGCATTTGACCACAGTGTAATTTTCCATGGACTGACACTGCTCTACTCCCTTAATGTCCTATTCTTCCCCAGCTACAGGAAATATTCTAAATAAATTTTCGGGGGGGGGGGGAGAAGAAGAAAAGAAAAACAAAAGAAACCAAACATTATGATTTTCTGAGCTCACAGGGCTTTTAAGATACAAATGCAAGAGTGAAGCCTTACTCCTTGCCTCTCATCACTTCTAATAATACATGCAAAGCTCCAAAGATGTCTGTGAACAGAACACATTTTGAATACCACTACTGAGTTGCATCTGAATAGATTCTGAGGACCAGTCCTGACATCTTTCCTTGGCTGTTGGCAGTGTACAAATCTTACATGGGCAGATGTCTGTTAAAGTCCAAGAGGGTTGGTCCTTGTGAGCATTAAATAAAAGTCATTAGAGGGTGACAGCTGCATGATCTGCTGACAGCCAGAACTGAACTGGTACCCTTAGGGAATGAATGAACTAACACTTGTGTTTGACCCAGCAAGGTTCTTTAACTCATCCATCTGGCTTCTTAACCTGTTGACTACATAATTACTCATAATATTAGAACTATTGTGCAATTTTTTATATTTTCGATGGTTGTCAAACATAGTAGTTGGGTTTAAGGAAAGGAAACCATTAAAAATCCAATAAAGACAGTTTCCTAATTAAGCTAGTTACCATTACCACTATGAAAACAGAAAGAATTCCCAATAAATTCAGTTACAGTTACTTATTTAACCTAGACACCTAGAAATATTTACATAGATTCTGTACCATGATCTATGTGATACATAGAATATAGACCCCTGGACTAGTCTCTGATGATCCCAGTCTTTCAACAATTCAAGGCAATTTACATTAATTAGCATGTGGTTCTTAGTGGGGATGCTAAGATAATGTAAAATTTATTACAAGAATCAAAGCTAGAAGCAGGACCTAAGACTTTATGCTGGCACTTGCTGGTGGATTTGATCCATGTTTACTAATTCAGTGAAAAAATATAGTGAAAAAATATGTGACATTATTCTTTAGATTTAGAATACTTTTCCTCTAGGGTAAGGCAAGCTACTAACATTTCACATAATGGACAGATGTGGGAAATCATATTCTCTTAAATAAATTGTACCATCTTTTGCCATGTTTCCACTGGAAGGAAGACACACATTTTGAATTCTTGAATGGGCTAAATACATTCATCACTAGCTTTCAAGGAAAAAAAGTCATAAGAATGAGCTCAAATAACCATTGTTAAAAGGCCTTGCTGCTGTGTTTGCTCTCCACAGATTCATGACATTTCCACAGACGCCATCTCATCTGTTGCAGCAGAAAGGAGATTGCTCTGATCTGGGGTAAGGGCTATATGCAAGACTCTCCTTCTGTGACCTGTATAATAAAATATGTACAAAAGAAAATGGAAGATACGGCAGAATTCTAGGCTGATTATGCCAGTCATTTTCACCAGCCTCACCCACATGATGGCTTGTTCCACTTTTACTGCAGCAGAAAAACATGCTGCATAGGATAGGGGAAGCTAGGATTTTCTGTTGAATGTATTCAGAGATGAAGGCAATGTATTCTTATGAGAAACCAGGCTTTAACTGACAGGACTGAACCACATTGAGGAGACATTTCTGTCCAAGGAATACACTGAACCTGAACTCCAGAGTCTCCACACATGTACAACATCTCTCTCATCTGTATTTGGTAATGGCTTTCACTTCTGAGCTTTCCCATCTTGCTGCACAGGCCTTGCAGACAGTTTGTAGCTGATCCAAAAATAATGAGGTAGTGTCTCCAGCTACTCGGCTATTACAGTTAAGATCTTTTAGCAGTGATCCCACTAAACCATTTGGTGAAATTGTGTCTTGAGTTTGTCTGCATTGGCAGTAAACCTTGGGTCTGTACACTGGAGACAAGAAGCTCCCCCAGTTAAGCAACACAAAGAATGTGCAAAGCTCATCAACCTGGTTATAGAAGAACCTCCCTCAGTAGAAGCAACTGAATTTGAACCAAAGGCAGAAAGAGTCTGGTATGAAACTAAGACTGTTGAGAGCTGTATTTACCAAACTGCTCTGCTACACACCTCCTGTATCATCTAACAGTATGTCCATGGTAAGCAAACCCATGAAGTTTTTAGGCACACAGTGGTGTGAGGAATTTGAAGCCCTTCTTGTTGTTGCCCATTGGCTTCTCTGTCTGGGTGAGTTACTGACACTCACATAGCTAAGCTAGTCACACAAGGGGAAACAAAAGCTTCTGAGTCATAGTTTCTAAAAAGACTGGATGAACCCCATTCTAAAAGGAAGTGTGAAGGTAAGAAATCATGTCTGACCAATTTTAAAGAATGTGGGTGACCTATGTCCTCCCATCACCTGTACCTGAGTTCTCCAGGAACACAAGAGGATTACACTTGTCTAGCTCAAAATATTATGGGGATAAACAGGTGAGGAACAGTAAAGCCCTCTGAAACTGTTGTACTTACCACAGTGGTATCTGATGAAGCCTTAACGGGACTTTTGCAAATGAAGGGAACGCCCCAACTTGTGAAACTGCTACAATGGCTCTTTGGAGACATTGTAACTAAAAGAAAATATCTGCTGTCCTGGTGCTGAGTAAAATGTGTTCCTCCTAAGCTTTGTGACTTGAATTTCAACACCACCATTAAATTATTTCAGCAGAGATTAATTTTCAGGTCAGGTTTTTCTCCTTCTCAAGTTATTGAAATGTACACAGTCTTCACTATATATTTAGGACCATGAGTTTACAGCTCAGTGAATTCTGTGTCCATTCAGTGTCTATAATGAGCTTGAGATGTAGTCTTTGGAGGCATCCACAACACTGACTGAAATTTGGTTAATAGTCTAAGTCAAAAAGTTTTTTGAGTGGAGTCTTCTGGATTTACTTCATTGTTTCAAGATCACATTCAGGTCAACTATTTTTCAAAGCAATTACATATTTTGCTTACCTGTATGTTTTCTTTGATCTACAACAATTTTTCTAAGGGCATTTACAGCCAAAATTATTCTCTTTTTTTTCTAATAAATTACTCTATTAGTTCTATCAGAAGTATCTCAAAAGTGAACTGAATGCTATAAAAATCTTTCAGATGTCATTTTCTGAATATGCTAAGTGACAGTCAGTCTTAATTACTACAGTACTCAACAGATGCTGATGGATCTTCGTTGCTAGCTGAGGTCTTCAGTGTTCACAGGAGCATTAAACAATGAAAATCAGTTACAACTTACGTGATCATTTCTTTGGATGTAAAACTTCTGTGGTTAAGGGTGTCTCATGTTGACTTAGAACCATCTCATCCATCACAGTATTTTTTGTGGACATAATTTGATACATCCACAATTTCTTCCAACATTAAATTGCTTATAGCAAGTTATTAAGAGTCTTCATAAGCAAGACTATGTCTGTGTAGCAATGACCTGGTCATTTTGTTCATGAATAGCAGCAGAAACAGAGAGGCTTAAATAGCAAGGACCAACTTCTGTGTATAGTGGAGCCCTACAGCACCATGTACAACTACAGAGCTGCAAGGAAAGCAGCAGGTTACAAGGGAAACACATTGTTTCATTTAGAGTTTCCTTCTTCAGATTATTTGACCCACCAACAACATGAAAATATGGGCAGGAGGGTAAAAGATACCTCATGTATTAAATTAATTGCCGCAGAAAGAATTTTCCAAAACTCCCAAGATTGAAATATCTTGTTTGCACACTTGTGAGTATTGCACCACCAAACTTTTCTGTGCAATGTAAATAGATACAGGACAACATGGTAAATTTTATTTCTGTTTGCCAACAGATTTGCAAAGGCCTTCTAATGCAGTAAAATTTCCTAATGAAAATCCTAGCAAACTTACCTATGAGGAGAACTGGTCTTACAGTTAGCTGCATCACAGACAGAAGAAACTAACAGATATCAGTGAGATAATTTGAAAAATTTTCTAACTGTTCACATCAACAATGTGCTTTCATGAGAACTAATAAAGAAAAACAGACATTCCTTCTTCATATTCCTCAACTGCGGAGGAATAGGTATGGTTTTCAGTGGCCGTGACTGCAATTTTCCACTAGGGTCATAGGCCAGATATTCAATATACCACCACTAGACCCACCAGCCAGCAACTGGTTGGTTAGCGACCATTTCAGGCTGCAAATGCCTTGTTTGTTCTGGCAAAAAGTCACAGCATGGTAGGGAACATCATGATGATGATTAGAAACTAGTCATAAACCACTTTAAACAAGAAAAGATAGCATGGGTTTAATGATAAAGAAGACAAGCTTCTTAGTCACACTGATGTTTCTTCAGTGGTTTCAGAAGCAAACCACATCAGAGTGAAATGAGTCTGCAGAACAATAGTATTTCAGTAAAAGGAAACTCAAGCCAACTATCAGAAAGCAAAGGTGGCTGACAACAGAAAGGAGCCAAGCAGCCACTTCTTTCCAGTCAGGCAGAATATCTGTTCTCCCTCACAGTTTCATTTCCATGAGGACACATCACACTGTATGCCACTAATCTGCACCCTGTTCAATTGTCAAGCCATGTAATGTAAACAATTTCCTGTTCTTCGTGAAATTTTTTTTGTAAGACGGTTCTTGCCAAGGCCGAGTATGACTCCACACCCAACAAAAAGACAGTGTAAAACTCCACTGCGCTGGGAAAGGGCTTACTAGCAAGTAATCTGTGTTCTTTCGTTCTGTCACTTCCCTTGTCTCCTTTCTCCCTCTCACTCCAAGGCTTCCAGAAAATCTGCACAGCTTGATACTCTTGCACTGATTGCCTGTTAGGAAATGGATGCATAGTTCTACAACCAGTATCATCAGTCTACTAAAGGAAAAAAGGGAAGGAATACCTTGCGTGGTAGCACAGCTACTGTTACAGTTTAGGTCCTAGATATGCGTTTTACACATCAATAGTGGAGCCGAACTGAAAATATTAAAAGTACCTTGCAGTGTATTTTCCTGTCTTTCTGTGGATATTACTTACATTAAAACTAGGACAAAACAGAAGAGCCTCCTACAGGAAATTCACAATTCCAACTAATATGGTGACACTGAAATAAAATCAGCAAGTTCACTACCACCTTCATGGGTATTTGAGAAACAGAATCTGACATTACTGCCAGAGATTAATTTAAGGTATTAAGAACTGGAGACTTTCTCCTACTGGCTCTACAAGATTTTTCAGATATGTGCTGAGCGATTTGGAAGCAAAATCACACAAAACTGACTTACTAAAAGAAATGTCGTTGTGTTGTGCTTGTATAGTGGACTAGTCAAGTTCTTGAAGATCACACAAGCATGGAAGATTCCAACAAGCAGTTCTCCAGTGAACGTTAAGCACATCTTCATAGAAAATACACATGCAACTACATGGGCATGTGTGCATTATATGCAAAGGCATCATCATTTGCCTCCTGAAGATTTATATAGAATTTTTCTACTAAATAATGATAAGAAAGTCTAACCTAGTGAGTTAGACCACTAGATGAGGGGTCTAGATGAGGAGGACCTTGTTTTCCCCACTGCAGCTTTGCATTAGTGGGTAGAAAGCAGTTTGTATGATACCCGTGTTTTGACAGCTGCTGAGCAGTTTTCACACAGATCAGAGCTGTCTTTCCAGCATTCCCCCTGCATCAGTAGGCTGGGGATGGGCAAGACCTTGGTAGGGAACAGAGCTGGGACAGTTGATCCAAACTAATTAACTAGTTGTTCAGCTAATTAGGTCTCCACCTTGCAGACCTAATACAATCAAAATCCAGAGCAACTTGTGAAATCAAAATTAAACTACCACTAAAGTTCCTATCCAGAAATACTAGTTTCATTTTGAAAAAATCAGTCCTCCCTTGCTATTAGTTTCGCATTTAAATAAAACAAATTACTACCATATGATTTTAAAGTTAAAGTCACAAAAGCATCCATCATAAACAAGTCTCCTCTTAAGCCCTTGGAGTGTGAGTCAAAGATCTGAAACAGGAAGTGGGATGAAAAAAACCACAAAAGAGTACATTTGTTCTTTCTCATCTGAGTGCACATACTGAAATATATATTTTATAGATATAGGCATATATGTATGTACATGTATATACATATATACAGGTATACGTATGTGTGTATATATATACCTAAATATAAAATATTCACCCACCACTCTAAAATACACCCTTGACAAAGTAAAGGTCAACCACTTCACTCCTCCTTGGGTTGTGGATTGCAATGAGCTGGCCTTTCACTGCAGATACACAGGAGAGGTGTGCAACTCTTAACTATTTTGTTTCACTGGCCATCTGAGCAGACAGATTCAGTCTTGATATCAACAGAGGGCCATTTAAAGTACATGCTGTCTCCCCAGCACTGGGGAACCCAAGATTTTTGGAGTTCAGACCCATGGGAGATAATATAATTTCAAGGTCAGGCTTTGCACAAAAACAGAGTTACAGCTTCCCAATCCAACTGAAATTCTGCAAGTGGTAACAGTTTTCTGGAAGGAGAGTAAGAAGCAGGGACTAAAGAGGCAGGTTAAATCCCCTTTGACTGCTTTCCTGCCACAGAGTAAATCTATGTATGATTTCTGAGGTGTGGGATTAATAGAAGGACAGGAAAATCACATTTGAACAAAGCCAAGAAGAACAGCTAAAATGAATGGGACATTTGTCCAAGTAGAAACAGCAAGACTCTTTCTGGGAATATATTGTGCTACTCACCTGCTCAGAATATAATGATTCTAGCTCAGGGCTCCAGTTACAGACAGGTGGTCAAACATATTTTTCAACCTATTTCTTGTTTCAATCTCCCACAAGTGCCAATCCAAAACAAACAAGAAATGTGACATAAAAAAAATAATTTAAAAAAAAATTTGTTCCCTTGATTTGTTTACAAGCCACTGCCCAGTTCTGAATTGACATATGGACAACCTAAAGTTCATTTATTTTGCAAGTAAGATAATGAGTATTTCAGAATTTTGACACCTATATCAGTGATATTGAAGTCAGACAGGATTGCAGGGGACGCACATCTGTGAGTTTAAAGCTCTTTATTTACATGTCAGTATTTGGAAGTTCATACATAGAAGCACTGGCCTTCTCTACCTTCATATTGCTGACTGGCAACTGCACCAGGTAGGTCCATGTATTATCTAACACATAAGCCAAAGTCACAGGAAAAATTGTTATCAGCAAAACTTTTCATATGTGCTCTCCCACTTCAAACTACCCCCTCCCCCCATACAGTCATTACCTTTTTTTGCTTTCCTGTGTTTATTTCCCCCAAAAAAGTCTCCCCCCTCAACACCTAACCACAGGAAAAGGTTTTTAAAACACACGTACTTTGATCATACCACACTAAGCTCATGACAGAGCATTAACGAGAAACAAAAGCAAGTACAAGTATGGGCAAGAAGAAGAGTCATCCTTTGTGGTCATTGTCTACATTATGCTTCAAAGACTCCTAAACATAATAAAATTTTTTTAAAATGCCAGATCATTAGTACTATGTATCATTTAATGCTAGATTTTTATGTTTAGGAAATTATATTGCTGTAGAATGCAGACTAGAATGATGGAGACTCACATTTTTGCAAATTTTGTCTGTATTTTAACTTCCTATTTTGAATTATGTTCCAGAGGGGAGTAAATAGAATGAGTATTAAAAGTTTAAAGGGCAAAAAATGTTATTTGTCTCTACAACTAACCTCTGTTCAAAAAAATTCAACACTGAAAAAGTTCTTGTACTTTGTAGATTAAATACACACATAAACATCCTATATGAAAGGCCAGTGACAAATTGTGGAGAACTTATTTCATGCAATCCTTCCCTACTCTGTCTTGAACCTTGTCTCCTAATCCAAAATTCAGTTTTGACAGACAGCAAGTGTTTCCCTCCCCCTCAGCTGTGGTACTCCCTCCTTCTGAAGATGAGCAAGAAGTATATTAGGGTGATTTTCTTCTGTATCTAAAATTTTGTGCAGTTAAAAAATTAAGCAGGTTTTCAGGAAGGACTTCAGATCTGGCAAATGGGATATGTAGCACTGCATTCTAACCCTAAAAAGGTCTAACATCAGTAAAATGGGATTTGGTTTAAAGAAAAACCTGTACTTTTAATATCTAGAGTTTTCAGTATGTTTGAAAAATTTTACAAAGCCTTCTTGAACCCAACAAAATAAGATAATTCAGGAAAATTAGGCACTTAATTGTCATATTTGATGAATAACAACACTTCTGAAATACTGAAAATGTTTCTCTTCTTTAACACTGGTAGTTGGCATTGCACAGTGAAACAATAACAGACTAAATCATCTCTGTAACTCATTTCAGGTTTTTGTTCTCTCATCAGTAATTCGTCTACCCCAAAGTATGGGAATACCTGCATTATTTCGCAGGTTATCTGTTCAGATTCCCTGTTTTCAAATCACTTCCTAATTCATTTCCTTATGTTCATTCATTCCTAGGATACTTCCTGGAGCAAAATAATCAACTGCCCCACAGATGAAACCAGAGGCAGTGCTAGGGACGGTTTGCACCAGTTATCTTTCCCTACTGGTTAGAACAACAAGGCTCCACAATCTCTGCATGTCTTGCACTTTGATGTCTATATGATACATATCCTCTCCCATTCTGCAGCACAACCCAATACTATTTGTAGGATGCTGAAACAGAAAAGCTGAGAGGAAACTAACATTTTAGGGCCATCAGTGCATCTCATTGGACCCAAAAGATAGCCAGGTAAAATACTAGGGGTTAACTACATTGAAAGAGCTGGAATACTATCTGTTCAGAGGTTGTGAGAGCTCTAGAAAGGAGCCCTGAGCAGTTAAATCTCAGCCACTTTGTATTATTCTTTAACACTTGCTGGAATAATTAGATGCACCTTTCCAATGTAGATGCAAATTTCACTTTCTTGGTATTCATTGTGCCTGAAAATGTTTGCTCTATACACATACCTTTCCAGATGCAATTGGCACTTTCACAGACCTTCACACCACCACTTCCTTCAACGCTATATCCAAGCTCTTGGACCATTGGAAGCTAGAAGCACTCTTCTACCAATACACTGAAGTGAAAACATGACTGAATTAAGAATTGTTGTAAAACATATTTAATTAACATGGATGACACCAGTCCCATCAAAGAATTCAACACTCATCATAAGAAAGCTTCAAAAGAGTTTGTGTCCGGGATGAAAGATCAATAGCAAATGCAGAATACCAGTGCAGAATACCAATGCAGAATGCATGGGCTCTAACTTCAGAGACTTGAGACATCTTTCCTCCCATAAAACACCAATTCACTGCTAATGACCACACAAATTCAACCAAGCTGTTTGAACAAGGCCGCTTTACCAGAGAAAGAAGTTCCAGGCCTGTACATCTGGAGTAGCTACCACAGGTCACCTGCCAAACCTTACTGCCCTCTTGTCCTCTTCTGAATTGGCACTTGGGCTGATGCTGCCAGCATACAGTGACATGCTTTCTGCATGTAGCCAACAAGTCTTTGAAGGAAGATCAGTTTTGTGGTGCATTCACTGTAGGGCTGTTGATTCCAGCATGAGACCTACTGGATATTAGAGTCTCTCAAAGCAGTGTCCCAGACACTGGACTCCTTAAACCAACATTACAATATGAAACTGAAAATAGGTACAAGGTATCTGCAAGGAATGAGATCTTCTAAATTACATTAGCATTTCTTTTGGTACCAAAGAAACAGATGATGAAGCAAAAATGAAAAAACAGAGATCTGAATTGTTATTGAAACTTTTTTTTTTTAATAATTAGGTGAGGTCTTCAATCAAAATTCGGACAAAGGTCCAGATCAGCCCACACGGGACATGACCATAGCCACCAGTTCCTAGTAATGTTCATTTCTTCACAATGTTCACTGACATTAATGCTCTGATACCAGTTCTCTGCTTGTTCTGTAATTCTTTGTTTACAGTAATGTGGAAATGCAGCTGATGTTTCCACCAGGCACTCAAAATCAGTAAATTCGTTTTCCAGTGTCTGTGAAATCCACCTTTCCAAGTACAGTCTGTGTTACTCTTCTTCAAAACCCTGCTGCAATCATGACAAGAGATGTCTTAGAAAAAATGTAACTGGGAGAAAAAGAAAGCATTTCTTCTTTATATATTCCATCTGTTCTACCATGGGCCTTCAGCTTTGAGAAGCATTTTCTGTAAGACTTACACAGACAACTTGGCAGAAAGCTAATCACATAGCTTGGATCTATGTCCCTCTAAAATAAGTGCAGACATTTCTGTGGAAAACTCATTGTGTATACAAGGAAGCAATATTTTGGCCCACAGAGAGACCACACAGATTCACTGATATGTGAGAAGATTTTATTCTCAATGGGTCCCATCCCTTTATACTACCATGCAACACAAAGTAAATAGACATTAATTACTATATCTAAGATTATCGGATTTTTGTATGCATTTAGCGAGGACTGACTTTCAAATGGTTTTAGGAAGAACTTAGTTTTTGGTCATGCCACAATGTATCACCAAGACCCCCATATCACAGTTTAGAAAATAGTTGTGGTTCTTGATGTAGAACTCTGAATATTTTAGCTCTAACTCAACTCCTACTTGTAAGTTACAGTTTAGTTCTAGGTTTACATAGAATTATAGAATATCCTGAGTTGGGAGGATCATCGAGTCCAGTGGGTGGCCCTGCACAGCACAATACCAAGAATCCCACCATGTGCATGAGAGCATTGTCCAAATGCTTCCAAAACTCTGTCAGGCTTAGTGCTGTGACCACTTCCCTGAGGAGCCTGTTCCAGTGCACAACCATCCTCTGGGTGAAGAACTTTTTCCTAATATCCAGCCTAAACCTCCTCTAAAACAGCTTTGGGCCATGTCCTTGGGTCCTGTCACTTTTCACCAGAGTGAGGGACAGTGAGGGACAGTGCCTGTCCCTCCACTTGCCCTCATAAGGAAGTTGTAGACTGCAAAGAGGTCTCTCTTGGTGTCCTCTCTCAGTGTCTTCTTCTCCAGGCTGAACAAACCAAGTGACCTCAGCCATGCTTTATGCAGCTTCCCCTCTAGGCCTTCTTTGTGGTGTAAGTCATTTCACTGTAGGGATGAAAGACTGACACACAGTCCTGTCCTGGGAACAGTGCTGTTTAATATCACCATCAACAACATAGACAATGGGACTGAGTGCACCCTCACCAAATTTGCAGATGACACCAAGCCAAGTGGTGCAGCTGACATACCTGAAAGACAGGATGACATCCAGAGGGACATGGACAAGCTCAAGAGTGGGTTCATGGGAATCTCATGAAGTACAACAAGGTCAAGTGCAACATCCTGCACAAAGGTCAGGGCAACTCCCAGTATCAAGAAAGGCTGGGGAATTAACAGGTTGAAAGCAGCCCTGCCCAGAAGAACTTGAGGATACCAAAGGCTGAAAAGCTGGACATGAGCTGGAAATGGGTTATGGCCCATAAAACCAGCTGTATCCTGGACTGCATAAAAACCACATGGCCAGCAAATCAAGGGAGGTGATTCTGCCTCTATTCCACTTTGGCAAGACCCCACCTGGAATGCTGTGTCCAGGTCTGGGCCCCTCAGAGCAAGAAAGACATGGAGTTGTTGGAGTGGGCCCAGAGCACAGCCACAAAAGTGATCAGAGGGCTGGAGCGCTATTCTCTGAGGACAGGCTGAGAGAGTTGTGGCTGTTCAGCCTGGAGAAGAGAAAGGCTCTGGAGAGACCCTACTGTGGCCTTTCAATACTTACCGGGGGCAGATAAGAAAGACAAGCATAGACTTTTCAGTAGGCCCTGCTGTGATGGCACAAGGGGTAATGGATTTAAACTAAAAGAGGACAGACTGACACTAGATATAAGGAAGAGATTTTTTACAGTGAGTGGCACATTGAAATAGATTGCCCGGAGCAGTGGTAGATGCTCCATTCCTGGAAACACTCAAGGCCAGTTTGGACCTGATCTAGCTGAAGATGTCCCTGCTCATTGCAGGGGCTTTGGACTAGATGACTTAATTTTAAAAGTCCCATCCAACCCAAGCTATTCTATGACTCTATGATTAAGAGTGAATAAATAACACGTACTCATCTTCTAAAAGACATTACACTTTAAGGAAAAATGCTTTACATACATTGCTTCATAGAAAGTGCTTATCCTCTCACCACAAAAAAAGTTATGTCCAATTTCTCTGTTGGCTAGATTTACTTAGGATTATTAAACCAATTGAGTTGTGTATTTTAACATTTCTAAAATGCACAGACTCTTCAATCAGTTCATGAAGGGGGACAGGAAGAAAGAAAGAACTGCTGTTGAAAGGAAGATTTTCCAGACTGTTTTGTTTATTAAGAGAAGAAAATTATTGTCCCAAGGATCAGGTTTCCTGGAGTGATACAAAATTGTTTTTTTTCCAACATCCAGTGACATTCAAGAGTACAATTATTACAAAGTGTCAGTCACCAAGCCTGTTATGCCACCTGTCCTGACACTACCTCCTTGTCGCAGAAGCTGAGCTTAATACCCTCATAGAAACTTCTCAAGTATATAAATTTAGGATTATAATTTAGGACATTAAGAATGCATCTCTGAAGCAACCTTACTCAACAGTCATGGTCAAAAAAATAATCATGTAAAAACAGCTATTAGCATTTTCACTACTGACCTTGCAACTGATACCATCCAAGAAAGGAAAAGATAAGAAAAATTGTGGTCACCAAATAAAAAAATACGACTTAATATATAAACAGTCACAAGGAAATAGCAGGAAAATAGAGAGGTGGGTTTGAGTGTAATGTTATGGTAATAGATTTTTTAAGTACCATCATGCTTCACATGAGAAATCAGTTTTCACATTAGTGAAGAGAACCACGTGGGTGGGGAGAGAACATGGATTTATGTTATAAAAAGGAATGGATAATGCCTAAAAAAAAGAAGGATGGTGTATCAGTCTTCACTAGGAAAAAATAACTAGGTGTACATCATGATAAGGTGTACATCAATAGAGAACAACGCCTAAATGGGAAATTATCTGAGGTCTTTGTTTCACATTAGGCAGACTCCATGTGTTCTTTCACCCTTGACCAAGAATCTGACCACTTACTGTCATGATAAAAAAAATATTCTCAGAAATCTACTTCTTGGTAATTTTTTCATAGCACCTCATTCTGTTTACACGACAAAATGGACAGGTACATCCTGCCAAACTGAAGCAATTATCTTCTTCACACACAGTGGTTATTAAGGCAAGTGGAAAACTGAATCATTCATGCTTTTCATGCGCAATTCTTACAATACATGCTTTCCCTCAGAGGTAACAAACCCATCTTGAGGGTTTCACTAGTCTAGTTTTGATTTTGCTTTGCAGGATGATAGTCTGGAGAAAGGAGAGTGAACCTGAATCAAATAAATTACAAAGAAATTGCTCCTGACTTTCTTGTAGCAGACATTTCCTAAATGGACCTTCTTGTGTTACTGTTGGCCATGTTAGCAAGGTATTATCCTTATAACATGTTCCAGGCCAAAGACAAGGTAAAATACCGCATCAGAAAAACAAATATTTTACTTACGTATTTGAATGCTACACTATCCACCTGTTTCTTTTCTATTTCAGCTCTCCTGTTATTCCTTCCTTCCAAACCTATTGCAGCATGACTGTTGGGTAAAGTCACAAGAGTTTTCATGATGGAGAGTTTCTTAGACACCTGACAACAACTGGACAAAAAATTTTAATTGAAACAATTCCTTAAAAAAAATGTACAGAGATATTTGTCATGTACTTTTCAGAATAACACTGATTGTACAATAGCAGTACTCTAAAAGCAGATTTGACACACTAAGAGGGACAAAGCAAATACTGACATTTGAATCAGTCACCCTGCTTTGCTTTTGTGAGTGGAGAGAAAGAGACATTTCTACAGCCCTATTCATCTTATCCTAAAAGAAGTGTCTAAAAAAAGTCAGATTGATCACTCCCTGTATAAAGAATGCCTGTGTATTACTGCATTTCATATCCAGCCTTAGATTTATTGACTAACTACACAGGATCATTCCCCACAGGAAATTAATATTTCCCACAACCATACACGCTTTCACCACTGCTAGTAAAGGCAGTATGCAGGACTTTTTGTTCTAGAAACTGAAGAAGGAAAGACTTCACATTGTCTTAGAACTTGAATTTCCTAGACATGTTCATGCATTATTCAAAAGCTCTGGTATTCTGCTGACGAAAAGCTCTAGTATTCTGCTTAGCAGAAGACAGAACACTTTCAGCCAATATCATAGGAACATATCCTGAACACTTACTCCCTAAATATTTCAATTATTAATCAAGAGGTCAACTGTGTTTAGATCTCTACCTCTTCCAGGAAGTTCTTCTTGGACATGCAACCTGCAAACCCTTCCCCACTTCCCCCTAGCATTGCTTGAAGCAGGAATCAGGACCCTCAAAGCTCATTCAACCTTTCTTCAGCTCCCTCTGTTGCTGATGGAGAGAAACAGCCTCCCCTAGACTCAGGTCTCCTTCAGAACAACTCAGAGCGCTGGAAGTTTGGTCTGTTTTCTGAATGGCCCTCAGGCAAGTGAGTTGAGTGTAAGTGTCCCTTGGCTGCCGTCCCTTTGTCAGTACATGAAACCTTAGGCATCGGAGGAGAAACAACAATACAAGACAAGCTCCTCCTTCAGTGAGTATACACTACAGTAAATCCAGAGCTGCAGACTGATCCAAGTTCTGCAGTTACAGCTAAGTCCGCAGGAGCTGCACACAAGGCAAGAGAGGAGCAGAAGGAAGTGAAGGAGAGAAGCCTGTACAAGCTCCCTGCTCTCCTGTCAGTTATTGAGAACTGCTCCAGCTATGAAACTGCTGCAATAGACCCTGTGCACTCTTACAGTCCAGTGAAACTTAGACCCATTTCAATACATCTCCCATCACAGAGGGAAAAAAAGACTGGTCTGCCACTGGCATTGCTTGACTAGGGATGAGACTTGCTTTTCTCTCCTTCCTTTCACCCTCCTCCATGTCAGCTGTGTGTTCTGCTGCCCTAAGCAGTCTGTGTGACCTGCTGCCGTAGGCTGTCTGCACGCTGGTGAGGGGAACCTTGCGCTAAGCTCTCTTCTCACAATAGCAGCATGCTCTTGCCAAGAGAATGACAGAATCACGGAATCAGTTAGGTTGGAAAAGACCTCTGAGATCATTTAGTCCAACCAATAACTGAACATCACCACGTCAACTACACCACGTCATTAAGTGCCACGTCCAGCCTTTCTTCTGGGCAGCCCATTCCAATCTTTAATCACCCTGTCTGTGAAGAAATTCCTCCTAATGTCAAACTGAACCCTCCCCTGGTGCAGTTTAAGATTGTGTCCTCTGATCCTGTCACTAGTTGCCCGGGAGAAGAGACTGACGCCCATCTGGCTACAACATCCATTCGGGTAGCTGTACACAGCAACGAGGTCTCCCCTGAGCCTCCTCTTCTCCAGACTAAACAAGCCCAGCTCCCTCAGAAGGGACTGTGCTCATAGTACTTGTGCTCCAGAACCTTCACCAGCTTTGTTGCCTTTCTCTGCACTCACTCCACCATCTCAATGTAAAAAAAAAAAAAAAAAAAAAAGAGAGAGAGAGAGAGAAGAAGAAAAAAGTCGTCACGATGCTGGCCTGTAGCTCTGCCTGCAGACTGCTGCAGCTGTGCACTGCCAGAGCCCCGGCAGTATAACACGGGAAACGCCAGACCTCAGCTGGCACTAACTCCCGACTGCAGGCCGTTTCAGAAACCGTGCAGGAGCCCATCCCCTCTCCAGAGGAACCAGTTCCACAGCGTGCTGAGCCGGCGCCCCGCCGGCCGCGCTTCTGGGCGGGGGCTCGGCGGGACCGCGGGCGGCTGCTGCCCCCGTGTGCCGGCGGGGATGCTCGGCCGGGTTCCGGCACGGAGCGCTTGAACCGGGAGCTCCGGCTCCTGCCCCAACCTGGGACCTGCAAGAGAAGACAAAACACTGCGATTAGACATGGCTTAGTATCATCCCCTCTCTTCACCCTATTTATACTTATACTGTACTGGGCCACACAGGCTCGGCCTAAGCTAAGCGCAGCAGCCACGGATGCTGGGTGGAGGATGACTCCAGTAGTCACACGGGTCAAGAATGAGTGGGTGGGAGAGGGGCGGGGGAACAGCGTGACACATATGTTTCTGATCTGATAAGTACGCCTGAATCAATTGTGGCACAGAAAGTCTGCGGCAGCGGAAAAAAAAAAAAAAACACAAAATAAAACAAAACGAAACCTACAAAACAGAAAAAAAACAACAAACACAATTAAATTTGTGTCACTGATGCACTGAGCTACAGCACCGGCCTTTGAAGGACCCAAGGCACCTTCATGTATGTAGCGTAGGCTCATGGGTCTGGTCATCTCTGAGAGATGGACACAGATGGACACATGCTGGCTGCCTAGAACCAGGCTGGTTTTCTGATCTCCTCACAAAGGAGGATTTAGATCTCTTCTGATTTCTGAACCTTCTCACCACTACCGTGGCTTACTCAAGTCATTATTTCTAATGTTATCATACACTTTTTAATATTTTAAGGCCTACTAAGTAAAGACTAAATGCTAGATTTACATTTTTTTGATTTACATTTGTTCAAATTCATTCACAAAGCAATTTGTGGCAGAAAAATATAAAACATAATGTATCAAAATTTGAAATGTAGAAGCCTATATAATAATAAACAACATTTTTTGTTTTTCAAACAAATTTTAAGCAATGTTTTAGGTGAGAATAATAACAGAAAGCACAGCTTGGTTTCTGGGTAATTATTAGTTATACCAGTAAATATTTATTATATTAATGGGGGGGAGGTATTTCTTTATTTCTGAAATAATATTAGATGTAAGTTACAAACTGTTGAGATGTAGCTTAGACACCAGGATCTTGCATGGATTTTCTGTAACCAAACACATTCAAACTTGCTTTTAAAGTCAGCATTAGCCACCTGTACTTGCCTGTTGAGTACAGCTTTGCTCATTTCAGTGGAGAAGTCTGTGCCGTTTTTGACCCAGCCATCAAAACACCATTCCTGCAGGCCTTACTGCGAGACAGAGATGAAGCCTAACATGTTCTCAGATACAAATACTGAAATTTCACAGTGTTCCCCAAACATCTCTCTGTTATGTTATGTTCTGTTATGTAGAACTGTGTGAAAGTCTCCATATAGTCTAGTTAAACAAAACTAACATGGACTTCCGCTACTTAGAAATTACAGAAATGATCGAACATGCCACTATGAATTTGTACAAATCAATGACACTCATAGTGATACTGAAGTCACTGAAAAGAAACAAACCACCTGATTCCAGGTTTTACATTCAGAAAGTTCCATTCTATATTCATCCTTTAAAATGTAACATCTAAATGCAGCAAAAAATCAGAGAAAAAAAATGAGACAGAACTCACTCTTCAATGGTGATTTGGAAAGCTGAGAGGGAAAGAAAGTAAGCAGAGACTGAGAAGCAGCATAGACAGGAAAGAGCACAGCAAAGCCCAGAAGAACAGAAATGTGAAAAGGACAAAATAAAATCCCGAAAACTGAAAGGAAGAGAGGAATACCAGATGCTCAGAAAGAGAGAAGAGCTGTTCAGGGGAAAACAAGATGAAAGACAGAAAAAATTTTGGGGTTTTGTATAACTGAATTGTAACCACTACAAGTTGATGCACCCTCAGAAACCAAGAGCAAGAGGCAAGAATCTTTAAAATATAAAACAGTAAAATGAAGACACATAAAACACCAGGTGTGTGACTCTGAAATTCAGTGTCTTGCACAGTTGGCTCAGCAAAACAACAGTGGAGCTGCTTGGCTTACACCTGAGATTCTCAGCTAACTCTTTCATGCAGACCTTCAGTCTTACCATCTCAGCAGTAAGATACCAGTAACTGGCATCTCATACTGCCAGTTAGCCAGCAGCAGTTAAGAAAGCAACCCATATCCCTCATGATTCTGTCCCTTCCTGCTGTTCGTAGTTGTACTGTGCCATGCTGTGCGGGCTCAGTGCTTCTAAGCAAACAAAGCTGCCTGTGATCTCACAGCAGCTGACGAGATGCAGGGCTGAGTCTGTAAATAGGGTGGTTTCAGCCATCCTGCCTTCCTTCTATCGGAACAGCTGGCCCCCAGACTGCTTCTCCAGGTCTGTCCAACAGCATAGCTGTCTCTTGCAGAACAACTCTGCCAAAGACACCAGAGGAGCCCAGGGAGTGTGCTGTAGGGTGTGGGGTGTGCAATACTACAAACCCATAAGAGGTCCCAGCAGCTCTCAAGACTCTGCAGACGAACACTGGAATATCCCACACAGGTCAGTTAAACAGAGCAATCACCATCCTTAGATGATGGGAAGATCCTTTTCATTCATTTCTTCTCTTTTTTTTCAGCTAGATTGATCTCTGTACTCTGAAGTCCAGCAGGCACTGTGATCTTAAACAGCTGTTGCGGCAACAGTGACAAAAATGAGCAGCCTGCTCCTTCCGTCTGAGATGCGAGTTTCATGTTTCAGCTCCTCCCTCACATTCCAGGCCTTCCCAGACTCCCCTCCAAAGATTTCAAAAATGGAGCCTCTTACAACTACTTACCCTCTGAAATACTCCGTGACCAAAGCCAGGGTCACTGTGGTCTTTCTGTCATTGTTTTTGTGTACCACCATTCTCTGCCTGCTACAACTCAGATTTTTTAAACCTAAAATCAAAGATTTTTATTCTTTTGAAGTCAAGGATTCACGAGGAAGGAACATTTCTTTGGAGAAGTACAGAGGGAAAGTAAGTTTTTGTTTCATTTTATCTGTCTTGAATTGTTACTGACAAAAAAATAATACATTTTTAGGTAAATAAAAAGTTTGGTTATGGGAATTTTTAGCAGAGATTTGTAATAAATTCCTGTTCTTTAAACAGTAAGCTGGAGAAACTTTTTTTTTTCTGGATCTGTTCCAGGAATTAAGTAGTAGATCTAATAAACCAAGAAAAATAAATTCATATTATTTAGTATAGATCATTATAGTCTAACAGGAAAATGTGTGGATTTTAATCTTAGTTAAGAATGGTAGCATGTTGTATTGAATTTTGGAAGTTGATCTAGTAAATATGATTTAGTCCAAGTCCTAAATGTTTTTTTAAATGTTTACATTTAAACAAAGCTGCAAGCTGAAGTTTGTCTATTTATTGGATTTTTATAACGCATTCTCTGAATGTAAATATCTTCAGCTGTTTTCATTGTTAACTGTTTAATGAAATGATGATCAGACAGATTAAATTTAGCTTTCTGACAGGAACCATCGCAGTAATGAGAAAAGCAATTTAAACATTTAATTATAATCTCTATATTATCTATAGGGGTTTTTTCTTACTATTCTAACTTTATTTCTCTGAAGGCAACTTTAGTTGTAAACGTGGCCAGTTACTGCCAAAACACAGACAAAAATTACATCGCACTGCAAGAGCTACACAGAGAGTTTGGTCCCTCCCACTTCACTGTGCTGGCATTTCCCTGCAACCAGTTCGGAGAATCAGAGCCTAGTTCAAGCCAGGAAATAGAATCTTTTGCCAAAGGAAACTATGGAGTAACCTTCCCCGTTTTCCACAAAATCAAGATCCTCGGATCAGAAGCAGATCCCGCCTTTAAATTTCTAATAGGTAACTGTTTTCTTTTGTATATCAAGCTGCCTGTAACCACGGTAATCTCACTGAATTCCAGTCTGAGGTTGTTTGTCAGGAAACATTAAAGTCTTTAAACTTCTCTGCTCATGGAGAGAAACAGGCACTAAGCATACAATTCATCTCATTCCAATCTGAATATAAAAAATACGGGCAGAAGAATTGTATCATGGAAGAATCAGTTTCTCCTCACTGATCATAAAAATATCCTACTGTGACCAGCCCATCCAGAAACATCCATTTTGTGAATGCATGAACTTGAGTGCAAAGGTTCCCGTCTATAAGATCCCATTTCAAATTACATGATTTTTATTGAAAAGCGGCTTTTCTTATGGACAAAAATATAATTATGGGAGTGTCCTAAAATTACTGAAAGATTTTAAATAAACACATGCAGATTCCTTTTTTTTAAGCAGAGGCAGGTGTCTGTCTTTATGTAAACTGTATTGTGAAGCAGGATTATATCTACTGTAGTTATATATCATCACTGATTTGTGTTAATTTGTCATGAGAACTTCAGGGCCCAGTGTGCAAAACCCCCTCACAAAAATACCCCCATTACAGAGAGCACTTACTGTCTTAGGGCCTCATATTCTCACAAGTAAAATAAAACTCTCTGTCCCTTCAGGTGACCAAAGAGCTCATAGAGCCAAAGCCAGCTTGAAAAGCCTCTCTGAATTGTCCTGAGCTTTGGCCAGGTCTTTGACCCATGCTTAATGCTGAT
The DNA here is from genome assembly GCA_036023395.1 of Myiotriccus ornatus. Classification (NCBI taxonomy): domain Eukaryota; kingdom Metazoa; phylum Chordata; class Aves; order Passeriformes; family Tyrannidae; genus Myiotriccus; species Myiotriccus ornatus. The sequence continues at coordinate 54,561,310 of JAYRBT010000093.1, read as the reverse complement.
ATATGAAAGAAAGGATACTTAAAACATAACCCTTCTCCAACACACCAATTTAACTAACAATAATGTAAGAGGAAGCCCAAACCTGTTCTATCACCTTGAACCAAGACAGGATCACAGTTACCCAAATCAGTACATGTGTTTATCCAGACTATTTCAATAGTCATATGAGAGATTCCAAAACCTCATAGTCTATTTCAGATTTTTGCACCTCCTCTTGTCAGAAAAATATTTAAATATCTAAAATAAATCTTTCTTACAACACTTCTACTTGCCATATTCTCTGTGATACCTCTTATGTACTTGAAAATTATTATTATTATTTAGGAGTCATTTATGTTTCACCACTGTCACTGCAACTGTGTTTCTTCCTACCTCCTCTTAAGCAAGATATGAAAAACCTCAGTAAACCTTGTTGACCTAAGCTGCCGGAGGTCCAGTGGAATTACTGAGTTCTCTCTCAGTTTTTTATAGAGGAGACTAGAGCATGTAGGTTCCAGCTGCATGGGATGAAATATGATCATTCTAAATATCAGTGCAATCAGTGTAAGATATCAATACCTACAAAGAAAAAATATTTAGCATTTTTTTATTTGACATGCTGTTCACCCACAGGAAGGAGAAAGATCTTCTGACACTTCAATATTTTTAAATAAAGTCTTTCTTTTCTTGCATTCCCAAGTTTCACATTTAATTATTGTGCATCTTCAGTAAAAGAAGCACCTGCTTTCTTCAGATAGCTGTCTTGAGAATCAGAAGGTTGAGCATCTTCGTGCTACATCGCCTTCTTGTGCCTGTTACTGCTAGACACACTTTGCCCAGCACTATCAGATAGTCTAGCACAAAAGGAGTCCACTTGGGAGCATAAATGTGAACGTTGAGCATCATTCACTTACCACTTTTCCAGTCATTAACAACAACCAGTAAGCCATGCCCAGACTACTAGCAAATAACAAGGTGTGATTACTTCTGCATAAAAAGTTGAAGAGTCAGCTCAGGACATTGAAACAATTACAGGTGTAACTCACCGAAACAATCTGATGCCATCCTTACAGATTCTTCAAAGAGAGAGCCTCGATGGAATTTCTGGAAGTACCTTGTCAGCCCTGAGGGTAAAGTTGTGAAATTCTGGAGACCCGAAGAGCCAGTGCAAAGTATCAAGCCAGAAGTAGCAGCATTAATCAGGCAGATTATCATGAAAAAAAGAGAGGACCTCTGAAAAAGCATTTATACTGTGAGTCTATTCAATAGCATGGATATACAGCCTTTGCACATTCCTGGGAAATGTTGCTAGAAGCTAAACCATCAGGTGATTTTACTTCTCTTTAGTGTTGGTATTTGCAACCAATATGGTTGGTAATATGTCTATTAATGCTGGATTTGCCCCTGCAACAGCCTTGAGAAAGACTGAGTTTACTGAGATGGCAAGGCACTAAGTACCTTGCAAGGATGGACCTTCAATCTACATAAGGCTTCTGAATGTTGCTTTTTTTTTTTTTTTTTTTTTTTGAGTTGCTGATAATTGCTAATTGCAATTGTCAACAGCAGGGGGATAGCTAGAAAGAAGACTTATTAGTAAATTACTCAGTATTTGCACAGGTTTCTTTCCCATCTACCAGTAACAAACAGATTTTGATATTCTGTTAACACATACTCACCCTGTCTGAAGCACATGGGGCCCAGAGGCATCCACGACAGGCTTTTTAGAGAAAAATGTAACTGAAGAGACCAGCTTTACATCATTCTCTTGAGGAAGACTACACAGCATTCTCTCGAGGAAGACTACAGAACTGTGAAGCTGTCAGTTGTAAAAAAACTGTACATAGAAAATGAAATTATTAAATGTAAAAGAAAAAAATTGCAGAAGTATTTTCTTGCCTGCTTTGTGTTTTGATTCATTTTACATTTCACCTTTACAGGAACACCTTTAAACTCTTTAACCATCTCTATACATTTGCACCATGGTACAGTGCCTTGACTATGAGATCCTCTCCTCTTGGATTCCTGGTCTTCTGACCTGGATTAAGGCAGAGCCTGTGTGAATATACATAGTTGCTTACAAAAGGATTCAAGGTGCAACGAAAATCAAGAGTCTGGGATTCTCACAAATGTCTTTCTGAGACAGTCTGAGACAATACTCCCCAGCCATCTATCTACCTACCTACCACCTCTAGCATAAAAAACTAGTCTTCATGCAGAGGTAGAAGAACTCTGTGAAGGTTCATGGTTCAAGCTCCACTCTTCTCACCTTGCAGTCTCCCCAGTCCTGCATGTAACTGCAAACCCATTTCCAATTCTGCTTCACTGTTCTATTACAAACTGCCTAGTGTTTTGATTCATCTTTTTGAAAAAGGGAGATAGTAAATTTGAAGAAGAAATGTCACTCTGGGTGTCCAAGTCCTAATGCAGGGCTGAGAGAATAGAAATGAGAGAATCCTATGTCTCATAGGAAGTTTTCTACAGGAGAAGGATGGATAGCATTAGTGCTGTTGTCTTGTAAGACTAACTGAAAATAACTGATGTGCTTCAAAACTTTTTCCAATAAAGATAATCACTTAACTGTATTAAAAAGCTGAGAAATTGAAAAGCAATTTTAAAAAAAAGTTATTGAATTAATTGACAATTTCACACACATTAAAATAAAAAAATAAAAATGAAAATAAAAACTGAATGAATAATGACAGAAAACTGTTGTAAAAGAATGAGTGATGATACTGATGAGAAAGATTTAACAAAGGCATCAGTAGTGACAAACATCACTGGATGTTTGGAACAGAACTCAAACCTTGGCAATTTCAGCTACTCTAACTTTCAGAGACCAGCTAAGGACTATGCAAAAGATTTCATTAGCTGAAATCAGCCTGCTGCTGTTGTTTTAGACCAGCCTCTGAGCAATTTGCCATTATCCCACAAGACTCCACATCAAATCTGTCAACCCAGTTCCTGTTCTTATTCTGAGGTTCTGTATTTTACTCCAGTCTCCTCCTGCATGTGCAGTTCCAGCATTGAGAACATTCAGTAGAACATGTCAGGTGATTTTTGTCTCATCTCTCTGATGCTTTGATGGAGCAGAAAGGGAATTCAGATAAGGACCGTCTGCCCTCATTGGGAGCAATCTATATTCCATGGCACTAAGTGGAAGGACACAGTGTTTTTCCCATAAAGAGTGAATATCTTAAATTGAAAATACATCTAAAATATGCATGTCCACTCCTGTGTACTCCTATAGCTCCCTGGTTTTTTGTATCACTGAATAAGAAAGGCTTAGGTATAAAGAAATGTTGGGTGCTGTTACTGTAACACCTAAAAAAAGGTCTATTTTAGTCTTGGTATTGCCTTAGAGTTATTCAGCATGTGGGAAATTTTGCTTGGGTTCCTAAAATGCCTATGAAGGATAAACAGAGCAGTATCATTTTCTAGTTTGGAAGAGATCAGGAGGGAAGGGAATGTGCACACCTTGCTTGTGACTCACTCACTAAAGGACACAGCGTAATCTTAAATATCACAATGCCAGCATTAAGATCAAATGTCTTTCCTGGTATTCAGAAATAGCATGTGATATTACCCAGTGAGTGGACAGAATTATTTAACTCACTCCTACCTGAATTAAGTTTACTCTGTAGTCCTAGAAAAAGAATGTTTTGTCTGATAACAGTCATGGAATTTCTCATTTCACTATTTGGTCACAATCCACTACAACTATTTTCTGTAGAAATTTGAATATAAGTACTATTATCTCCTCAATCTAAGCAATTTAAGTCTTTCAAAATTTACTGCTAATTAGCATTTGTCCAAAACCTCCGTGTGTTTGTATTACTTATACGTCTTGAGACATGCCAACTCTTCCAATATAATATTTAGGGAAGATCATTGATAAACTAATCATTTATTTCTTCTGGGGTAAAAAATAAAGCATCTTTAGTGGACAAATCTACACAGACTTGGAAAGGCAAATAAAAAAAATGAAAATTATGCAACCATATAATTACCTATAGTCAAAAGCCAAGAAGGTAATATGAATACATAAGTATCCACTTACAGTTAATTTAAAATATAGCATATAAAAAATGTAATCTCCAAAACTGTGAACAGACTGAAATTTATTTCTTGGATTCCTTAATAATACCACCAATTTAGGATAAAACCACCCTCCCAAGACAGCTAACAGAGTTCAGTCCATGAGTGTTACAGTTATTTCATCTTCATTTCAGCATAACCTAACCTATTACATCCTTCATCCTAACCCTCATTCCTATTTCATCCTTCCTTAACTCTTTAGATCTCATATATCTTTATTTTCTTGAGCAGATATCACTTAACTGTGAGCTTCTCTTTACAAGAGATTGTCTGGGAGTGCAAATATTCTAAATCACCACAAGGTGATTTTCAGTCACTACCAGTACATGTTCCTGTTCTTTCAAGTACTGTCACAAAATACTTGTTTGATGAGCCAAAACATCAGTGCTCCTTTAAACATTTAGTGGTGTAAGAGAAACATATTCATACAGTGTTCAAACCTGAAATCTTACTTTATAGTTGCATAATTGAGTAGATTCTTTATAAGCTAGTTAGGTTATCTGTATAAATGTGTGAAATACAGTTACATTAAATTTTATACCCTCAGTTACACTTAATTTTATACCCTACCTTCACTCAGACTACCTAACCTAGCACTGCTCCTTTCAGTCAGGGGAACTAGGCAGGCACTGGACCCCATACCAGCTAAGGATCTCATAAGATATTTATAACAGTGTTTATATTCAAGTCTCAACAATGATGTGCTAATGTGGCAGTGCAGTCAGTTGCTGGTGTGTGAAGAACAGCTAACTAACAATACACTGCCTAATCACCACACACTACAGTAGGTTCATCCAAATTCTGCAGACCTTCACAAACACTGATGTTATTTCTCTTCTTAGGAGACCTTCACTTTGCAAGCCACATATAGCAGCACCCAGATAAAACAAGTATTAACAAATAATTTCTTCTACACTCTGTAGGTGACTGAAGTGCCGGGATGAGGATAAAGTTAACACTCTGTTGGCTGTGGCAGTATGTTTGATAGAAGCTTGCAGTGTAACATTAATCAAAAAGATCAGTGTGCTTCCAGCCTTTATTCTTCTAAGTATAATATTGTATCCAACTCAATTTGTGTCTCTTGGCTGGAGTTGTGCAGTTGTTTTAATGCACTGATGTTCACAAATTTATTCTGAGAAGTAATGAAGAAGAAAAACTCTAAAGCTGACTTGGCTTTATATATACAATGGAAAGGTAATTATTTTTCAGATATAGAATTCACACAATAGTGAAAATTACTTTAAGTCTTTTCCACTTTAAGTACTCAATTTTTTTTAAAAAAAAAAAAAACCACAAAACTCTTCTCCCCCCTAAAACTACCCACTTGCATTTGCCAAATATCATTATCCAAAAAATTAAAATCAAAATTTAAAACTCTCGTAAAGTTTTTAACTCTTCTGCTTTTGCTTTAAGAAACCTCCCAGAACTTAAAATTGTTTGAAACATCTGAATAATTTACCTACTTCAAGTATTTATAAACTTCCTGTTACCCTAATATCTGAAAGCAGTTGAAAGTCAGAGTTTAAATCAACTGAAAAAATTGTCACAATTCTTTGAATAATGGCAGATAATGGAAATACAATATACCACTATAATACATGAGGTTGACAGTCAAAAAAAAAAAAAATAACAACAACAAAAGTAATCAGGAGGACCCAGAAGATTTCTTGTACAAAAGTTGTAGCTGTCCCTTTTGATGGCCAAGGTATGTGGAAAAAGAGAGCAACTGCATGTTAGCTGATGTCAGAATTTCAACCAGCTAACATACACTGCCATCCCATCACACACAAAAACATTGCCTGCATTCCTTGAAACAGAATCCTAGCACCTTCCAAAGGAATTGCCTTTAAGCAGTGGTGCTCCAGCCCTGCAGCAGGTGGCAGTGCAGCAGCGACTGCTACATCCAGGTACAGCAGCCAGCTAGCAACGCACTGCCTACCAGACACAGAGTCCTTGCAGTGAGATGCCTCCTGAAATAACATGCCTGGAAACTCTTTTATTTTCTACCTAAATCCATCATTATTTACCTGTTTTGAGGTTCATGTTTCATACATGTATATATAGAAGTTCAAACAGAATGTAGTGTCATGAAATAAATGTCACAGATAAGTTTCTGATTCAGCAAGACAAGAATTAGTGTACTAGTATAAAACCTATGAGGAGTGTGACTAGAATCAGACCCCAGACTGTACAAAAGGAACTGAATAGTGTTGCAAACAGTTTCTTGTCTTAAACCACCATTTGAACAAGTTGAACAAGTACCACTATAGTATGTTACCCCTGCAAGTTAGTTAGTGTCATACTTACCTGTGTCCTTTTTCTCAGATGGGCATTTTTTTATGGTCACTGTTGCAACCCCTGGGTTAGTCTAGATGAGCTGAGAGTCTAGTTCAGTATTTTCAGTTCAATTTTAGCTTATTCGGAAATTAGAATTATTGGTTACGCCATAGTGCAACTTAACTGTAAGTTACGAGCCACAGCACATCTCCATTTACAGCCACATAAAAGAGGATACATAAAGATCCCAGGATTGAAGCATATGGATTCAGGCTGGATGGAGTTTAGATTTTACCTCCCACATCCATTTTAATTGAAAGTCCTTTGAAGTCACACTGGTAAGGAGCAACTGAGTTAGACACTTTGTACAGGAATCAGTGAATACTGTATTTTAAGCCTTCACTTTAGTTCTTCAAAACTGGTCTTAAATCACTGAAAATAACTTAATACAAAACAAAACAAAACATAAACCATTTACTTGCCTGAGTGCTGCTGTTAGCAGCCACGGGAAAGCACTGGATAACTGATTTCTGCTTGTTTCACAGCAAGATGCCACCTCTAAGTTTTCCATGATGTTTTTGAAGGAAACAATATGGAGTGCAGCTAGCAGCTGTTGACATATCAGAGACAACAGCCAGCTAACATGCACTGCCAGACTGTTACATTCTCTTGAGTTTTGGCCACCAGTTCCCCTTCACCACCATCCCTAAAGCTTTGTCTCCTGCAGCTCAGTCACTGCTCACTTTAATAACATGACTTTCTCCATGGGGTCACTTACATGAAATATTTATGCTGAGGCAATATTCTTGGCATGCTAGTGGTTACATTTCCATACTGTCATTGTATCTAAGGACACACTGCTTATCTCCTGCTTCAGTGTGGTGAATTCCATTTAGACTTTCACTTCCCACTCCATCAGTTTGCATGTTGCACACTTACAAGGTTTTGTGGTCTATGGCAACTCCTTAAGGTACAAGCTGCCTGTATTTTACCTCTTCCTTACTGTTAAGCATTTTGTTTCTGATTAATACTTTCCCACCTATGTTAGTACTGTATGTACAAGTTCTTTGTTGTCCCATTTATCTTTTACCAGCCTAAATGTGGACAAGTAAGCTTTCAGTGCCAGTGAAATGAGAGCTCTGTAAATCTACACAAATCCTTCAGTGAAGTCAGGTAACTTCTGCTTTTAAAGAGCAAGCAGTCCCTCTAGTGCTAAAGGAGAGAAGCCCAAAAGTATTCTTGTTTCCTCCCCGAATAGATGTCAAGTTACTATAACTTGCATTTTTCTGTCACTGAAGATGCTACACTTAAAAAGTGTGAATAAAAAAGGATTAAAAGTATGGGTTGGTTTTGGGTTTTTTTTTAAATCACTTATTTTCCATAGTTTCCTCCCCTCCCTTCCCCAGAAATATACATAGTGGAACTCTTCAGTGCAGTGCATACAGAGGAGTGCATATGTCTGTGCCTGCCCCTACCTCAGACGCTTTCCGTGGGCTTTGCTTTCTGCTCCTCTTCAGGTCTTATCCGAGTGTTCTCATGACGTTATCCTTGAAAAAAACACAGAGGGACAACACTTAGCATGCGCGCGGCTCACCCCAAATCACCGTCCATCCAGTCCCGCTGCTGGCAAGGCTTCAGTGGTAGCCACGGCCCCGGGGACAAGGCAGAGCTGTCGGAGAGGACATCTCCCCAACAGCGGCCCCCTCCAAAGTACGGGCAGCCCCCTCATCCCCACAAGGCAGCGTTACCCAAGGCAAGTCCTCATCCCTCCTGCTCGTCCTCCGAGCGAGTTCTTCCAGTTTTCATTCTGTCTCCGCCGGGGCTGGCTAAACCCGCTGCGGGGTGGCGAGGTGGCCTGACCCGAGCAGGATCCCTGCTAGAGAGGCGGCGCACACGGGGGTAAAATGGTGAGCCGGGCAGGTGCGGGGCAGGCAGCCTGTAGAGAAGGAAATTTACAGCCTGGCCAGGGCTCGGGGCGCCGGTCCCTCAGCCCGGGCAGCCCCTCAGCCGCACTCCGCACCCCTCACCCTGCAGCCCGCACATCGCAACACCCCCGGCGGCCGCGGGCCCCCTTTAAGCATCCCCCGGGCGCGCCCTGCGCGGCGGGAGCCGCGGTGCCGTCCCGCCGGCGGGACGCGGCGCGCCCGGGCTGCGCGGCGGCGGGGCCTCGCTGGCGGCAAGGGAGCCGGCGCGGCGAGTCCCGCGGACTTCGCGGGCAGGGCGGCGGCGGTGGCCGGTGCCAGAGGGCCCTGGCTCGGCCCCGGGCTCGGGCAGCATGCCAGGCCGACACCGCCGGGGCCGATGTGTCACCACCGAGGCCGTGCCCCGTGGGGCTACTCCACTGCAGTGCCACTCTCTGGGGGTGCTCGGCCCCTGCCTGCTGAGTGGGGAGTGGACAGCCTTATAGAGTCACAGAATCAGGTTGGAAAAGACCTCTAAGACGGTCAAGTCCGAACACCACCTTTGACCAAACACCACCTTGTCAACTACACCGTGGCACTAAGCGCCACATGCAACTCTTTCCTTAAATACCTTCAGGGACAGTGACTCTACCTCCTCCCTGGGCAGTCCATTCCAATCTCTAATTACCCTTTCTGTGAAGAAATCCTCCCCTGGTGCAGCTTGAGACTGTGTCCCTCATCCTGTCACTGGCTGCCTGGGAGAAGAGTCTGACCTGCATCTGGCTACAGCCTTCTTTCAGGTAATTGTAGAGAGTGATGAGGTCTCCCCTGAGCCTCCTCTTCTCCAGGCCGAACAACCGCAGTTCCCTCAGTCACTCCTTATAAGGCTTGTGCTCCAGACCCTTCACCAGCTCTATTACCCTTCTCTACTTTTCTCTTTGGCACAACACACAAAAAACCCCTCACATTGGCTGTTTCTCACCATGGTTTTGTCCTCTGTGAGGAGCTGGGCAGCACTTCAAGGAGAATGAGGCCTATAGGGCATCACTGGGCTGAGCCTCTCAGGCCAGGCTGTCCAAAACTGAGAGCTGGACACAGTGTGGTTCTCTCAGAGCTGACACAGAGCAAATGGCACCCTGGTCCTGTGTACCACTGGGGAACTGTCCTCCAAAGCAGGTCTCCAAATCCAAAAATGAGGAAAACCTCACCACAACCATAATCACACTCCAGAAATAGCCCGCTAGCGTTTGCTTTAATGTCACAGGCAAAAGCAGATGTTGTAGGAGAAAGTGTGAAGAATGGTTTTATCCCTGCAGATGAGTTTCTCATGCATGTGTTTTATGAAGTGCACATGGTGGAGGAATTGTGCACACCCTTAGGCACTGCCTTCACCTGAGAAAAATTTGGCACAGGTTTGGCAGGAAGAAGGTAAAACACAGTTCTTTGGATGACAGAGTTTAGTTAAATCTAAAAAAAGAGCTAAAGAAGAATTACTGGTACATACAACTTTTTTTTTTTTTTTAGTAAGTTGAGAACTGTTCTTTTTCAGTCCTTGTCATAGTTTCAAAATTTGAAATTATGCCATCCAGGTTTTCAAGAGACAGAAGCAGACAGACACACAGCATGCAAAAGAGCCTATTTTTACTCTTTTTAGTTTTTGAATCTCTGAATCAACATTAAAAGTGTTGTTTTCTAAGAATAAGAAACAAAGTGCCACTTTTTAAAATGTGCTGAAAGTATTCTTTACTTTCTTACTGTTTCTGTTGAACAGGAATTTTGTCTTAATTTTCCACTGGGAAAGAATTATTTGAGTTAATTAAAAAAATTTTCTGCAAAAATCTTCTCAAGTCTTGTTTCCCACCTAGTTCGATTTTTATAGCTGCACACTTCACATCTGCAAAAGGACATCATCTAAGCAAGATAATAGAGGAGAATATTTTTACTGATTTATAAATAATAAACAATAATTAAATGTCAGATGATAGAGGTGTTTTGCCAAATCGAAGTAAAACTACTTCAAAAATGAGCCATCTTATTATCTCACTTTGTATTGCTAAGGACACAGGGAAGCACACGTGGGATAAAAAGTGGCTGAGTCACTCAACACCATCTTGATGCTTTCTGTAAAACAAACAGCACTCAAGGTATTGCTAGTGTAGCTTCACAAAGGATTGTTTGCAATGCTTCAGTTGTTCGTTTAACTGAATGTGAAATCTTTCTACAAGACTAACGCTCAGCAAACACGGCCAAATATCGTCACTCTGCCTAACGGCATGCACCAAAAAGCCAGATTGTTTTGTATCAGTAGCACTCAGGTGAAGTGTTTTGAGCTGTTAACTATCCTACCTTACTCTTAAAAAATCTTTTTCTCACACTGAAATGCTTCTTTCAGATGAGCAAACCTGTAACCGTGCAGTTCATTTGATAGTGAGAGGAAAGAGGTTGCAGTCTGAAAGCTATATAGTTGTAAACTGGAATAAAAGTCAAAAGTCTTTCAAAGTCAACAAGATTTTGCTTGTGTGAACTAGAATTAGGATTAATTAATGCAGAGAAAGGCATTAAAAAGTAAATAATATGACCCACTGCAATTGGTGTTACAAGCAGTGATTCCTGCCCATAAGTCTTCAACTCATGCATGTATGCACTATGAACAGATTGTAAGAAAATATTTGGAGGTTTCTCTATAAAATTTCTACTGAACACTGATTAGCAAGTTGAAAATATGCTAAGATACTACATTTGCTAGTAGCCTTAAGATAAGTAGCTCCCTAGATGAAGTCGGTGGTAAATAAAATTCAAAAATAAACAGAAGTGCCATGGGGAACTCAAAACTTCTTTATGTATGTTAAGTAGGATGCACTGGATTGTTAGGAAAATATTATAACACCAAGGATATCCTTAACACTCCCTTCTTCACTTGAAGCACCTGATATTTTGGAAATTTTGTGTTAAATAAGAGCTCTGTTGTCACTTAGAAATTGTAACTGAATTTTAAACAAAGGAGTTTTGTTTTAGAAAAGCTGTCCACAGTAATACAGAAGTGTATTACTTCTGTAAGGCTTCCAGCATCTCATTAATGTGTCTTCAAAATGAAATGAGAAGGTCATCTAGGTTAAGTGTCTTCATTTCTTTCTCACTGTAGACTCCTTTTAGGCTACTGATTATGAAACCTATGCAGGCAGTTGCTCAGGTAGTTCACTTACATACTAGGAAAGTGGCTAAATGTTTGTGGTTCCCTGTAAAAAATATTACCAAAACAGTATGTAGAAACCGTGTAGTTTGTCCTCACTGGCAGCAGATGGTGCTGATATGTTGTGCCTCATACATCCTTGAAAGCCGGTATACAGGTTGTTAAACCCATAGTAATTTATAGGGATTTTCTTATTCATTATTCATAAGGTCTTTTAATACAAATTTGACATTATCATTCAGCATCAGAATTTACTGAAATAAAATATGGGTTTATAGTTTGAAGGTGAGCTTTGAACATCAACAGCAAGACTCAAAATATTATCAGAAAATTAAGCACTGACTGAAACAACACATTTCAGGAAAAGTTGGATTTATCACATCTAGACTACTGAATAAGGACCACTAATAATTTAACGGCCCAGGTATCTCAGGATACAATAGAGAGTGCTCCTTGCCAAATGACTGCTGACAAGCCATGGTGCTACCTTACACCAGGTTCTGGCAAATGAAGGGATCTCAAGAGCTGGTCACAGAACATTGTCTTAAAAGCAATAGAACACAGGTTGTTTCCATGTCAGAGAAAGAGGGAAGTGAATAAAACCGGTCTTTAAATAAGTTTCTAGGAAAGTTCTGCTTAAATCAAAGGCCTAGTTAGAGAAACCTCCCTGGCTAAGGAGCACAGGGACTCAGACCTCAAGGGCATACTGGACTAAATACTTTTCCAGAGAGGACACAGTCACTGTCTGTGACATCCAGTTGGAGAAACTAAGAAAGATGTAGCAAATTACGTTAAGGAAAAATTACCCTTTTGACAGTGAGAGAGATCTGAATAAGATTTACTACAGGTTTGAATTGCTATTTGAAATAGGTGGAAAAGATTCTTTGAACATATAATGGTGCAAATTTGTTTCCACTTTGATGTTGCAAAATGATGAGATGTTTTTGGGAACCAAGGCCTCCAACTTCTTGCCAGAGGGAAAATAATGTTCCAACTTTGTTACATGCTCACCAAGCAAAGATCCTGAGGTACAGAAATATTTTTTTTCCTGTATTTTTTTATTGTTCTCTCTAGCATTTCAGACAGTATACCAGAAAGATTCCAGTCTTATTGCCTGTTCAGTCATATCAGTACTCAGGTGCTTCTGAGTGGGTTAGAGGAGCAGTTCTCACAGTGGTACATGCAAATCAAGGATGTCTCTCCAAGTGACTGACAGTCATAGAGGATAGTAGGTGCCATTATAAAAGGGAGGTTTGAACCTCAAGTATTTGTACCTGAAACAGAAAGCAAAAAAAGGAAGGTGAAGGAATCAGAAAAGAAAAAGGAACTCAGTTTATGTGGCTGTTCTCGCCACATCATTTCACACCGCAATGAGCAGCTGTTGTTTAGACTCCAGTATGAAATATTGTTGACGAGACAACTGGAAAATTCTAGCAGTGAACCCACAGCTTCACTTTAGCTGTACAAAGCACAGGTAATTAAGATGCCCTTCAGCAGACAAGAGGAGGAAAATGTCCCTGCTTCTTTGCTGGGGCTCACCTCAAAGCCAAGCATTAACATCTCACTCCATTATTCTGGTCATAGAAGTCTCCCATTTCATTTATCCTTGCCAGCACAGTAAAGGTGCTTGTGAAGATGTGTGGGGTAAGCTCTAGAAATGACTGTCAACTGTTCTTCCTGAAACAAACCTCAACACTTCAGACTTCAGGAAAATTAAATCTCCTATGCAAACAAGAGAGAAAACAAAGAAAAAAATGTATATATATTCCTGTGTGCTACATTATGTTACAGGAAGTATGTTGCATTATGTGTATAAGACTGGCACATAAAAGATTGAATACTGTTAATGTATAAATTTTTCTGACTTTTGTCCATTTGAATGACACCTTCACCTGTACTTAAACCACTTTTATTTCCATTGTTAAATTCAGCGCTTATGACAAGCCTGGTTGGCAAGTGTGTGTAAGTAGACTAAGGCTCTATTTAGCTTCAGGGAGGAATTTGTGTCAGCTGTCATTTTCTGACTTCTAAAATTTTTTTATTGGTTTAAAAATGGGGGCGAGGGGAGGCAGGGAGAGGAGAAAACAAGGCAACCGAGGGATAAGTGCATTTTAATGTATTACTTTTTTTTAGTGTTACATACTGTTAACTCCCAGGATTTTCAGTTCTAATGTGGCCTTCGGCTTCATAAAACAGTACAGCCTATTTCTTCATCAACACACTGTAGTAATTGCCTGTTGTATTTTTCTTTTCCATGATCAAAAGCTGTCCTGCTAGGTCATCTGTTCCAGGCCTTTCTGCTAAGTTTATCTCTTCAGCGTGTTCTCCCACACATTTTGGTGCAGAAATCCATTTCACCACACCACTTCTACAGACTATTTCAGTGAAGGTTTCCAACATGCTGAGATCCTGTGCTGGCATTGGAGACTGCACACATCACAAAACTACATTTTGTTTACCTTGGCTAAACTCTAACCCAACAAAAGGAACTCTGGTTTCAGTGCCACCTGCCAATTTTGTGCCTAAATAATTTTTCAATCTGGAATCCCAAGAGTCTGGATTAATAAACTGCCAAAATAACACTCAGATGTTGTTCTTTCCAAAGCCTCTCTAGCAGGTTCTATTGATAGCACAAGATTAATTTCTACATTACTAGTACCAAACTGCTATATTTTACTGTAAAATTAAATATTGCAGAAAGTAATTATGGCTCTGGATAATTATGAATTACAGCTATATCCAAGGCTTCAGGCACCTGCTGTAGGTGATTCATCTCAGGTTGTCTTAGGGACAGGGCAAGGTTTCTAACGTTCTTTCCTAGATAAGAGTAATTAACTATACAGCTTAAAAAGCACTGCCATCTCTTGTTTCAAGCACCTTTCACTCGAGTAATTGCTGACAGGTTCAGCTCCCTCATCTGTGAGTTCCTAAAATCCTGTTGCATCTCCATACCATTTCCCATGGAAATAAGTCTCCAGTTTCACCTCAAAAAACTAGTATTTATGGAACCAAAAAGCATTAGTATTAGAAAGTATTCAGGCTGTAAAATATTTTTTATTACTGTATTTAAACTGCTGTTTACTGTTCAATACATTGCAAGGAATGTTGTTGTACTGAAGTTTAGTTTTAACATGTTAAATACGTTTTCTTAAACAAAAAACAAATCACCGTACATAACCTTAGTTATTATTAGTGTACCTTGGCTATCTTTTACAATATGCACATGCTGGACTATTGTATGTATTGCATGCCTATGTGTGCTATTGCAGCAGATCTTAAAAAATGGCAGTCCCTTTAGATTAGAGGAGGAAAGTGTTTCTAGCGGGTCTCTGGACTCAGCACTATCACAAACAGAAGCTTACCTGATATCTGGAAAAATTTAGCTGTCAGCAAATATCCTCAAGCAGCAAATATTAATCATTCATTTGCAAAGAGCTGATAAACAGGAATGAGTTTTAAGATACTGAAATATCTGTACACACCACTACAGAGAGGCTTGAAACAGAGGACATTTCTACTATTCAAGAATATAGAAGAGAGAGTTAGGGTTGTTAGCATTTATTACACTAAATGTGTTGTAAATATGATCAAGCCCAGCTGAGATTTCCCAGAAATTTCTTGGGGGGGGTGGAGGCTCCCTTTTGGGTCCATGTGCCATCAGTATTCCTGCTCTGAAAGCCAGAGCAGTCCACACAGGAGAATTCAGGGAGATCCCCGGTACATGGGCGAAAGTTGTTTGCAACTTAAAGCATCAGCTGAGGTGAGCTTTGTGTAAATAGAAATATGAGGTTCCATGTAGAAGTTGCTGCCTGAAATCCTGAGACCTATGCCATAGAAAAGATCAGAGCACAAAATGTAATCCTCTTCTGCATGTTTGGTGTGTATCAGCCTGCTATAGAAAGACTTACATGCAGGCAGTCTGGGACATACCAACATTGCAACAGCAATTTACTGGGTGAAAAAGAGAATAAGCCTCAAAATCTCAAGTTACCCTGTTTTAACAAGTGAGTTCAAATTGTAACTGCATTATCCGCATAAGAAATCTCGACATTTTACCAAAAAAAATGATCACTACATATGAATACCCTTGAAGACACCTACTAATTTGGGGTTTTTTAATAGTATTTTGTTGGAGAGTATAAAGTCAATACTGACCATAAATATTCCCTTGCTATCAGAGTTTGAACAGGCGCTAGGTCCAAGGCAGATTTTAAGATTATTTCTGCTACACCTATGAAATAGTTATGCCAAAGCAAACCACCATCTATTTTGACCTCATTAGCTTTAACTGTTAAGACTATGCAATGTAAAATGCAAATAATGGCTCCTGACCAGAATTAAGTCAATGTTTAGAAAAGACGAAGAGTCCTGCTGTCATCATATAAAAACAACTGCAAAATGCTTGCCTTTTTCTTGAAGATAGACATAGGGGTATTTTTCTTTAGAAAAATATTCAGGAAAACAAGGGAAGAAATGACAGTGAAATCTCTGCAATCTCTAAAAAGACAAACCCAACAGAAACAGTTTAGCCCTGGTGCTACAGCACAGTAGCCATGTTATAGTCTGGTCTCTACATGACTACCATCTGAGGCACCCCAATGGCTGTCTTCCACCACGCAGGGTTTGTGACAAACCCACAGGGGCATCCACTGCATCTTTCTGATGAAGGTTAGCTCCATATGAATGGGACCTGTAGGAATCTGCATGCTTCAAAAATGGTAGTCAGACCAATTAAACGACAGCAAATGTGTGCCTGTGATTATATACAAGTTGATATGGACATCAAAGCAAGAGCATTTCTGTTACTGAGATGTGAAAAGTAGCTCAAATTTGTGAATGGGCAAGGTTTCCTCTTTATGATGCATTGAACAACCCTGGCAACCCCCACAGGAAAACACCATGCCAACACTCAGTCTTGGATATTGCCTTTAGATCAGGGGGTGGCCAATATTGCTGATAAAAAAGGCTTTCATAAATTAAAGCTATACTAAAAGCCCTATGCCATTTCTAAATAGTTCCATCCAGGTCAGGTCCCTTCTACCCTTTCTATTCTGAAAAGACTTAAAATTACTGACTTAATAAGCACCTATTTACTAAGAGACAGTTCCTCTTTCTAGTATTTACTTCTAATCAAGCTGTACCTTGAGGTCTGGTGTCATTCTTTGATTAATACCTAAGAATTTTACCCAATGAAAAAACCATGTGCCCAGAACAAGTTATGTGTGGAATTGAGGTGCTTATATTCAACACATGATTAGTAAACCTCACCCTAGCACACCCTAAATTAAAAGGTATTTTTCACCTCAAAGTGTCCCAGTTGTCTGCAGTTCTGCACCACCACTCTTTCACAGCCACACATCCTACGGCTTGGCACTGGCAGGGCAGGGAAGTGTGGACAAAGCTTACTTATGAGCAGGAACAAAGCTCATTAAATGTTATTGCATCTACTTTGTTTTATTTCTATTGGGGTCTTGGCCAGCTCCCTTCACCATGGACCAGGTACCACCAGAGAGAGAAAATCACAGTGAACATAAACCAAAAACCAACATGTCCTTCAGTCAGATTATTTTTTTTTATATCCTACAGGAAGTGTAATCTGTCACTTTATTTCTGAGGAATTAACATGCACTACAAAATTGTACACACTATCCGTTTTGTGTTTAATTTCATAAAACACGCAGAGAGGAACTGTAGATATCTATAGAAGCTGCCTTTTACTGTCAATTTATTCCCTACTGAATTCAATGCAGCCAGCAAGCTTTGTCTCTTCTGTCTGCTGACAAACCAGAGCTTTCATACAGCATTTTTGCCAAAGTAGCAGTTCTCTTCTGCAGAAATATAAATGTCTCTGGAGTCATCCAGGGCTGAGCCCCTAGCATCCCAGACAGGACTTCAGCACAATTCCTGCTAGAAGATGTCAGTGCTGCAGACATGAAGGACCACAGATACTGAATACCCACCTCCGCAGTTTCCTAGAAGCCATACAACTATATGTCGTGCTGACAACAACAACCCTTCTCCTTCCAAATACAGTCTCTTCTGCCAAAAACGTAAGAGTATGTACAATAGCCCTAAGAAATCTACTGAGGTGACAATGTGCTCTCACCTTTACTATCACACAAGCCTCTCACAATTGGACTGCTATTAATGTGCACGGACTCATGCAAGAATATTGGAAATTCTTAGTATTGAAAAACTGATAACTTCACAGAGAGAGAATCTCTACCCTGGGTGAAGCACAGTGCCTTCACTTGTGTGCCACAGAAAAATACGCTGCAGGTACTACTTCACATGTGTTAGTCATTCAGCTTTCAAACCAGAGGGTGGAAATGAAATGTATCCATTCAGAACAGTTTAACATTATTTTTTACACTTCTCTTTACTTCAGTTAGTACCACTGAATGTTAAAAGCAGCATGTTTTATTCTAAAACTTTCTGCTTTCTGTTATCCTTGCTCTAATGAAAGCAAGTAGGCATACGTGAAGCAAAACTGTTTACATTAAATCTGTATAAATACATGGCAATTTTAAGCAGTATTTAATAATCACATCTAGTCCAAATATACACATACAGTTGCATACATGAACGATACAAATGCAGTTTGTAAACACTGTGGGTGCAAAATTCCATGATGGGGCAGGTGCATCATGTTTAACCACCTGGGATGGTCAGTCTGCTTTCACAGTGGCCAGCCAACTCCAGCCACTGGACTGTCGGCTGCGCTTGTCTGCCCGAGTAAAAGCTCTGGATAAAACCGGGCAGATCTTCGTTTAATTTCTACGTTCATTACATTCATTAGCAAGCTACTGAGGGCGAGCTGCCAACTCTGGAGCCACGGCGGCTCCGCGCACAAAGCCTGCGGCGACCGTGCCCGCGGCGCGGGGCCCTCACTGGGGCGCGGTGGCCTCTGCGGCGCTCGTCACATCGCTTCTCCAGCAAAGGAGGAAAGCGTGAATATCCCTTTTCCAAGGGAAAACGAGAAGCGTGCCTCCGGGTGGGAAGCGCTGCCAGCCTCACGTTGCGGCAGGTCCCGCTCCGGCGCGCCCGGGACACGCGTGCCCGCGGCCGCCAAGGTCTCAGCGCGGCACCCATCGGAACCGGTGCCCGCCGGTGGCCGTGCGGAGAGTGAAGGCGTTTCCCTGCGGGAAAGCCAGGGTGCGGATGGCTCCCGCCTCCCCCAGCTGTGCTCGCAGGCTGCCGCTCTCCTCCATGTCCCCGCCGCCCGGGCGCAGGGCGGCGCGGCCGGTGCGCAGCCCGCGGAACGCGCCGTGCAGGCGCGGAGCCGGGCGCGGGCGCTTGGCCGTGGGGCTGCCCCCTGGGCTGCCCCCCGAGCTGTGCCCCGGGCTGCCCCCCAGGCTCCGCAGGGCCGCGCGGCACTTCTCCGACACCGCCCGCAGCATCGCGTCCACTCCCTCTGCATCCGCCCGCTGGGTCCCGGTCGGGACAGCGACGGCTGGAGGAGGCGGAGGAAGAAGAGGAGAAGGAGGAAGGGCCGCCCCGTCGGCACCTTGCGGGAACATCAGCGTCTGTTGGGAGGAAGGAGCACGACTCCCAGGAGCTGTGCCGCACAGCCCTGCCCCTCACCGTCCCTTCTCGTCCAGCAGCACACTGTCCCCCACTGCTCCATCCCGCTCCGCATGGCCCCATCCCACTCTTCACTGCCGTGCCCCGAACTGTACTGTGTTGTCCCCCACTACCCCGCTTCATCCCTCACTGCTTTACCCGACACCGCACCAATCCACATTGCCCTGCCCCATCCCGTCCCACACCATCGCATCCCGCCACACACCGCTGCGTCAGACAGCCCCACACTGCACCACCCCACCCCACACCTTCCCCCATGCTGGCTCTCTCTCACTCTGTGCTGCCTCTCACCCCGCAGCCTGTCCCCCACTGCACCCTGACACTGCACTGTCCCGCAGGGACTGCTGGGGCACCCAGCCCAGATGAGAGGGCGGCACTCACGTCAAGGACAGAGGCCAGCTGCCTGGCCTGACTCGCCAGTTCCTTCAGCTGCACGTTGCTCTCCCGCAGTGTTGACAGCTCCTCCTGCCTCTGTATGAGGGTCTCCTGCAGCTGTGAAGGATAAATGTGGACTGGGTGATTGGGACAGCTCCACTGCCCAGGCACCAGGGGATGCTGCACAGCAGGGCCATGCAGCCGCCTCTGCAGGATGCAACGGAGAGAAAAGCAGTGCAAGCCAGGGAGGGCTTGGGTGTCCCTACCTGGCTGTTTGCCTTCATGGCATCTCCCAGTGCTCTCTGGTGCTGGTCTGCCTGGTCCCTCCAGCTCAGTTCAGGGGAAGGCAGGCACTGTGGAGGCACCTGCAACAGCATGCTGCTCTCCAGATGCTGGGTGGAGGGTTCAAAGGCCACCTCCTCACCAAGTGAGAAATCAAAATCAGTGCAGTCCAGTGGTGGTGGTATTAAGGTGGATGCATCTGGAGGGAACAGCCACAGTTATAAAGACGCAGGACGTGTTCATGTCCTCAGTTCCCACCAACCCCAGCACACCATTCTTCGTCTAAACATCGCTCTGGTATGTCTTTGTCAGAGACTGAAACAGCTAATGTTTCACACATTCTAAGATCACTAAAAGACTTTTGCAAACTGAAGCAAAAGAAGCAGCTTCTCACCCAGCAAAGCCGCCCCCCCCCAATACTGCTGAAGGGTCAGATAAGTGGTGCCATTGTCCAGCTACCCTGGGTGCAGGTGCTTGCCTGAGGAAGAGAAGAGGCTAAGATGAGGCAAGACCTGAAAAGGTGGGGAGGTACAAGGCATTCTGACCTGAGCTGGAAGTGTATAATAACTCATAACATTTTTGAGTTTGGTGCGGAGCTTCCTCCAGCCCCAACCGATCAAGACCACCACTTCAATTAACATATACGGACACTGCAACTACTTCATCGCTGGATCCTGTGCGCCATGACTATTATCTTTCCACCTTTATCTTTTGTTTACCTTTCTCTCCCTTAAGCATTTCCTTAAGTGTTATCCTTATGCTCTAATAATTGCTATACAGATATAGATGATATTGCTGTATATCCCTTAATATTGCTATGTTTTAATAATAGTGCTATATTGCTATGCTTTAATATTGCTGTTTTAATAGTGTCTTATTGCTATGCTCTAACGTCGCTTTACTGCTATAGATGCTTTAATATTGCTGTATTGCTATAGAATGATAACACCCAAAACAGCAATATAAATGTTTACCTTTTGAAATGAAATTGTTTCAAAGTAAACCCTACATATATATGTTTACAAACACCAATTATTCAGTGTCATTTCACTCTAATCAACCCCAAGGGATTTATTAATAAATAAATAATTTATTTCCTGGGGCAGGTCACAAAAGTCTTGAAATGCTTTTACTCTACTGTGATAGCTATGCCCCCTACAGCTATTTTGATTTGTCTCCCATGGGAGAAAGCTCAGTGACAGCCTAGATCCCTCCAAGGGGGTGAGCAGGAATGCACTGCCTTACAGACTGTACCATGGTGGAACAAACATGGAGTCAGTCAGCACCCAAAATTCCAAAAGCAAAGCAGAAAAAGAGGAAAGGGAAAGCAACATGACTGCAGATGTGCACACACAGGTACATTGGGTTCAGGTAAGGAAAAATATCTACTTGCCAGATACAAAATCATCCACAGCGTCTCTGAACTCCTGGAAATCAAACTCTGTCCCATCCTGGAAGCAGGGACTCTAGGATGGGTGAAGGAAATGATCCAGTCAGCAGGGCCCAGGACTCAGACCTGCTTACAGTGCCCACTGCTGCCCATACTGTTTCAGCAGTATCTCATGCCTGTGTTCAGCACTTTCCCTCACTGCTGGCACCCCCAGGCTTTGCCCTTGCCAATAACCCACCTAACACATCGGACAAGGTTCTGTCCTCCTCTGTGCCCATTTCACAGGTGGGAAACCTGAGGTCAGGGGAGCTGCCGGCACCCACTGGGCTAAGGGGGCCACCCATCAAGGTGCCAGGTGAGGCCAAGCCTGCCCCAGACAGTGGGGTTTACCTGCTGCAGAGTCACTGGGCCAGCTGGGGTGGTGGGAAGGATGGGGGTACAGGCTGCCAAATCCTGCCAGTCGATGGTGCTGAGCACTGAGGACAGTCAGAGACAGAGGTAAGTAGTGCAGGCATAGCCAGGGGGAATGGCGGAGTGATGAGCACACGCTGGGGACCATCGTCGATGGGTAAGGCCAGAGGATGCAGGGCCGGGGAACGTGGTGGGATGCGCCGGGGGAAATACAACTGCGGTCATGGAGAGGGGATGCGGTAGAAAGGACATGGTGAAGGGCAAGGTGGAGGTGTCACTGACGGGGGCTGCAGGGCTGGGCAGCACGGTGAGAGGCACCAAGGTGGCACGGTGGGAGGCACGGGGAGGGGTTCACGGCTGGGGGCCTCAGGGCAGTCCGCCGCAGACTCACCGAGGGAGGGTGCGACGGGGACCGGCGGGGCAACGCTGCGGCGCTGACGGGGCGGGGGCGCTCGGGGACTCGGGGCAGCCGTGGGGGTCCACGCCGTCCCCCCGCCGGGACGGGCCAGCTTCTTGGAGAGGCGGGCGGGAGGGCACTGGACCCTGTTGGGGCATATGCTGCCGAAGGCTCGGCGGCGGCCGCCCTGCTCCATGCTGCCGCCGCGGCCCCGGACCCGACCTCGGCTCCAGCTCCAGCCCTGCTCGCTGCCCCGGACCCGACCGGCGCACTCCGCCCCGCGCCCCTCTCGGCGCCGCCCCGAGGACAGGGGCACGGGGGGCCGGGGCTGTGTCGGGGGCTGCCCGCCCGCATTCCCTCCTCTGGGGCGCCGAAACCTCCCGCCGTCGCCCTGGGCCGCGCCGGCGGCTCCCGCGCCCGCGGAGCCCTTCCCCGCGCCCGCGGAGCCGGGGCGGGGAGGGAAACCCGAGCAGAGGCGCTGCCAGCCCCGCCGCCCCGACCGCCCACCGGCATCACGGCTCCCCGCCCAGCCCTGCGGATCCCTGCCGGGTGGAGTGTGGACGTCGGCTTGTGGGCTGGGCTGGTTTTATAATGCAATTTGTTAAGTGTCGTTACAGGGGTAGAGACAGCGCTGAAAGCCGGGGTCGGGGGGGGCGGAGGGGGACAGAAAAAAAAAGAAAACAGCCCACGGCATCTTCAATATGCAGCGCAGGAGAGGGTCACCCCGGCTGAAATAATCGAAGGGGGTGGCGGAGGATGACCTCCCCGTTATTTTTCTGTGGTGGGCTTGTCGGCATCTTCTGTAGCAACAGTTTCTGTAGCAAGCAGACAAGTTTTGCTCGTTCTGCCCCAACACCTGGCGGCACGCGGGGCTTGGAGCACAGCCCGGCGTGTGGGTCCCCCCTGCCCTGAAGGGTGAGCACTCCCGAGGGCAGCTTTAGGTGTGTGTGCGCTCTTTTAACATTCATTTGGATCTGTGCACATGAATGGAGATACAAATGAAGAAAATGAAATAATTTACGACATTATGGCTGTGTTCTGCCCTTGAATGTTTCCCGTGCTACAGTGCCAACCTGGATAGGAGCACGCACCTGGGTTACAGCCCTGCTAGAAAACTAAAAACCAGCTGTTTTATTATTCCATACTACGTTTTCCTACACTTATGTCAGTGGTGTCAGTGCACCTACCTTTTTTTTTGTGCCCCCGGGGCCAGGACCAAGCGAGCGCGTGCCAGTTTGAAAGGGGGAAAGTCGCTTTCGGCATCATTATTTTGTGGGGGCTGGAGTTAACTGCCGGGGAGAACTCGTTCTGTGCCAATGCGTTTCCTCTCCCAGCTGTGTTCTCACACCGCCAGCAAATAAACGAGTAGAGGTAACAAGCAGAAAAGAGTTTATTCAACGTTCAGTGTATCCTTTCACCGTTCTTTATGCACCATCCTCCAAATAAATAACACAGTACGTGAGATTCAGTGTATTATTTACATGCTGGATTTAAAAACAACTGAAACAAACAGTACAAGGACAGTACAGCTGACACGACACATAACATCATTTGCAAAACGTCATCTAATTTCCAAACTCAAGTGACACTAAGGCTTAGAGGATCAGACTCTGCACCGACTGTACGGAGCACAGATGCTAAAGCCAGAGCGGAGCCAGCGCCCAGCGCCGCGGACGCTGAGAGCGCGAGGGCTGGCGCGGCCGCCACCGCCACCCGCCGTCAGACGTCACGGCCCAGCCAGTGGCACTTCTGGGCCACCTCCGGGGGCAGGAGGAGCGGCAGGGACCGCCCGTTCAGAGACACTAGGAGCTGCAGCTGGTCCATGCAGTCCCGCAGGAGCTCCTCTGGGTAGCCGCTGACTCTCAGGTCCAGGGGACTGCGGTGTCGCAGCAGCCGGTCCGCCAGCCCCAGGCTGCCGGCGGCCAGCAGGGACGGCGAGTATTTGGTGAAGGCGTAGTCGGCCAGGCTGAGCTCCGCGACGCTCCCCGCCAGGCTCCGGGCGTCTGCCGCCTCCGCCACGTCGGCCCCCCGCGCCTGCAGCCGCACCTGACTGAAGTGCTCCAGGAAGAAGCTGACGGTGGGCGCCGCCAGGTCGAAGCCCAGGCGGTGCAGGACGATGCACTCCAGGTTGCGGAGCTGCTGGCGGGTAAAGGCGTCGCAGCACAGGGCGAGAAGCTCCTTCACGCTGGGAGGGTGTACCTCTACCTGCGAGGGGGGACAGGGGTGGGGAGATCGCTGCAGGGGAGAAACTCGGGGGAGCGGGCGCGGAACACTGCCCAGCTGCGGCTGAGGTCGGAGCCATCGGAGACGCTCGACCTGCAGAGACCCCGGTGGGCTGCAGAGACCCCGGCAGGGGGGCAGCCGGACGCCGGGGCCGCCCTACCTGCTTGGAGGCGATGAGCAGCGCCGTTACCCCTAGAAGCTGGAAGCAGTCGGCGGCCACGGGGGTCGTGGCGAGAAAGCGGTCGAGGATGTTGACGGCCAGACAGAGTGCCTCGAAGGAGAGGTCGAAGTGCCGGTGCACGGGGATGAGCCAGCTGACCAGCTTGCAGCGCGCCTCCGCCGTCACCTGCGGCACCGATAGCGGGGTCAGGCGGGACCAACCCGGCGCTCCCCCGCCCGCTCCCCGCCGCCGGCCCCGCTGCCCCCACCTGCGGCTGCCGGGCCAGTGGCTCCCGCGGCTGGACGCGGCTCTCCAGCCTCTTGCGGGAGCGGTACCAGCTCTCTCCGTAGTCACGGAAAGCCTGCAGCTCCTGCGGGCTGTCCCCCACGGCCCCCGCCGCCGTCCCCGGGCGCCGCCGCCGTGGCGGGCGGCGCGGGCAGCCCTCGGGGGAGCCGCCGGGCCCCCGCCGCTCCGGGGTGCCAGTGCCGCTACCGCGCCCCCCTCTCGCCGCCGTCACCATGGGGCGGGCGGCCGTGCCAGGCCCGCTCCGGGCGCGGACGCGGCTATTTCAGCGGCGGGGCGGTCACCGCCCGGCCCCCGGGCACCTCGCCCCTCCCTCTGCCGGGCACCGCAAGGACCGCCGCCCCCACAACAAAATCCGAGTAACCCAAACGCCTGCGTTTTCTCTGCGGCTCGCCATCGGGCCAGACGGCTGCGGCGGAGTCGACGTTGGTCTCCGACCTCCCGACCGTGGCCACTCTGTCGGGCAGGGCACGGAGAGCAAACCGGGCAGCAGTGCCGTAAAACCACGGCAGCCGAGGCTGCCCTGGCTTGTATTTTGACACTACGAGATCAGGTGTCTCTCCAGCTTTAACAGCTAGGCTGCTCTGCATAAGTAACACTTTAATTTGAAGTCAGTGGGAAACAGCACAAATACACCAGGGAAGATACCTGGGAAAGAAGGAGATTTCTGGGCCATCTGGATCTCGGTTACACTTCCAGCCATGGACTATTTATGCAGTGAAGCATTGTTATAAATAGCTGAATTCAGAGAAATTAAAGTACTCCTGTACTCCAAGCACCTGTTTGCAGTCTCCTGTAAATGTGGAAAGACTTGCAGAAAGAAAAAGAAAAGCTCTCCTGGCTCAAGCACTGGTAAAGATGTCAATGGGAACGAGAGCTTCAGGCAAGCCACACAACCCAGGAACAAAAAAGGGGAGTAGGGGGGAATTCTGCAAATTCAGTAGCAAGAGCAGGAACTCCTCTCCAACATGAAGAGAGACCAGGAGGACATGCTGCCTTTTAAAAAAACAGTACACACTGAAGATCCCTGTTGAGACTATGGTGACAAAGATCCATACCTACTGACTACTCTTGTGTCTGACAAATGCTTTAAGAGAAATAACACAACAGTTTTAAGAGAAATAACACAACAGTCTTTATTAAATAAATCAAGCAAAAGAGAAAGTTCATCCAGCCAAAAGAGCACAGGCACAAAAGTTGCTCACGTATACTGCAGAAGCAGAAAGCCACCATAATATTTGTTTGTTTTAAGATAACTGTGCTTATCTGTACACCACAGTGTGATTTCCTTAATCCATTTTGCAGAAAACTGTTGCTCACTCAGAAGACCGTGCAATTTCCTATTTATTACAAAATATCCCCTTAATTTAGTTCAGTAGGGCATGCTAGAGGAACACAAAGAATAACTGAATTTCAACATTACTATCCACATATGGGAAAAAAGCTCTCTGTTCATCACAGTTGAATAAGGGAGAAGAACTCAAGGACAATTCACACTTTCCTAGGATTTAGCAATTTAAGACCAACAACTGATATGCAAAATTCAAATCCAAAAAGAAGAGGAGCTTGTTAGTTACTGAATTACTGAAATGTTTTTGTAATTCATGTTTCCAAAGGACACAAATAAAAGATCTCAACTGAAACAAAATGTAGAAATTACCACAGTGCAGATTTAGTTTATATCTTCAATTAATATAGTTTGCAGGCTTCTATTTCTATGTTTGGGAATACAGAAAGCAAAAATAAGGTCTTAAGATCAAAACTTCACTGTTTAAATGCTTCCTTGCCTAAATGTAGTATAGTTCTGTGTTTAAAAAAAAATCCAGGACCCAGTTCCTGTCTCATCTATGAAACCAAGACTACACTAGTTTATCACAATGCATAAATGAATAACTGATGTGATCACTTTTCATTCAAAGTTCTTAGCAAACTGCTATTACAACTTGCCTCTTCATGAACTAAGTATAGGGTAACAAGCACAAGCTGGTGCATGTTATTTTCAGCTTATGTTTCTTTCAGCACAGCAATACCAGCTGTGATAACCTAACTGGATAGGGTCCATGTATTTTGCATTTTTATGCATTTTCCTCAGTGCACTTTCTGTACACTATTAAATTCCACTGTACAAAATCTTTATTTTTCAGACTAAAAAGCTGTCATTTACACTGTTCCTCTGTACATACGATTCCTACTTGACTGCAACTGTTTAATTGCAAACCTTCCCCACCAATATATTCTTCATTCTTGAAAGCAGAATTGGTGATCTAAAATTGCACCTCATAATTGCAAATAGTGTGGACAGGTGCAATGTAAGAGCATCTGGTTCCTTAAGCTATCTGGTTAAGGATTTTTCAGTATCAAAGAAATAAGAAACAAAGGATCGCACAGACATACAATCACTAGGAGCAGGTCGTAAGAGAGAACAGTGAAGACCAGAAGGTTTCTGCCACTGAAGGTTTCCACCAGGAACTGCTCTGATAGAACATTCAAAAGGGTCAACCTGAACTTTGATCAATAAAGGGGGAAAAAAACCCATGCTCATCATTTGAAGGGGTCCTGCAGGATTGTGAAAACCTTAACATACAGAAGGGACAGCAAAACACATTACAAATGCATTGAGAGACAAGGATCAGGGTGAACAGGGAGGGACAACAGTGAGAAGAGGCACATACTCTGTTTGGGAGCGGCTGCTGGTTAGTACACTTGGCTAGCTGAGCACCTGTTCACAGCAGTCCATATTATCATCTTACAGAGCATTTTCCTAATGTAAATCATACAGAAAAATTAAGACATCTATAAGATGTATTGGTTCAATACTGTAAATTTATAGTTCAAAAAAATTTACCACTTAGGAAACCCATATAAGAAACATTTGTCATCTGTTTGCACACATCTAATGGAATCCTACTCAACTGAGATACAGTCTTTAATCATCACTACATACTGCATCACCAGTGATGGTATAATTAGCACATTAAGCTGAGAAAGAGAAATTGTTCAAAGCCATTTCTATATTGAAAAGAAACTGATTACAGCTATCATTGGTACAGTCAGACAAATGGCACCAAACGTATTGTAAATGCTAAATATATCCAATGTTCATCTTTAAAGTCATAAAGAAAAGGTTAATCCTATGCAGAATCCTATGCAAAATCATGCAGTCTATCCCCATCATGGCTGGTACCAACCACACTAAGCATTTAAATGTCAATTAATGCTGGAGTGCATATTTCCCCTGCCATTAGTGAAGCTCTGGTTTGTTACTGATTTCTGGTTTCAGTTACCATTCTCTGTTTTTATCAGTTCTTTGATGATGTGTAAGATCTTGTCATCTGGGAAAGAAAACAAACACAGTGACTGAAAAGAGTGAGCTTAAATACTGATTGCTAAACCCCAAGAAAATCAGAAGACAAGTTTAGCTATCAGCAACTTAAAATCTTAAATGTTTTAGGCTAAGCCAGAATCTAAAGTAAAACAAGTGATTACCATTTGCCAAGCAAAAGGACAAACAGTTCCTCCATGTTACATAATTTTAAAGTTTATAAAATTACTCAATGAACTGATGGCGGACATTTCAGAACTTTACAAAAGGGACTGATAAAGTGATGGGTTAACTACAGATACATTAGCATGGGAACTCCCCAACTACAATATTATTCTGAACATGCAGTGTCCAAAGTTTAAATACTCTATCCCTTAACTCAGGCAATTTGCATAACACTTAGAAACCATCCATGCCTAAGATTCTTCACACACAATCTTAATTCTGCTTTGAGATGCACACCTCGCCATTACTACTACCACCTTGAATGTTGTTATCAGGGATATCTTTAAAACCACAGTTGTGCAAATCTTCGTAAATCTGGCGTGAGCCACACAATATGTGCACAGTTAGTAATGACTTTCTGGATGTCTCTCAAGGTAACGGAATAGCATTCAAGGTCACACCAATCCTACTATGTGAGGATGCCATGTGCTAGTGATTTCTCAGACTTGCCACAAGGTCCACTTAACAAATACTAATGTCAGCAATGTAGTAATAAAGTTACCTTCAAGTGACATTTTGGGATTTTCAAGCTTCTTCTTTAAAACAGACTCAATGAGAACTCTCAACTGCTTGAAAATTACTGCTATCTTTACAGGAGCCTACGAAGAACACAAAAGACAAACATTTGCATTATCAGAGATTTTATACCAAATTACAGATCAAAAGATTACCTTACACATAAACAGAAATTTATAACAAGATTCCTGCAAACGCGATGCATATGCATGATTTTAAGCTTATGGATAGCATACTGCATACTCATTAAATGACTTGGGCTTACATTATACCTCAGAATGTGTTCCCACATATTTCACGACCAACCACCATAGAGGGAAATTATTAATTTACCAGTAAGAACCCCAATTAATTGCTTACCCCCCCAAGATAAAAAAGTACAAATTAAATTTATACCTGAAATAATATAGCTACACATTTCCCTCTCGGGAGGTGTGCCAGGACTTCCAAGAAAGCAATCACAAACCCCTCCTAAATCTCACTAGGAATTGTGATACCTAAAGCTGAACCCTCTTCCAGGAATATTTAATTTTTTCCTCCCTCTCTATTCCACTATTTATTTTGCTTATATGCTGCCTTTGGCACAGTAAGTAGCTGTTCTGCAGAAGCATAACACGTAACATATTCTGTTTAGCATGTCAACAGAAAAAACAGAAATTCTGAAACACATTATAAGATATGATTGGCTTAGCAAACACTCAACTGTAGCCACCCAGGGATCACAAAAAGAATCTCCAACAAACCCACAAGGGGTTTGCTTTTTAAAATCCCCTATTCATGATAACTAGTGAATTCAATTAGATGGCTGCTTACTTGCATCAGCAGAGTGCAATAAATTAAAATGTCTTGTAGCTTAAAGTTCTCTTTGAGAGTAACACATGGCCCACAGGAGCACAGAAAATTTAACCAAGTAGCTGGGAGGATAGGAACAACCAGTGCTTGTCATTAACAAAATATACCGAGGATCTTGTTACGTCAACTGTTTTGTCTGCAAAAATATGCTAAGAAAATGCACTCAGTTTTCCCATTTCTAAATAAAACTTTTACGCACGGAAAGGAAAAAACCTAATCAAGAAAACCAAACACCCCCACTTCAGGTAAGCAGGTATTTCACAATTTGGATTTTTTTTCTTTCCCAAATAATTTTGTCTGGGTATAGAGCAGTATATAAAGTAGTATATTAAAGACAAATATGTAGTTACAAGACTATAAGATTGTAGGAAAGGGTAATATAGAACCAGTACTCTCCTCTGCTTTCAGTATGACTCAGTAAAAAGGGCTTAGTCTACATTCATGTTCAATACTTTTTCTGAAAGAACAGTTTCTTCATGAAGAGAGAGGGAAATGGTTTGTTGCAAGTCACGTATGACAAGCCTATTCTTTTGAGTGTGATTTACTAAGATTTCGTGACACGTGTATAAAATTTCCCATAATTTTTGTAAATTCTCCCCCCTTTTCTTTCCTCATTTGCATCTCACATATATAGTGGTGTGAATTAAACTGGTGCATCAACTGTGTAATACAAAAGCCCATGGAACCACAAAACGTAGTTTAGCTATCACTCCAGTGCACCTGAAAATGGATCCAGCCATCAACTGTCAGGAGACGCTCCCGATGCTGGACTTCTATATCCCCACCAAAAAGCAGAATGGGAAAGGGGGATATTAAAGTAGTCTCTCTCAAATAAACTTTAGTGTACCTCACCTGCATATAAACAAACACAAGCATTAAGAACAGAAACAAAAAATCCCAAACCATGTAACATCTAATAACACCAGATTTAATTGCTGCTTTTGAAAGACAAGAATACATTTTTTTCCTTCTCAAGATCCAACCAACGCAAGTTATTGCACACAAACAATCAATGGCTATTTGTCCACTGTAGACCACACAAAATAACTCCCCTCTAAGTAAGTGACAGATGTATTCACTACCAGGAAATTAGCTAAAGACATAGTTATCTCATTAAAGTTCAAATGGAAAGGTAATGTTACCTTAACGATGCTCGTAGAAGGCACATCAAAAATAGTAAAACTACTGAAGTAAAAGGCAGGTAAAGCTCTTTTGTTATACATTATTCTTGGGAGCAACTGTGTTGTCAGTCTATCCATATCCACATAGGGACTTGCATAAACGTGGTAAATACACAGACACACTGACACACACATAGTTAACTACTGCAGGGCTCATCATGCACTGCTTTTGACTTTGGAGCCTCTCACAGGTAAATCAGAATAGAACAGGAATGAGTTGCAGTGGGAAGAAAGGAAACAAGAAGAGTGCACCTTCATACAGAAGTGCAGGCTTTGTTTGTTCCACTGTTCAGTGGAGCAAC
>JAYRBT010000093.1:54504304-54530245 GCA_036023395.1 Myiotriccus ornatus | reverse complement strand
CTTGTCACTACACTACAAGCTTCTTGGGGACAAGAAATACTTTCAGCTCTCAAAAGAATACTATCACTTCATGTGCATTAAGAAGTCTAGTATTTCCTGCTTCTCTACAGTAAATTTGGGCATTAAGCAACTGCTGTCAAAATTTTGCTGTACTGGAAGTGTAACTATATATAAACACTGAATTCAGCAAGCAGCTGACAAGAGGGAAGAAAGTGACAGGAAAAAAAGCCATTAACATAGGGAGTTCAGCAATTACATAATTGGCTATTTCATTTTATTACTGGAGTATGTGAGTTCAGTACCAAGCTTCAAAATCTTAAGAGTCTGCTTTGAAGAGTAAAAGACACTTTGAAGTTTACTACTACACATTACTGCTTAAAATGGTATTTAAATCAACAGCATTGTATTTAAAAAGGTCAGTGATACTATCAAGTTAAATGATACACAGCAAGTTCCTTCCATTTCTAATTACCAGTTTCACTATGAACAAATTTGTTCATGATCTTCAGCCTTTTCTTTTTCTCCAGCAGTCAGCTGACTGATTTTTATGAACTTTAGGATCATTAGATAATAAAAGACTCTTTAAGTCAAACAAAATATTCAGATATTAAATAACATACACTAGTGTGAAGTATATTAGAGGCATAACTCTACACAAGGTATCAGCTACATTCATTTATGTCCAACTTACCTTTTCCTGGTAAAGCAGCCATCCGTATGTCTGTAAGTCACGGTTTACAGAGGAGGGATGCACTTGTGCTTTACCCTGAGCAGTTTCTACAGTGCAAGCCAGTTTCTCTGTAATATCTACAGATTTCATATATAGTATTTTTCCTACATTGTCATACAGTCCAGCAGTCAACACAGCTTTAAGAAGAGCTATTTCACTCAGAGAAAGGGACTGTGTGGCTCCACTTCCATCCCATCCACACTGTGTTGTAGTTGCTGTGAACCCTGCTGCTCTGACCACCCTTATGAGTTCCTGCTTCACATCCTGAAATTGATAAGGTATTAGTAAAATTTTGAATTAAAAAAGTTATATACTCCAGCAGCAGGCAATGATGCTTTGTCTGAATTATTCATGCTCTCCACAGCAAAAATCTCTTACGAGAAAAACCATTTGTATTTTCTGCAGCTACATAGGAATACCGGCTATTTTAATAAGAAAAACATTATCTATAACATCATCCTGTATCGGGAATATATATTCAGATATATGGAACTATATATGCTGTAAATACTAAATCTCATACTCTTTTCAGTTAAATTTGAAAGATACGTTTGCATCAAAGATCCACTTCTGCTTGGAAGTGCTCAGTGACCCAAAGGGAAGACCAATTAAAACATTTTCTCACCAAAAATAAAAGTCCATTCACATAAGTTTGCAGCTCATTTTTCAAATTAAATGTTAATAGTTTTTTTTTTAAATAACATAAATACTTTTATTCATAAAGTTTTGATTCCTTGGTGAAAGTAAGGCCTAGCTTCTCCAATGGCAGTGAATGCAATGCTGTATACCCAAGTGTCCACATCAAAACTCAAATACAGACACAGCTACCTCAATTGAGGGTGTGCATTTCATCAGTCCCTATCATTCCACTTGCTTTTATCTTGTCTAAATAACCTCTTTAAAAGGGAATGACATTTCAGAGGGAAATTTTAACAGATAACTTAAAAATGCAGAGCATAATTACTCAGTTTACCTCCAGAGTTAACAGTGAAGTCCTATTCAGAAAATATTTTCTGCAGTAGGTCATTTCGGCTCGATATCCCCCTTCCTGTCGAGCCCTTTTCCACCTAAGGAAGAAATCCTGTCTTATTACAGCAAGAAGAACCCCAACTAGAGTATAATAGAAATGGTAGTAAGTTAAAAAGGAATAATGTTTTTTGGTCAGCATTCTCCACTCTAAAATAAGTTGCATTAATGAAGATGAATGCTGCTGGTCTAAGGGCACTCCAGAGAACATGCCTGTAACACAGACTGGACAAGATGCTAACAAAAATACAAGGTGATTTTCACTCAAAAAGCACACATTCCTTGCCAGCTGAAACAAAATTCAGGTGTGATTTTTGAGACTTAGTAACAATACCCTAAAGAGAAAAAAACCTGTATGTCATTTCATACTTTTTTACTTTACCAAACACAAAATATTCTGGTTAGAATACCACAAACAGCAAGCAAAACATTTTACCAGTAGGAGAATCTGACACAGTAAACCTCTGTATGTGTGCCAACACCATTAAAAGGAGTTAAAGAATAAAATACTAAGCAAGCTATCTTTTTGTGTTACAGAATTTTCAATCTATTGTTATTCTGAAGAGAAATACCTGAAGTGAAAGCAGTTCAAGAGGAGATGTTAAGGATGCTTTACATAACGGCATTACTTAAGTGTTATCTACAAGTAGCTATAAGCACAGAATTATCACTTACCCCAGATAAGCACTGTAGATTGTTATATGGTCTGAAACTGCCATAGCTAGAGATGATTTTGCAAGATCTGCTTCATCTTTTCGACCAATTGGTGTAGTAAATGGGGATTTTTCTGTCATAACAGCAGCCAGAGTTGCCTGCAATTAGAAAAGTACAGATTACTGAACAGTATTTTATTATAAGCTTACAGGCTTATCATACAAATAGCTTTAAATTTTCTTTTACTGTTATCACAGAATTATACATCTGTTTGGGTCAGAAGGGACCTTAAAGATCATCTAATTCCAAGCTCCTGCCATGGGCAGGGACACCTTCTAGAAGACCAGGTTGCTCAAAGTCCCACCCAACCCAGCCATGAACACCTCTAGGGATGCAACATCGACAGCTTCTCTGGGCAACCTGTTCCAGTGTCTTCACCACCTACACAGTAAAGAATTCCTAATATCTAACCTAAACCTCTTTCAGTTTAAAGCCATTCCCTCTTATTCTGCCACTACACGCACTTGTAAAAAGTCCCTCTCTAACACTCTTCAGGTACTGAAAGGCTTAGGTCATCCCGAAGCCTTCTCTTCTCCAGGTTTAACAATGCCAAGTTTCTTAGCCTTTCCTCACAGGAGAGGTGCTCCATCCCTCTCATCATCGTCATGGCCTCCTACAGACTCGCTCCAGCAGCTCCACATCCTTTGTATGTTGGGGATCTCAGAGCTTTAGGTGGGCTTTCACGAGGCCAGAGGACAAAGCAGAGAGGTAGAATCACCTCCTTCAACCTGCTGGCCCCCAGCCCAAGATACAATTGGCTTTCTAGGCTGCAAGTTCACATTGCTGGGTCATGTCCAGCCTCTCATTCACCAGCACCCTCAAGTCCTTCTCAGTAGTGCTGCTCTCAATACCTTCATCCCCCCAACTGGACTGATACTAATTGTTGCCCTAACCCAGGTGCAGCACCTTGAACTTGGCCTTGTTGAACCTCATGAGCTTCACATGTACTTCTCCAGCTTGTCCAGTTTCCTCTGGAGGGCACCCCATCCTTCAGGTGTGTCAACCACACCACTCAGCTTGCGGTCATCAACAAATTTGCTGAAGGTGCACTTGATCCCTTTGGCTGCACCATTAATGAAAATATTAAATAATGCTGGTCCCACTATGAATACCCATCGATATTCGTAGTGGTCACTGATATCCACTGGGACTCAGCTGTTGACCACTGCTACCCTCTGGATGTGACCAGTTTATTATCCATCTAAAGACCACCCATCAAATCCATGTCTTTACAATTTAAAGAGAAGGATGTTGTGAGAGACTGTGTCAAAGGCTTTACAGAAATCGAGGACATCTGTGGCCTTTCCTTTGCCAACTGATGTTGGCAACTCCATCATAGAAGGCCACTACATTGGTTAGACAGAACTTGCCTTTGGTGAAGCCATGTTGGTTGTCTCGAATCACCTCTGTGTCCTCCATGTCCCTTAGCATATGACTGGGAGGATCTGTTCCATGAGGTGAGGTTCACAGGTCAGTAGTTCTCAGGGTCC
This sequence comes from Myiotriccus ornatus, assembly GCA_036023395.1. Classification (NCBI taxonomy): domain Eukaryota; kingdom Metazoa; phylum Chordata; class Aves; order Passeriformes; family Tyrannidae; genus Myiotriccus; species Myiotriccus ornatus. Next base: position 54,526,285 of record JAYRBT010000093.1, on the reverse strand, counting down.
TACTTTCCACTCATTTTTTAAAAAGGTGGGTACAATGTCCCTGGTGACTTCCTCCAGCCACCAGGAACTTCATTTGACTGCTTTAACTTCTTGAATATCATGGCAAGTGGCTTGGCAACTACACCAGCCAATTCCCTCAGGACTCTGGAATCCATCTCACCAGATTCCTTATGCTTACATAGATTCAGGTTCCTCAGGTGGTCATGAACTTGATCCTCTCTAACAGTGGGAAGGACTTTGCTGTCCCAGTCGCCATCTTGCATTCCACCCACTCAAGAAGAGCGGCAAGAGAGGGTGTCACTGAACACTGAGGCAAAGACGCTCCAGAGTCCCTCAGCCTTCACCTCATCCATTGTTACCAGCTGGTCAGCCTTGTTCACCAGGACGGAACACTTTCTTTGACCTTCCTTTTCTGGCTGACATAAGCACTTCTTGTTCTTCTTTGTGTCCCCTGCCAAGTTCAGCTCCAGCTTTGCCTTGGTGTTCCTCACCCCATTCTTACACAAATAGACTGCATCCCTACACTCTTCTCAGAGTGTACCTGTCATTGCTTCCACTGCCTGTGCATTTGCCTGTTGCCCTTAATTTTGACCAGCAGGTCTCGACCCTTCCATGCCCATCTGTTATCTTCCTTGCCCTATTTCTCGAGCCTGAGGCTCACTAGCTCATGCACTCTATGCACAGTATGTAATATTTAATGATAGTTTATCTTCTACTAAGTTTCAAGGAAAACTTAGCACCATAAAAATTTCCTACACAGAATTCAATACTTGCTATATTAAAGCCACTGCTTACATAATCCCTTACATATATAGATCAAAAATATTACATCTCAAAACTCACATGAAATATTTTGCCAAATGACAGAGCAGTACCCGACAGAGTGAAGGTCAAATTAATCAATTGCTTTAGGTTATACCAGATTAACAGGAAATATTGAGAATTTTAACTTCTGCTTTTCCAGCAACATATCCATGTTTCCTCCTAATTTGCAGTGAATTAAACAGATCAAGTGAAAATGTAAGCTATGCTACAGTCTTTATATAATAAATTACCACATCAATTATTTTCAGTAACTTTATATCAGCAATTTCTTGGGTAATAACTGTTGGGTAATCCAGACTGCCTAACCCATAAGAGGACTTTTTCCATAAGTATTAGACTCCCTAGGATCACCACAGACAGAACTGGAGACCAAGACTGACTATACCTTGTGAATATTATCTAGGAGTTTAAAATAATAGAATCACTTTAGGTTGGAGAAGACCTTTAGAATAAATGAGTCCAACCATGAAAAAAACTCAGATTAGTCTCCTCCATGATACCTGGCTGCCCTTACCCTAAAATAAACATTTTAACTTCTTGCATCATCTTTACAAAAGACCATATTGCAAAAAGTCAGGTTAATTACAAAGAGTTAACAATTTCTACACTTTTTAAAATTTAGATAAAATTTATTTTTACTCACCACAGGATCCAAACAGCCAAATATAGCACCAAATATAAGCATTTTTCCAATCTTCACATTAACAGGAAGGGCTGCAAGGTGCTGGCCCAATGGAGTCAGCTTGGGCTCGTTTAACTGACAAGCCCCAATCTTCCTCAACAGATTCATTGCATTACCAATTACTTGCTGCTGTGGCGGGTCTAATGCTCTGGAAAGAAAATCTTCAGGAGAGCCAAGATTGCATTTCTGTGGAGTAAAAGGGTATGTATTTCAATATAAAAATCAAAAAACCCCAACTTTTCTAGTAGCTAAAATAAAAAAAAAAATGGAAAGCTATTCCTGCAATCAAAAGCTCACACTCCCTCTCCTCTAAACAAGTCTCTTGTTTCCCAAGATGGCTGACGTGCCCCACAGTAGGTTTACAAAACTTCATTGTTTGGATGGGCTTCATACAGCACAACCACTCTTCAGAGAAGTGTGTTACCAATGATCACTGATGAGCAGGACACTCAAACCTGATGGGATACAGTTCAAACTAGCACTAATTTGCCAGGTTGCCGGTTTTCCCATGCATATCTTACTCACTTAGGACATGGAGAGACGTAATGGAATTGCTCCATTAAGCAGAAATCAGGTAGAAGGCTATTGAACTAAGTTTGAATTGTCACTCTGAAGCAAACCGGAACAGTACAGCACACTATTCTCACTGAACATGTTCTGGATTTTCCAGCACTCAAATGCTGACCCTGTGGGAGAAGCCCCACTGAGTAATTACACTGGATTAGGTCTGTTCTAGCAGACCTTTTTAGCTAATAAGGTCAGTGATTCCAAAACAGACAGTAGTATGAAGGTACAAAGGCATGCATAGTATTTTTATCTAGCAAGGAGCTACATGGATGACTGTGGGAAGCTGCTAGAAGCTTCCTTCATGTCCAGTGAAGCCAATGCTAGATGGTTCCAGGACAGACCCACCCCCCAGATGGGGGGTAACACCTTTGGGATAAGTTACTGCACAGAAGCAAACTGCAGCCAGAGAAGAAATGGGTGAGCATGTGTCAGAGCAACAACCCTGCAGACACCAAGGTCAGTGAAGAAGGAAAGGGAGGAGATGCTTCAGCATTCTGCAGCATGCAGCCCATGGAAAAGACCATGGTGAGGAAGACTGTCCCCCTGCATCCTGTAAGGTCCATGGTGGAGCCCATGCCTGAGGAGATGGATGTCTGAAGGCGGTTGTGACACCATGGGAAGCCCACACTGGCAGGACCTGTGGCTCCATGGAGAGAGGAGCCCACCCTGGAGCAGGTTTGCTGGCTGGACTTACGACTCTGTGGGGGACCCACATTGGAGCAGTTATTGAAAAATTGTAACCTGTGGGAAGGATTCACATTGCAGAAGTTCATGGAGGACTCTCTGCTGTGGGAAGGTCCCCAAGCAGAAGCAGGGGAAGGCGTCCTCCCTCTAAGGAGGAAGCCACAGCAGAAGTAATGTGTGATGAAACCATAACCCCTCTTCCTTGTCCTGCTGCTCTGTTGGAAGGTAGGAGGTAGGGAATTGGAAATAAAGTTAAGCCTGGGAAGGAGGAAGGCGTGGGTGGAAAACATTTATAAGCTTTGGGTTTTAATTCTCATTATCCTACTCTGACTTGATTGGTTATACATTCAAATAATTTCCCCAAATCAAGCCTGTTTTAGCCATAACAGTAACTGGTGAGTGATCTCTCCCTGTCTTCAACTCTGTGTATGAGCCTTTCATTGTATTTTCTCAGTTGAGAAGGGTAACAGTAGAGAGACTTCAGTGGACACCTGGTGTCCAGCCAAGGTCAACCCACCACACAAGGTTAGCAATTCTAAAACCAAAATCCATACCATAATATGAAGGCATAATTCCTCCAAAGGCACACGCAGTATTTCTGGAACAGAATATTCCACGAAACTTTCAAATCTGCAACAACACAAAAACATAGAATCACACACATTCAATTTAATATTTGAATTTCACATGGTCATTCTTTGAAGATACTCTTTTGAGGGGCATGGCAGAGGGGTAGCATGGGTAAGCTATTCATCCTTTGAATAAAGGCATGTGTCGTAGCTTTGAAAGCAAGAATTTTAGACAGAGAGGGAAAGGTAGTAAGACCCCAATTTTCAAACCAAGTCTGTAAAATACATAGCTCTCAACCTGGAAAGCCTGTATGCAGCTAAAATAACCACTTCACTGGTTGTATCACAATACTTTAACCTTAAGTGTTTCTCAGCTGAAAGTTGCTTCAGATTTTAACAGAAGCAGGAAAAATGTTATTCACTGCAGTAACAGAAACTAATTCTGCGCCCATATCTTATCCATAGAGACAGAAACATTTCAGAAACCTACAGATTTGTCTGATAAAAAATGTGAAGTTCAGGAAGTAAGGTTTGCACCTATTGGATGTGAGGTATTAGGTGTTGTCAAAAACTGATGTTCTACAATTCCTTGGTGCTGCACTTTTCCTTTAATTAGGAATATTTTTTTCAAAACACAGAGGTACTAAGAATAAAAGAAACCTCTTGTAAAAATGCAAAACAAAGACTATTGTAACACTTTATACATATGATATTCAAATTCTGGTTTTGGTTGTTTTTTTTTTCCAGTTTAATCTTTCCAGTTTGCAGTAATTAAAGTGAATTTCAACAAGAATTCTTGGTTTTGCACAGAAAAAAGACAAAGATATCTATGTGGTTTACAAAATCTTGATAAGTTAACAATACCTATCTCTTGTGTACATTCGGAAGCAGAACCCATCCCTAACACGTCCAGCTCTTCCTTGTCGCTGCAGAGCACTTGCTTTACTAACAAAGGTCTCTTGCAGGGAACTCATCTGACTGCTTTCGTGATACCTGAAAAATTCAAAATCAAAGAACCTTGAATATAACTTACAAATGAAAGTGTAAAAATTAGGAAGTGGAAGAGCTTTTCTATTATTTCATCTCCCTGGCAATACAGAATTGTTCCAAGATGTTGTGTAGGAACTGAGACAGTATACAAAGGATCTCCTTAATTTTTAAACCAGTACTTAATCACGATTCTCCACACCTACGAACAATTTCCCTTGTTATTCAAACCATTTGAAAATCCAAACTTGTACTTCAATTGCAAGCTGTTCAATGAACTCTGAACATTTTTGCATCTAGAACTGTGGTTTAATAAGATATTACAGATATCTTACAGATATTACAAAATTCTTGCGGTACTAACCTCCAAATATTTACAGTAATCATAGTACGATTGATGAAAATCAAACTCTCACCTATTTTCCTTTGTTCTCCCAGTATCAATTACAAAGACAACATCTGGTATTGTAATACCTGTCTCTGCTATATTGGTTGCCAAAACAATCTGAAAAAAGTAACATAAACTGTTAGACATTTCATAATTCTTGTATTTATGTTATCATTTAAATTACTATTTCAGAGTAACTTCAGTTAAAATCTTTTACCAAGATTTGTTTCCCTAAATAATCTGAGAAATAATTAAAAGCTACGTAACTCAGAAAATGGTCTGGTTTTCCACAGTTATTGAGGAATTAAAAGTTAAGTAAGAATTTCACATTCAGTTTTTGTTTTATAATCCATTAAAGTCACTGGCTGGTATCTTCTAAAATTGATCAACATTTAATTAAATAGTTTGGCAGTAAATAAAATACTATTTTCCTAGATAAGAGCTACAGTTTCTGATTAACAACAGTTAAAATACAGGAAAGCAACAACTAAAGATGTTCATAGAAAAATATCAGGTTTAAAAATTTGATTACTGTCAAGGTTTTCACAGTATATTAGCTTCTACCCGTTACAGACCACCAAATTAGAATTGTTTTTTTGAAGTGAGAAAATTCTGGGAACAACTGGTTGTTGCAAAATTCTGTATGATTAGATTTTATAACAATTCAGAATTGCAACCACAGAAAGTTTCTCCTTTCAGTGATGAACTTTCTAAATACATCATACCTTTCTAACACCAAGAGGAGGTATTGTAAATGCAGCTGCTTGATCTTGAGTTGAAAGAACAGAATGCAAAGCTATCAATCTGTGCCTAGAACAAGAAATTACTGTAATCAATATATACTTATCAAATAATACACAGTAAAAAAATAAGACCAGCACAATTACAATAGTTTGGAGAAAGCAACTAGAACAGACAAAAGAGTAAAACTTCATATAATTAGGTATGAAACTCTGCCTCACTTTGTATTATTACAATACAAAGAAAAAAACATCATTAGTCCACAGGGCTGTTCTATTCAGTAAAAATGCAGGAAAAATACTACTACTGCAAAACTCTAGGTTAATTTACATCAACAGCCTAGTAAAAAAGGTAACTAGGTGTCCATGAACTCAAGCTCTTTATATTGTGCTTCCAAGATAAGGATCACTACTGATGCTTTGCACAGATCTATAAACACACGCAACTTTCAGTATGAGTAATAAAGGCTTTCAAGGATAAGACAGCCACAGAGATTTGTACTTTCCTTCTCTTCCAGACCTTAACATGTCTATCCATCTATGAATCTTTGGCATTTAACTGCCAACGTTCTTTTCATGCAGTCGTCTAACTTTTAGTTACCCTCAATATAAATTTCAAAACTATCTGTCATTACAGTCCTAGGCCATTTCTCTTGATAGATTACTGTCTTTGGAGCTCTTCGCAGGAAGCAGTCACTTCCCAGTAAGCCACAGAAATCTATATCCCAGGCATGGCAGCTTCCACACCCTCAGTGGAAAAGAAGTACTCAAGTGCTTTGTGATTAGGTTTGTTGAAAAATATAACAAAAAATTACCAGACCATTCCTAAGCATCTGTCATTTTTCCTTGTATAACTTTTAGATAATAAAAGGACACTTGTAGCACAAATAGCTCAAAGGTATAAATCCCAGTTCCCTTTTTCAAGAATAGCAAACATTGAGTATATTTGTTGTGTTGTAACTTAAACTACTAACTTAACAGAAAATATCTGTATTACCTGTCACGCAAGTTAAATCTTCTGTCAGTCGAAATGAGATCATACAGCTGTTGGATATGGGCAAGGCCTGGTAAAAAGATCAGCACAGCACCCTCAATGTTCTTGAACTGGGGACTTCTGTCTGGAAAGTTACGGTACAGGCATACAGTTAAAACAAATATGCATTTGCAAACAGTTTCACATGATGGAACTAATGCTAGGCTCTTGCCTAGCATCCTAAAAAGCCAGTGCTTTTTAGGATGTCTTATGTAAGAATGAGTTCAGGTACTTCATTATCAGTTGAAAGTACTGGAAAATAAGTCCATGGGACAACCCCAACTACATAAACTTCTTAAGAAGTAGACTGTACCTAAGTATGCGAGCAACTCCAAAATAAGTTCAAGGTTGATCTTGTAAGGGTTCATATATAAGATAGCCTGCTGCGTGTGACTGCTATACTTCGCATAGTAAGGAGCCAAATCAATACCAGATCCAGACTGGACTGGGACATATTCCTAAAAGACAAGAGCAGAGAAAGAAGATCATATTCTTAGTGTTTTAGAAGAATGTAAGAGAGCAAATTCACTTAAAACAGACACTGAAGTAAGAGACATTCAACTAACTACCCACGAAAACCAGTGCATGTCAGATTAAATCACAGCCACCTACATAACGTGCATAGGTATCTACTACTGTTATGTGACATTCCAGATTAAAAAAAAAACAAAGTAAAAATTAAACTCTGTCCAAAAAGTAAACAGTTTTCAGGTCCATATCTGGCATTTCTCTGGTATCAATTCAAACTGAGGTAACAGGATATCCACTCTTCTTTTAAAACTCTTCCTTTGGGGTATAAAAAACTAGTTTCCCCTCTCTCCCTCACCTGACTCCTCTCTAATGGTTGCAGTGAATTAGATGTCAACTTCTGCAGTGTTTTGGAGCAGAAGAGAGTTACAAGATGAGACATACATTTAAATTTACTCTTTAATTGTTTATAGACGTCTTACATACATAGCATAAAGTTTCTACGTTAAGTCCCACTATTGTATTGGGTTTGTGTGGCCAGGTTTTGGTAGCAGGGAGGCTACAGGGGTGGGTTCTTTGAGAAGCTGCCAGAAGCTATGCACATGTTGGGTACAGCCAATGCCAGCTGGCTCCAAGACAGAGCCACCTCTGGCCAAGGCCAAGCCTATCAGAAATGACAGTAATGCCTCTGTGATAACATATTTAAGAAGGGGGAAAGAATGTTATTGTGCAGACGAAATTGTGGCCAGAGAAGAGTGGAGTGGGGACATGTAAACAACTCTGCAGACACCAAGGTCAGTGGAGAAGGAGGAGCAGGAGGTGCTCTAGGCAAGAGCTGAGATTCCCCTGCATGTGGTGCAGACCATGGCGAGGCAGCTGTACCCCTGCAGCCCATGGAGGTCAACAGGGATACAGAGATCCATCTGTAGCCCATGGAGGAGACCCATGCCAGAGCAGGAGGATGCCTGAAAGAAGCTGTGATCCCATGTAAAGCCCATGCTGGAGCAGCTCCTGGCAGGGACCTGCTGACCCATGGAGAGAGAAGCCCATGCTGGAGCAGGATTTCCCGGTAGGACTGGTGGCCTGTGGGGGACTCATGCTGGAGCAGCCTGTGCCTGAAGGACTGCACCCATGGAAAAGTGACCCACGTTGCAGCAGTTTGTGAAGAACTGTTGCGCAAGGGATGGACTCACATTGGAGAAGTTCATGAAGGACTGTCTCCCATGGGAAGGACTCCACAGTGTAGCAGGAGAGGGACTCCTCTCTCTGAGCAGTCACAAAAACAACCTGTGATGAACTGATGCCTTCATGTCTCCCTGTGCTGCTGGGGGCGGGGAGGAGATAGAACTTGGGAAGGAGGCTGGAATGAGCAGGTGTTTTTAAGATTTATTTTACTTCTCCTTAGCCTGCTCTGATTCTGTTAATAATAAATTTAATTAAGATCCCCACTCCAAGTCTGTTTCGCCCATGAAGACATAGGTGACTGATCTCTTCTGGTTCTCATCTCAGCTCGCGAACCTTATATTTCCTCTCCTCTGTTGAGTTGCAGAGCAGAGTGATAGAGCAGCTTTGGTGGATATCTGACATCCAGCTAGAGTCAACCCATTACAATTTTAAATTACTTCACTGTTAACACACTTAAAAAAGCTTGACACTGCATATCCTTCTGCACTGAAGGCTTAATAGAAACAAACTACAAAGGTGGAGCAGCATTCATGAGAGTGCTTGGGCTTACAACTAAAGGATGCTGTTGTGATGTAGGGGGTTATTACCATTCTAGAGAAATAAAAAACCGATCAGCAGAGCACATGAGAGTGCATTTTTCAACATATGCATCACTGTTTGTTCAAACCAAGCTAAACGGTCCTGCAGAAATTTTGATAAAGCAAGTCAGAGCAGACAGGTAAAATACACAGTTTAGATGAACAGCCTAAGCTGCCAAAATCAGGTAGCATTGAAATAGTCTCCCCTTCAAGAATTTTGATCCAAAAGCACATACAGCTGTCACTGTAGAGTAAGGATTAATCACAGTTAAACAAAAAAAGCTATGTACAACATCCTCATGTAAATCATCTCATTTGGCATGCCAAGTTGGAGCACCTTGGGACTCCTTCAGCTAAGAAGGACTCTCCTGTTAGGCAAACCTGTTAGGTTCGCCTCATAGAATTCTTTTGGGGAAAAAAAGTGAAATGCTTTCCCTGCTGCTGCTTATAGATCCAGAGCTGGAAATCTGCACAGCAGAACTCAATGTCAAATACAGCAAAATCAAGCCAGCTATAGAGGAGATGGAGAGACAATCAAAAGGGTGCAGCATTCATAAATACTTGGTTTCCACTGCTGGAGTGCCATGTCTTTTACCAACTGAAAAATATTTGATATTATACAATCCAAACACATTTGAGGAACCAAAATGATAAAATAACAAAAAAATAGTCAAAATTTCCAAGTCAAAGCTAAAATGTCTATTTTACCTGATACTTCATAGTGCTTCCTCCTTTGACAGTAACATTTACTGTTACTTCCTCCTCCTCTTCCAAGAACTTCTGACAATATTCTGAGTCTTTCTCCAGAACATAGCCAGTTGCTTCAATTATATCTTCAATATGGAAAATCTTTGGTGAAAATTTGCAGAAGAAACAAAGCACATCAAAAACTAATTAGCACTTTTTTCACTTTTTAATGCTTACATAAGAAACTTGAACAGGGCATGCCTTAATGCTGTAAAAGATCTTGCAAATTTCGACTTAATCTTTCTTAAGGTTTTTGTAAACCTAAACTTAGAGCTGATACAAGTTTGTTAATGGATGTAATGGACGTTATCACTAACACAAACTTTACCATGGCCTGCATCGCATGCATAAGAAAACTACAGAGTGTAATGACAAAGTTGCATAGTGAGCAGAGTGAATTCTTTAATGCTTTCATTTCTGCTTAGGTTGAATAGATAAAAATCAGTATGTCAGTAATGGACAGATTTTAATCAATAAATTCATCAGAAAAAAAACCGTACAACCCTATGCTTCAAAGCTCTGAAGTTATCTTACATTTCTATAAAAGAAAAAGGGTTACAAGTCCTTGAAAAATATATCTGAAGAACTGAATTCTTGGTAATAAAAAAGTGATATAGATATATTGCCTACTAACCAGGCAAGCACTGTATACATGCATACAAACTGTCTTGCATACTGAAGAGAAATATCTACCTACCTCAACTGGGTAACTCCTTCCCGAAATCCTTAAAATGGGACAATGTGAGAAATAGCTGGAAAACTTCTCACTGTCTACAGTAGCACTCATTAAAATCAGATGCAGGTCTGAACGCTTACGCAAGATCTCTTTCAGAGTAACTAGCAAGAAATCAGACTGGACACTTCTTTCATGTACCTAGAATTGCAAAAACATATCTATAGCAAGGATTTAGTATATGCAGGGCCCAGAAAAACTATAGTTTCTGCGGAATAGTAAAAATTGATAACCTCATCTACAATAACATGAGATATACTTGAAAGAAGACCATCTTCTTGAAGTTTCCGAAGCAGGACACCTGTTGTACAGTACAGAAGTCTGGTGGCTTCTCCTGTTCTTGATTCCATACGAATTTGATATCCACAAAGAGAGTTCTTAAATAAAATATTAAACACATAGGAATATTTTAAAATAATATACAAGCTAGCAATATTAAAAATTAAATGAAACTTAATAGTTGTCAGATTCAGACACTGCACAAGTTGCTAATTAAGTAGTATGGTGCACGACTGCCACACCTTCCCTACAAGTGCCTCCTTTTGTTAAGAAAGGGAAAACAGACTGAGTTTATTCAGAGTGTCAAAGAGCTTGTAAACTCACGGCTCTTTTCAGGATTCTTTGCAGGCCTCAAAAATATATTTGCACAGACTACCATAACAAATATAGGACTTTGGCTTCCTTCAAATAATAAAATAACTTCTGTTGGAAGGAAGCATCTCTCAAAGCAGGGCCTCACTCAAGGCCGCACTGGATTGCTAGGACCCTTATTCTCCATCCCAGGGAGTCTTCTCCATTCCCAGTGATAGTGGTGCAACAGTCTTTGGGCAATCTACTCAAGTGTTTGACTGCTCCCACTATGAAACACCATTGCTCTACACTGGCCTCTAAAGATTTTAGAAATAATTTATGGATACCCAGAGGTTGCAAGTGACAACTTGAAAAGAAACAACTAACATAGCAAGAAGCCCTTTTTGAGAGAAAACATCTAATTCTTTAGTTGTGTAAGAAATAATGTTTTCACTTTGTACCAAGAATCCAGCCCCCTGTATTTGATCAAGAAAAAGGCATTCAGACATATCTTACTTTTCCTCCTGGTCCTGATTCGCAGCCTAGCTCTTCACAAACCCTGGTTGCCAGACTCACTGCTGAGATTCTTCGGGGTTGTGTGCAAACAATATTGCATTTTTTTGATCCTTCATCCAGCAACAAGTCTTCCAACAAGAAATGGGGCACCTGGGTACTCTTCCCACTGCCTGTTTCACCAGCCACAACAACTACTCGATGTTTTTTAAGAGTTTCTATGATTGAGTATCTGTGCTTAAACACGGGTAACTCTTGTCTCTCTTTCAGAAGCTTCTCATATTTAGAGGAACTTCGCAACTTTTTGAACAAAATCCTTGAAGGTTCCAAATCATCTGCATCTGAGGTCTCAAGGGAGAGACTGCTGAAGTCCTCATCAGAAACTAAGTTTTCCCAGGAATCTTCAGGACCCTCAGATACTTTGGGCTGGTCTTCAGACTGTAGCTGCTGTTGTTTTTTGAGTTTGTTTAATAATCTAGCAATAAAGGTATCACGAGGCTTGTTGGTTTCTATCTTGTTTTCTTCTTCCTTTTTCTTTTCAATATCCCTCCATTCTAGCCAGACATCTCGGTAGGTAGGAGGCAGTAACTGATGAACTGACTTCAGGTGCAAAAAGCAGAAAAAAATTACATTATGTACTACTTATTAGTATCACTAATATTTTATGTGTAAACAAACTTGAGTGTTAAAAGATAATGACAATAAACAAGTAGGGAGCTACTTCTAAGTACAGAAACCATGAAAACAGTAATATAAACATCAACAATGCAGTTTTGATTTTCAACTGGCTTGCATTCTTTACAACACTGAAAGAACAGTTTTACTTTCAAAAAAAATATCCTTTCTGTATGCTGCGAAGCATATGCACGATTACACGTAAGAGCAAATGAACATATAATACAAGCGAAGAATTTAATTGGAAATACATCATTAAACTATTTTTAGAATTTAACTACAGGTTTTATAACAAAAAAGTGCAGAGGCAAATTCCAGGCCAAGAACAGTAATACTGGTCAGAATCTTACTTGTCCTTTGGTTAAATGGTAGAGTGCCAAAGTAGCAGCTAGATGTTGTGCTTGCATACTATCTTCTGTTACAATTGTAGGACACTTTGTCATTATATCATCTGATGATTTGACAATCCTGACCCTTAAAGAGGAATTCATAAAGGCAGTTATCTTAATTTTTGGTATCTACATAAAAAGCACACCTGTTAATGTCTTTGTTTAAAATAAGAATGAAATTCAAATACAGAAACTAAGCAAAATAAACTTCATATTGCTCAATAGTACTTTATAATTAGAAATAGCAGGTAAAGTGTGATTGTGTATAGCAGAAAATTTTCAGTAAAAATTCCAGCAATGATTTGACTTCTTTTTTTCTCTTAACAAATGTCTTCATTTTCTTCAAAGCACAAGTATTTATACACATACCAATAAGATTGAGTGCTTGTAAGAAGGACTAAATATTTGTTTATGTGCTTATATCTGTCTAGGCTAGATTAAGATGACATTTAATGAACCACTGAGATGCAAACAGTTGTTTAACAAATACATGCTAGTCAGAGTAACAATCAAATTTCTCATATTTTTAGGGGGACGATATATTCGTAGCTTTTACCTTGAGCAAGAAAACAAGTTCTTTTACTTCATTCCTTCAAGAAACATTACTCATTTGTAATGTTGTGTCTGCTTTATTTGTACATGATAATATTCTACTTCTTAACACTATATTAACACTTGTTTTCCGAAAGAAATTCAAAAAATTAAAAGGTACTGCTCTGTTTTAACTACAAATTTATGGTAGTTTTAATTCAAATTTCTAACTTCCACTTTATTAAAGAAACTCCAAAGGTGTTTTAGTATTCATAAACTTAGAATCTATGATTTAATATACTACTTCGAATGAGAATACCCAAAGTCAGTTGTCTAAATTTATCTCACAGCTTTGCTTCAGACTAACCTTTCATGCAGGAGTACACAAATAAAAATCTCATCTGTGCTTTACAGGATCATTCACTAGAATCTTTTTCAACTGTACCTAGTCTAAACCACCACTTTTGCTATTCAGAGTGAAATACCTCCCCAGTGGACTAAAAAAAAGTTCGGGTTAAACACACTATACTAATGTAACTCTGGATCAACATGACAGAATTGGCAAGGTTTTCTGTTTCTAAATGAACCAAAAAGAAATTACAGAGGTTACAGAAAATACATACCTACATTTCCAATATTTTCCAACTGGAATTTTTTCAAAAGAAGGATTTGGGCTCTTGGGAAAATTTTTCCTGCACCAGTCAATCAAAAATTGTTTTGGAGATTTACCAGTCCAACTTCGAGCACTATAATCAAAGTTTCTTATGTCTAGCGGTTCTTTCTTTTTCACTACAAGAGCAGAACAACACATTTTAAGTCTCCTAAAGTTTATTTTAGGATCCTTTGAAGTCAATAACATTTTTATCTTTTATTCAAATGTATTTTACTAGACAGTAATATTTTCTGAAATATTTTTCAGAAATATTGGTACTGACAATACATGACAGAAATGTCTGCATTTCCCACAGAAGCATCTAGCAGAATTAGTTACAGTATTTTGTCATCTTTGGTCACCCAATAATTTTAGAACTTTCATTAAAGTTTGGTTCTTAGAAAATAATCTAACAGTTTGAAGATTTACCGTGAAAACAGTTCAAGAAGATGAGACAGTGAGAGTAGAAACAGTAATTAGCACTACAATTGAAAAAAAAAAGAATCTAAATTTTAGACAGGACAGGATGGCAAAAATAGCTTTCAATGTAATCTGCTAAAATGAATACAGACCCTTTAAAGTCAGCTTGGTCAGTGAGATAGACTGTTTGCAGATGACACCAAGTTGGGCAGGAGTGTTGACCTGCTGGAGTGTAGGAAGGCTTTGCAGAAGGATCTGGACAGGTTGGATAGATGGGCTGATGCCAGTGGTATGAGGTTAAACAAGCCCAAATGCTAAGTCCTGCCCTTGTGCCACGGCAACCCCAGGCAGTGCTACAGGCTAGGGAAGAGTGGCTGGAAAGCTGCCCGGTGGAAAAGGACCATGGATGCAGGTCAACAGTGGCTGAACATGAGCCAGCAGTGTGCCCAGGTGGCCAAGGCGGCCAATGGCATCCTGGCTTGGATCAGCAATAGCGTAGCCAGCAGGACCAGGGCAGTGACTGTCCCTCTGTACTGGGCACTGGTGAGGCTGCACCTTGAATTCAGTTTTAGGCCCCTTATTACAAGAAAGACATTTTGGTGCTGGAGCATGTCCAGAGAAAGGCAATGGAGCCTATGAAGGCTCTGGAGCACAAGTCCTGTGAGGAGCTGCTGAGGGAGCTGAGAGTATTTAGCCTGGAGAAAAGGAGGCTCAGGGGAGATCTTATCACTCTCTACAACTATCTGAAAGCAGACTGTAGCCAGGTGGGGGTCAGTCATTCCTCATTAGGAGGAATTTCTTCATAGAAAGGGTGTCAAGAATTGGAACAGGCTGCCCAGAGAGGTGGTGGAGTCACCATCACTGGAAGCATTTAAGAAAAGACTGGACATGGCACATAGTGCCACGGTTTAGTTGACAAGGTTGTGATTGGCCAAATTTTGGACTTGATCTCAGATGTCCTTTCCAACCTAAACTCTGTGCCCTTCTGTGGTAGCCCACCTTCCTTTCCCATGATCAGAGCTTGCTGACTCAGCACTGCAAAGCAACCCAACCTAGAAAAACAAGAACTAATTCTGAAAATTTGAGGGCACACTTCAAGCTTGTACTGAACCACCTTCAACACACCTTTGTCCTCCTTTGCAGCACCATCGGGTTTTTCAAGTAAGTTCAAACTGAAAGTGGTTTCTTGAGGCTGAGGTGAGGGAGTTTTTTTCTTTTCACTTTGCTGTTTGTTTGAAATCTTTAGAGCTGGATTAAATACTGGATGTTCTTCAAGTACTCCCATTTCTGCCAGAAAGAAGATACAACTTACAACTGCTTAAAACGTTAAATTATATTAATTCATACTGAGTACCCCAAACGTTACTGACATTTTAGAATTTGATCCACATGGAAAGCACAGACTCAGAAAGGCTTGCATTTCACACAGTGGTATAAAACAGGATTAAATAATTTTCAGTCTGACTCCAAGAATTATTTGCCTAACATATACACAGGCCAGAAAATAAAACACAGGTAACTTGCACAGCTCTACCTTGCTGAATTCTTCTTATTTTCTCCTGTGCCGCCTTCTGGCCTTGCTTGTCTTTGTCTTGCTTGGAGATGCCTCCTTGTTCTTTTGCTTCTGAAAGCTTGGCAGACAGATGTATATACCTCTCATTCTATTTCAAGAGAATTATTAATTACAAGTTGAATATTCTAAAAAACTTTATAATAAAAAAATGGAGGGTTTTTTTTGTCATTTATACCAGGCTCATACAACAAAGAAACAATTAGTTCTTATATAATTGACGAAACCTCTCAAAATTTGATAATCACTTTCCTAAATAAATTAAGATATATTTTAAGAATTTTGCCTTCTCAGATAAATACATTCAACATTTTGAACCCAGTACAAAAAGCAGAGGAAAGAAAAAACAAGTTAGAAAAGGAGAACTTTCAACACAGTACCCTGCAACTGTAAAAACAGATCATGTGAAAAAAGTATTCAATCCCAAACTTATAACAAATATATCCCCCACATGCAGATGTACCAGACATTTTTGAAAGACTTTGTGAAACGTTATTCTATCTTACTGGGTCAAACTGTTCCTCAGCTGTCTCTTTCACAGACTCATTCTTCTCGTCATCACTCTGTTGCTCGGCGTATCGCAAAATCCATTCCTTCATACTCACTTCTTTCTCTTTCCTCACATTCATCTCCTAAGAAGAGCAATGCAAGTTAAAAGAAATGGTAAAAGTAAGTGAAAACATCAGTGCTCTTTTCTGCGAGAAACTAATGCTTAAAATTTTATAAATAAACTAAGATACACAACAAAAAAACATAGAGCAAACTTCTCCAACCAAGGTGAATATCTCACTATAAACCTAAATAGATCTTACCACTAGAATGATTGTAATTGTTGTAAAAAATGAAATTCCTTGCATGAAATCTTTTTGATTTCTGGTTTTAAGATTCAATAACCACAGAAATCAAAACACTGCAAGTACACAGGAAAACTTAAACCCACAAAGTATGTAAAGAGTGCCACCTGTAAATAAACAGAATAAACCCGTTTTAGGACACAATTAAGCTACAGAATCATAGAATGGCTTGGGTTGGAAGTGACCTTAATGATCATCTAGTTTCAACCCCACTGCCAAGGGCCAAGGGCCACCTTCCAGTAAATAAGGCTGCTCAATGCCCCATCCAACTCAGTCTTGAATGTTTCCAGAGAGGGCATCCACAACTTCTCTGGGCAATCTGGTCCAGTGCCTCACCACATTCACAGTAAAGAATTTCTTCCTAATATCTAATCTAAACCTACCCTCTTTCAATTTAAAGACATTCTTCCTTGCCCTTGTAAAAAATCCCTCTCCAGCATTCTTGCAGGCTCCCTTCAGGTAAGGGAAGGCTGCAATTACATCTTCCCAAAGCCAATTCTTCTCCAGGATGAACAATTCCAATTCTCAGCCTTTCCTCACAGGAGAAGCACTCCATCCCTCCTCCAATCATCTTCATGTCCCTCCACTGGACTCGCTGCAACAGGTCGACGTCCTTCCTGTGCTGGAGTCACCAGAGCCGATGCAGCATTCCAGGTGGGGGTCTCATGATGACAAAGTATAGGGACAGAATCACCTCCCTGAGCCTGCTGGCCACACTGCGTTCGATGCAGCCCAGGATACAACCGGCTTTCTGGGCTGTGAGCACACACTGATAGGTCATGTCCAGCCTCTCATCTACCAGCACCCCCAAGTCCTTCTTGTTAGGGCTGCTCTTGACCTGTTCATCCCCCAGCTCATGTTGATACAGAGGCTTGTCCTGACCCAGGTGCAGCACCTTCCACTAGATCTTGTTTAAACCTCAGGAGATTCCCTGTGCTTTACCACAAAAGTGAACTATGAAGAGCCTTCTAGACTCCACATGAAAAATACAATACCTTCAAATGACCATTCCACCGAAGTTAAAATACTGCAGGTGACAATTAATAATCACGCAATATTTTCATAAACTTTATCAATGTTGGAAGCCAGTGCAACTCCCGTATTTTAGAAAATTTTGTTGTTTCTTCCCCCAGTAAATGCAGATGAAATTTTCAGTTTACCTTAGTTTCAGGGCCATTTGCCTTCTTTTTGTTATCTACTAAGTGAGGCAGAGGTTCACGCTGTGACACGGGAGAACGAAATGTTGCTCTTGGTTTCTGCTGCTGCTCCTCAAATTGCTGACTAAAACCTTCAGGCAAAGCATCTTCAAAATAAAAAACTCACATCACAGAAAATGCCAATAATTACAGGAAGTCTTTTAAAGTGTGTTAGGAACCAACTAGAAGAACACAAAACAAAACCAGAACACCCGAAACAAAAATTAAATTTTAGCATTTATATAAGCTAGTATTTGCTTGTTGGACTTTAACAAAACTCCAAGAGCAGGAACAAATCCATATGACTTTAAACACTAAAATATCCCAGAACCAGAAAGCTGGGAATCTAGGAGAGGAACACTGTGGTGACTACCAATTTACTGAAACAATATATTTAATTACTATTGTGAAGCACTCCTACGGCAGAGCACGTCCTATTCCTCTTCTGTTACAAACTATTCTCCGTCACCACACTCACCATCAGGAAGATTTAAACAAAGCCAGTCAAGGGCAGAGTGAAGATCACCACCATACAAAAGTGTATTTTTCATCGCTTCTTCAATGTGTTCAGTCTTAAAAGAGAATCTTTGTAAAGCCATGTATACATCCTATAAACAGAAAAAGTCAGAAAACATAAGGATTTCATCTAGCAATGTAATACAGGTTTATAAACTTCTGTTTCACACATATCAGGAAACTGGTTTTAAATAGAGGTAAACAACATGCACTCTTTGTACTATAAAGCTAAGCAGAAAATTGTGTTTTGCACACAGAATTTATAATATTTTCTTTGTAAATAAGCATGCATAGGTATAAATAAATCTACATTCCAGCCTCTGTAGAGAATGTAATTTTTCAGTTAAAAAAACATACACCTGAAATTTTCCAGCTAAACGGAATGAATATAGGAAACATAAAACATTCAGATTAAGTACTATTCCTCTATCTTTTCTGAAGACTCTTGATTTTAGTTCCTGTATCCATAAAGATGTGCCTTTCCTAATAAGCATACATCTTGATTCCACTGACTAATCGATAATGTAACTACCAAAAAACATGCTGTAATGATTTGTACTGCACACAAAAGTGTAGTACGATACATGACAAAAATGACAAAAACTAAACCTTTATTCTAAATAAGCAATGGTCAGAAAACAGAACTTTGAACTCGACCTGTAGTTTCTTTGCAGTAAGTCTTTTGGAAATCATTCCTTTGTCATCATTTTGGGTTTTGTGGTCATTGATGACATCAATAATCCTTTTCTCCAAGTTACCATTTATTGTTACCTGCACAGAAAAAATCAGTTGACATAAAGTAAACATTAGAAATTTTTAAGACATATCAATGCTATTCACGGCTAAGGATGTAAGAACGCAGAAATCACTCTGCCATTCAAATTCCAGCTTCTCTAGCTTTTCATAAATGCCCTAAACATTTCTTCTGAAAGGAACACTTCTTTACTTTGGCAACCTATATGCTTTTACTTGAAATAGAAGAGTTCATCCCTTATTACAAAGCAGGACCATTTACATTTTCAAGGAAATATCTAAGGAAATTAAAAAAAAAATTCTACTGGAAAAACAAGGACTTCCTCCTCTGCTTACAAGAGCTGGTATAAAATAATCTGAACATCAAGATACAATCTGTGACGCTTTTCTTCCTGTATAACTTTAAAAATAATTTTAGTGTAGAATTCCAATATTTTTAACTTTTCCAAAGTATAAACCAAGCTTTAGTTGCTCCTGAGGTTGATATATAAAATCTACATTCTTTCTTTGACAGGAAGAATCCATATGCACAAAAGAAACCCAAAGATAATTCTTAATAGTCTTGCATGAAAAGTATACTTAAAAAATAGACATCCTCTTATGCCATTAGTTTACCCCCCTTTCTTAAAGCACACTCAAACCCCAAAATATAATCAGTCAATATCTAATACATGAATGCAGGTCACTTGCATGTATAAAATTGAAGAAGAGCTGAAGAAATATTTACTCAGCTAAAGCAGTACAATGAAAATCAACCAAGAAAAAGTTATTTCAAGTAAAGAAGACACTTACCTTAAGAACAGATTTATCTAGATTTGCAGCAGCCCCGGAATCTGTTGTTGAACTAAAACTATAAGTTTTCGGACCTGCGAATTGCAAATAACAATCAGTTACATAAGCAGAACACAGAAAATATTGTTTATAGTAACTAAAGCAGACCCAACACAGGTTAGTACAAGCAAATACTACACTAACTTGCAGGTACAAAATGACAATTAGAATAATCAAGAAAGGCCTTGAACACAGAATAGTGAAGAAGAGTATGACACTTTGCAGCCAAAATACAAAATTCAAAGTTGCACAATGAGAGGAAATGGGATTAACTACTCACTCTGAACACTGAACAGGGGCTGCTAAACAGGGAAAGCAGTAGCAGATTTAAAACACGCAAGACTGTTGAGGATTTTTTTATTACAAAGTGCACAGCTACGTAACAGAACTCTTTACCAGTAAAGCTGTAGATAATGGACATTTACCAAGGTCCAAGGGCAGAAAAAACAGCTTTGTAGTAAAGAATCAAGCAATACATGAAGGCATTGGAAAAAAAAAAATTGCATCTGGTTCAGGAAGACCTTAAGCGACAACTGGTGGAGGATGTAAGATTACCTACAGCAGTATCATTGCATGTCTGACCCACTCTTACCTAGGTACCTGCTTTTGTCTCCTATTTAGGAGGCCATGTGGTTACAGAAGCATTTGGTCTGTCTAAGCGTGCTACGGTCATGATTAAATGCTCTTCATTTAGCAGCTATTATTAAAAAAACTAAGTCACAAAACTACTTATTGTCATTGGAATGACAACACACACCTTGGTGTTGGATTCCATCACTTTCAGAACACACACCCCATGTCTGGTACTGCACTGGTAAAAAGAAACTGAGCAAACCCACAGCTCATATGACACCTTAAGTGGCTGCACACCACTCCAGAGGGGCAGCACTTCACCAGGAGGCACACACACCCCCCACCAGGAGGCTGGACAGCCTTGTCTGGGCTGGACTGCCTGCAGAAGGGCTCTGGGAGAGCCTGCTTCTAGATCTAGATCAGGATGGGGTCCAGGTAACTGCACTTCAGGAAAAGCATGGTCACCTCTGGTCAGGAAATACGAAGAGCTGCCAGCACTCACAAGTCACCCACAAGGCACTGACTGGTGGGCTCTGCAACCATACAGTGTTTAGAGCACACTAACTTTTCACTTACACTGACTGATTTTTCACCACAGTCTACACTCTGGGAGAGAAGTGGGCTATTTTCTGAAGGGGACTGAGCACCAGGGCCATCGAGGGAGTGGGAGACACAAGAAATACATTTAGCAGACCCCAGATTTGTAAAAATGGAGTACACAAATACATTCAGGAAGCTTTTATTTATGGATTGCAAGACTTTTTGCTAATAAGTTGGAATCTCAGATGGCCTGGCCATTGCATGATTGCTCATGGTCTGCAACGCAAACTGTTCTAATATTATAAGGTATGTGAGCTACTTCTGGCAAAGCTGGTTTATTGAAAACAGGCATCTCACAATGCTGCCTAGAATACTAGTTTTTTAGACTACACCCAGAACTGTCATCCCTCAGGTCGCCCAACACTGCTGAAGTGCTGTAACTGCCAGCCCTGTAACTGCTCTTTCAAGACAAAAAACCCTCCAAAATAATCCTAAATCCAGATTGTACTGGTTTTGACAACATACAAAATAAACATCTACCTAAGAAATTCTGGGAAAAGTGCCCCCCAAACACCTGCTGCACAGGAACTGCTGATAATCTAATAACAAGACTTTTTGTAAATAACACATTGAGCCAACAAGGTTCATCTGCTCAGGGACACCCCTGGAAGCAGAATCACAGATTAGTTATGGTTGGAGAAGACTTCTGGAGAACATCTAATCCAACTCCCCTGCCAAGGCAGGGTCACATAGAGCAGGTGACACAGGAACACGCCCAGGTGGGTTTGGAATGTCTCCAGAGAGGGAGACTCCACAAGCCCTCTGAGTACCCTGTTCAGTCCTCTGTCACCCTAAATGCAAAAAAGTTCTGAAACTTGTTGTTTTAGTTTACAGCCATTGCTCCTTGCCCTGTCACCAGGCACCACCGAAAAGAGTCTGGCACCATCATCTTGACTCCGGCCTTTAAGGTATATTTATGTGCATTAATGAGATACCCTCTGTCTTGTCTTCTTCAGACAGGCCTGGCCGCAGTCTCTTCTCATACGAGAGATGCTCCAGACCAGGCTGGTGAAGGGACTTGAGCACAAGTCCTGTGAGGAGCGGCTGAGGAAGCTGGGGTTGTTTAGCCTGGAGGAGGCTCAGGGGAGACCTCATCACTCTCTACAACTCCCTGAGAGGAGGTTGTAGCCAGGTGGGGGTTGGTCTCTTCTC
>JAYRBT010000093.1:54480068-54504277 GCA_036023395.1 Myiotriccus ornatus | reverse complement strand
GGAGCGGGCCCCAGGCCGGGAGCGGGCCCCAAGCCGGGAGCGGGCCCCTGGCCGGGAGCGGGCCCAGGCCGGGAGCGGGCCCCAGGCCGGGAGCGGGCCCCAGGCCGGGAGCGGGCCCCAGGCCGGGAGCCGGCCGTGCGTGCGGCTCCCGGCGCCCAGGGCCGGCGGGCGGCTCTGTCTGTGTCCCCTCGGCGTGCGGCGCCGGAAGGGCCCCCCCCGCGCGGGGCACTGTGGGAGCGCGGCGGGCGGCGAGGATGGCGGAGGCGTTCGGGGACGAGCTCTTCAGCGTGTTCGAGGAGGACGCGGCCGCCGCCGCCTCTGGCGCCAAGAAGGGCAAAGCGGGCGCCGCCGAGGCCGTCAGGAGAGCGGGGTGAGAGCGCGGAGAGGAGCCGGTGTTGCTCTGTCGGTGGCGGCTCGGGTCGTAGCGCTGGGCCTGGCTTGTGCCGGCGGGTGAGAGCTGCTGAACACCCCCGATACCGGGAGTCGGTGCAACCTGAAGGGACACAATGTCTGTAAGTGTCTGAAGGAGGGAGCCGAGAGGATGGAGCCAGGCTCTTCTTGGTAGTGCCGAGCAACAGTACAAGAGGCAACGGGCAGAAACTGATGCGCAGGAAGTTTCATCTGAACACGAGGAAGAACTTCTTTACAGCGTGGGTGACCAAGCACTGGAACAGGTTGCCCGGAGAAGTGATGAAGTCTCCCTCACAGGAGATATTCCGAAACTGTCGATGCAATCCCGTGCCATGTGCTCTGGGATAACCCTGCTCGATCAGGGAGATTGGACCGCTGTGGGGCCTTCCAGTTGACCCGTTATGTAGTTTTGGGACCTGGTTTCCCAAAATTTCTCGCCCTAAAGCTATAGTCAGCCCAGTCTCAGTGGAAACTGGGAAGTATTGGGACGTGCTGGTCAGCTTATTTGGGGAGTGGCCTCAGATCCCACAGCGCTTTTTGTGGGTGGAGTTCCCCCTGGATTGTTCCCTGAAAGCAATGTGATCACAGTCACCATTGGGACGCCTCTTTTCTTTCCTGAAAATGAATAAGTTAAAGATACAAAGGATAAATTTTTTGTCTGTTTACGTTGCAGGAGAGGATTGGAAGAAAAACCTTCAGTACAAGCAACAGGGAAGCCAAAAAGGGAAGTTGAGGTTGATAGTGCAGAAGCTGTTGTTTCAGGAAAGAAGCCAAAATTGGAAGATGTTGTATCAGAAGATGCTAAGTAAGTGCCCAGCTTAGTGTGTAAATTAATCCCAGCAAGCCATACTGGTTAGCCGTTGCTGGTTGTGGACAGTCAATATAAAGCAGTTTTGCACTGTTTTCAGAAAAAGATGCATTTTTGCATGAAAATTTGCATTTCCATCGTCTATTTTAAGTGAAGATGTGCTGCTAGTGCGGTCTCAGCACTGATGAACACTGGGTATGCTTAAAATAAAAGTACAGGCATTCACGTATTTAGTCATGTGTTTAGCGTTTATCACGTTTGTAAGTACAGATTTATGTATTTGTGGGTACTCATGAATTGGGTGTTCTTGGTCAAAGCCATCGTGTTGATTCCACACACAGCAAGAGATGCGTACCATGCCATTGAAAAACATAGCTGGCTTGGAATTCTATGGATACTGTGGGTTAATTAGAAAGAGTTATTTGTCTAGAGAGACACAAACAAGACTTTTGAGGCATGTAAGGTGGTAACTGCAGCAAATATTTGGAATCTTGACTACAGGCATGCATTTAAGTTTGAGCATAAAAGTCAGGTATTTGACGTGGATAGAGGGGTATACTTGGATATGTCAGCAGCTGGGGAGATGGCACAGCTGAAGGGAAGCCAGAATGCCATTTTTGTGCTGTAGGATCTGCATATCTGTCCCTTTTTTCTTTCCAGAACTTCATGACTGATACTATGAGGTGTTTTGAAAATAGGTGGAAGGGGCAGTGCAGGCACTTTTTCATCTTAACTGTGTTTTAAGAGGTTCATGGAGACTCAAAAGCTTATGTTGATTAAGAAAATTAGGAGGGTTCATGGAAAAGAAACCCTCATCCAGACCTGCCAAATGCGGGTCTGCACTTCCTGCTCAAGATGCAGAAAACTGCAATACAGAAATATAACATGTATTTGCTGTGCTCTTATGCTCTTTTCTGGGTGATGTGCTACTGACTTCTTTGAGGCAGAATTCTGGTCTGGATTGTCAATTGATCTTGCATATTAATTTTTTCTAAGTTGAAAGTAAGATTTTCTGTGAGAAGGTCATAATAAGACTTCTCAGAGCACTGTAAACAAAGGGTATAGAAGCAAGAGAAAACCAGAGCCAACATTTTAAGTCAATTTCTGAGTTACTGGTATTACCAGAGTATTTGTTTGCCCACAGTAGCTTATAAAATCATCAGGAAAAAATAGTTTCATGCAGTGAGACTGTAGTCCTTCCTTGTGGCCATGAAAGAAGGAACTGGTAAAGAAATTGGGCCTTGTCTTCAGGCAGCTGCTTGGGATGATCCAGGCTGCTGTTATTCCATGTCATGACTAGCAGCAGGAGTACAGGTCTTGAATTTTGCTTTGGTTTATATTGGAAAAAGTCCCCATTTAATCATAAAACTTTATGCAAACAAATGAGATCCAAGTGCTGTTTTGATAGCTGAAGTAGATTTATGTAGCAGCAAAATCTTAACTTAAAGGTATTAGTCCTAGTAATAGTCTCTGCCGACTGTCCATGTCAAGACTCTGCATATTTTCTTCATGTTGCAATTAAAGTAGAGGTGAAATTCGAGGTGTTTGTGTTTATAAGGAAAGCGGAATTTTTAAATGCTTTTCAGTGATCCTGACTCATGTGTTTTTAGTCTGGCAGACCTGATGCCTCAAGTAAAGGTACAAGCTGTGGAAACTGTTGAAGGCTGCACACATGAGGTAAGTGCCGTGAAAATGCACATGAAAAATACAGGGTTGTTTCATATAATTGTACTTATTACTGCTAGGTTAATAGTGTTGTTTATTTCACTTTTAATTGTTATATCACAGAATTGCGGATTTATTTAGGATGAGAAAGATCTCTAGCATCATCCTTAAGACCTTTAAGTATGTTAGCCCAGCACTGCCAATTCCACCACTAAAACAGGTTCCCTGGGGCCACATCTCCATGTCTTTAAATACTCTCAGGTTTGGTGACTCAACTGCTTCACTGGGCAGCCTGTTGCAATGCTTGACAACCCTTCCTGTGGAGAAATTTTTTCTGATATCCTGTGTATGTCCAGTTGTCCCTGGTACAGCCTGAGGCCATTTTGTATGGTCCTGTCACTTTTTACCTCTGAGGAGAAAAAAAAACAAAACCCTACTGTGCCTGTAGCCCTGCCTGGAGATGTGACCCAAGGGCAGGACTCAGCACTGGGCCTTGTTGAACCTCATACCATTGGCCTCAGCCCATTGATCTAGCCAGTCCAGATCCCTCTGCAGAACCTTCATTCCCCTCAGCGGATATTTTATATTATATTTATGCTTCCAAAGAGTTTGAAGTCCATATCTGACACGGAACATTCAAAAAATGCACTTGAAAAATTGGTAGGATATCTTATCAGAAGCAGTTTGAGTCGTACTTGTAACGAAATAGAGTGATAATGAAAGACTTGATGATAATGTAGGTAGGTTTCCGTATTTGAAAGGTACTGAGAATGTTCTGAACACTGTTGTTGAGGAGGAAAACCTACTGATTGTTAAAATAGGACTGTGTTCATACTGCGATCTGTGTGTGCAGCAGTGCATTCTCTATTATGCCATATTCTGCTATTCTTGTTCAAGAACGAAAGGCTTTCTTGTAAAGCTGATTGCTGTTGAAAATTAACATATTGGCAAAGAGGAAAAAATGAGGTTTTTTTGTGAAAACAAAATTTTGGAAATTATCCATTTTCAAATTATACTGATAGACATAAATACATCTAAATGTGAAAAATAGGAAATACTAATGCCCAGGTGTCTGTACAATTACTGTTATCTTGAGATGTCACGTAGAGGTTTGCCTTGACTTAGTAACTGAACAGAGCTTAAGTGTTTAGAATGAATAAATGTGGGATATTAGCCAGGAACAGGAACGTTACCTGCTTAAATAATAGTGTTGTATGGAAAGGGAATATAATCAGTGTGAGCTGAGTAATTGCTTCTAACCTCCACTGGCCGGAAGCCATGACTGTGGCTTGTGCTGAAGAGCTGATGTTCCAAGGTAGGTGAAGCAGCAAAGTGAGAGAAGGAGCACTGTTAGGGCAGGAGAATAGAGAAGCTGGTTGAAAAATTCGTAAGAGGAAGGAAGCAACCTTTGACACATGAGCTCACAGAAAGAGGGTAACAGAAATTCCAGTTAGTTTTTATACACTTGATGTTGCCAGACATCACTGCAGTGGACACAGAATTCTGCAACTGTTTTTATTTTAAATGTATTTTATAGGTTGCACTTCCAGCAGATGAAGAATTCACAGGTCTGAAGCCACGAACTGGAAAAGCTGCAAAAGTATGTGGTAGATTGCATTTCTTTTTTTTTTTGTACATGCTTTAGATAGTAGATGAGAGTAGAGCAAAAAATTATGAACTTTGTCAGTAAGGTCTGGAAAAGATGGCCTGTCTTAAGTACGATGTTTCTATATTTAAAATTTGGTAGAGAAAATTATATCATTGAATGGGGTGGATAGGCTGTTATGTCAATTCTTTCTGCAACGTCAAGTGGTGGCATCACTGTAGTTTCTCTTCCTAAATTAGTAAACTAGAGAAAATGCAGTCATCAGGGCAAGAGTTTAGTTTGATATGACATCAAGACATAAGCAAAGATCTTAGGTGTGCTATTAGATAAAAATATGTAAATACGAAGTCATTGCAGAATACAGGACTAAGATCAGCTGAAATTAGAAATATCTGTAGGGTTTCTGCCTCTAATTTGCACACTAGATCAGTCAGGATATTAATTAGATGTAACTCTGTGTTAACATTATGTAATGTTTTTGGTTTTTTTCTTTCTAGGAATATCCATTTATTCTTGATGCTTTTCAAAGAGAAGCTATTCTCTGTGTAGATAACAACCAGTCTGTGTTAGTGTCAGCTCATACATCAGCTGGTAAAACTGTTTGTGCTGAGTAAGTAATTTTCTAATAAGCTGTAATAGAAGGGTGTGATGTTTGTTGTGTCATTTCGTTGCACCATCAGTAGCTATTGTGTCCCAGTTTCTTGATGCAGTGTTCAGTCCGTAGGTTTTAGAACTAAATTGACCACTCTTAAATATAAAAATAACATTTTTCATCTTGTTTACTGGGTAGTGAAAGGCTTAATTTGTGTTTAAGCTAAACTTCTGTTTTTGAACTATCTGTCAGAATTTTATTGTGTAGATTGAAGAGAAAGTTTCTTCAATACTGATTTGCATAAATCTGGAAAAAAATACCTTTTTTTTCTAGCTCCTGGCTATAACTAATAAGGACTTTCTTGTGTGTGTTTTTTTTCTTTTGTCAGAAGCACTCGTTTGATTTAGTTTGCAACTTAAGTGTCTTTCAGGAAAGAATTTTTTAAAAGCTAGTGTATATTTTCTGTCAGGATTTGGTCAGACAGTGGAGTGACTTTGCTGACCTGAAGTAAAAACGGAGATGTACTTGAAGATATATTATAGCATGGACTCAAATAATAGTAGTTCTGTTGTGAGACAGTGACAGTTTTTTAGTTAAACCAGATGTGCTCTGGTGTCCTTAAAAATCAGTTAGGTTGGTGTAAAGGATTTTTTACTCTCCAAAGAGGCATATGTAATTGAGTTAAAAACTTAATCTAGATACAAAATGCAGGATTTATTAGAGCATGGGTTCAAATACTGCATATCATTTTACTGGTGTTATTGCATAATTTATTTTGCTTTTAAGCAGGAGATTGGAGCAAAGTAATATGCTCTGAATGTCTTCCTGAAAACACTAATATGTAGTGTTTGAATACAGGTATGCAATTGCCCTGGCTCTGAGGGAGAAGCAGCGTGTGATATTCACAAGTCCAATTAAAGCTTTGAGTAATCAGAAGTACCGTGAGATGTATGAAGAATTTCAGGATGTTGGTTTGATGACTGGAGATGTTACCATTAATCCTACAGCTTCTTGTCTGGTAATGACAACTGAGGTAAGATCAGACATTAATTCGTGATCTGTGTGTTTTCTCCTACCTTTTTTGATTTGGAAGGTCTGATATTAAAACATTGAAGTTGCCCAGTTAGGGTAGAAAATCTTCTAAAGTTTGTTATGAATGTTATTGAATGTTTTAACTTTTGGTTATTTAAAAAGTGAGGTAAATTGCTGTGAATCCATGCTTTTGAACAGTCAGTCAGGAACTTTAATGTGGAGAGAGTCAGAACTATTTTCCTGAGTGCTCAGGACACCGACTTTTCTTTGGATAGATGTGAAAAGCTGACAGTCACGCTGTGGGGTCACTGTTTTGTTCTAGGGAGGCAAAATGGGAAGAGCAAAATCATGGAGGGGTAGCTAAGTGGCTCACACCTGATCCTAGAACTCCAGGAATATGCAGCTTTTAACTTTGATACCAAAAGTACTGTTGGCAGAGTTTTGTCTTATTTGTGTTGCAGAAATCTGTCCAGCCATGAGTTGCGATTCTCCTCTTTTTGTCTTTACCTCAAAGGAGCAGACAAAACTTTGGTAGGGAAAGATTGGGGTAGAGAGACTGGATGATTTGATTTCTGATGAAAGATTTCCTCTTAATTGCAGGGGGGTTATGTATTAGGATGAGGGGAAAGGAAGGCTTGGCAGAAGGGGATCTGCAGACCTGTAATAATTATGCTGACACATAGTAGGTGGGAGCAATATGTTTTATTCTTTCATGTTCCTTCAGTGTTCCTTGCAGGGAAACCTGTTCTTCTCATGTAGTGAGATTTGTTAGATTGAATCAACTTGGAAAGCATCTTAAGAACCTGTCTAAAATAGCATCTAAAATGCTTTAGGTGTTGTGCAAAGTAAGATTTCATACTGTCATGTAAATGTGAACCAAAAATTCTGGCAGTTTTTTACTGACATGTATGTAATGTGACTATTATTTCATGTGATGGAACTCAATTCTTTTTTTTTTTCCTAGATTTTGAGAAGTATGCTCTACAGAGGTTCCGAGGTTATGCGGGAAGTCGCATGGGTTATTTTTGATGAAATTCACTACATGAGAGACTCAGGTATCCTATATGTACTCTCTTGTCTTTTCAGGAAATCTTATTTTTTCCTGAAAAACATTTTCTTTTCCTTTTGAAGAATTAAATCTTATTCTCTCTCTTTTAAAATAAGAGGGAGAATACTATAAATTCGTTATAAATCTATAAGAATTTGTTTCTTACTGAATGTATATAATTATTATGTGTTGCAGTTTGCGTTTTCTTGTCCGAGGCAAAAGCAACTTTGAGGGCATTTGATATATCCTACTTGTGTAGGGGAGACTTGTTTTAGTTTTTGTTTTATTTTGTATTTACACACGCTGTTCTTTGGCTTCAGGGATGAAAAACATGCTTTGGTTGCATAAATTTCTCATGTGACTTCTCCATTTTTAGAACGTGGTGTGGTTTGGGAAGAGACAATTATTTTGCTCCCTGACAATGTACATTATGTGTTCCTTTCTGCAACTATTCCAAATGCCCGGCAATTTGCTGAATGGATCTGCCATCTTCACAAACAGGTTGTGTTTCTCATGTGCTACACCTCTATCTTTGTTTTTTGACATAAAACGGTATGGCTGATAACACCTGGGCCTTTGAGTGTCTTCTTAGTCATGTCATTGCTTAGAGATGATAGTAGATCACCCCTGGCTTCTGTGGTTGTAGTCTTACTTTTGCAGTTCTGCTACCTGTTGGTTCTACATGGTAACGTTAGGGATGTTTCTTTAGTGTTTTTTTCCCACAGTTATTTAGGTACCTGCCTGATTTCAACAAACATTCTGAATTACGAAATATGATGAGTGTACGGTAATTTTCTGAGCTGATAAATGAGGTTATTGGGAGAAATTTTTTGAGGAGCTCTGTAAAAATGCCGTGCAGGAATCAAAAGTAAATTTTAAATCCCTAGGAAATACTATATATGCTCACAAAGTGAGAAAAAAGAGATATGTAAGAAATCTATCTTGTCCTGTAACCTTTAGGGTTTTAATTCTGGATTTTTTTTCAAGACTTGCTCTTGTAGCAAGGGATTTGTGAACTAGAATTGAGGAATTTAGTATCAACAAGAGGCTGGTCCAATTTTAAAAATATTCCAGAGATTGATTCTTACATTGTTTGTGATGAAGGGAGTGTAGTCTAAGACATGTCTATTTAAGCTTGGCACAAAACCTTGATTTCATTTTGCAGAACACTTCATCATAGGTGATCAGTGATCAAAGCAGATTTAGGTAACATTTAATGTTTTAAAGGAAGTGTTTAGTTGTTTTTTTCCTTAAGGGAGCTTTCTCTATCCACTGAAACCTTAAATGTTCATAAAAGTGTACTGTGAGCCTCTTTTAGGTGTTTAAGAAAAACTACAGGCTTTTTTACAAAAGAAAGTTAACAGGTTTTCCTTTGGTTTTAAAAGATGTTAATATTGTGAGTCTGTCTAATAATGTAGAAGGAAATATTGCCTGTCTTTACTTTCTCTCACAAGAGGGAATTTCTGTAGCCAACTTGTGTTCTAAAGCATTTGCAAACTTTCATTTTCTTAAAGAATGTCATTAGTACAAAAGCTGTATTCAGGAAAGAAAATTTATTATCTTACACTGAGAGCCTTACTTTCTGGCCTTTAGAGAGCTGTATTTTAGTAGTAATGTATTGGCTTTTCCATCAAGCGATTTTTAAAATGCAATTATAAAATATTTATGTGAACTCATTTTTCTTTATAGCCTTGCCATGTGATTTACACTGACTATCGACCCACTCCACTGCAGCATTATATATTTCCAGCAGGAGGAGATGGACTCCATCTGGTTGTGGATGAAAATGTAAGGAAAATTTGGTTTGTTTTCCGCACTCAAAAGCTTGAGCTCTTGCAAAATTTGAATGGGCTGCATAAAGGATGTTTTTGTTAAAATTAAGTACAAGTGAGTAGTTATGTTCTCTGAATTGCTCTTAGATTTTTGGAGTCTTATACAAGAAACTGGTTATGTAATGTCGTGCAGGCAGCTGAGTAATAGTTCCATGAAATGTTTAAAGTGCCCGCATCCTTGCTTTGTTTTCAAAATTACATGCTGCTTTCTGTAAATCTGCAAATTAGTTGATATTCCTTGTACTGTTTCTCAGTCAAAAAGTAGCAGCATGTACATTTTACTTTGGTAGAGGGTGCAAAATATTTTTGTTCCTTTAGGTAATTTTGAACTAACAACTTACTTAAAATTCATCATCAGCTTGCTCAGGAATAGCTAATGCCATAAACAGCAGAATTGTGCTTGAAGCTAGATCTGGTTTGGGGCAGTGCAATTTTATGTGAACGTTCCTAAAAGTCAGTTTTGGTATTATGTCATTTGGCATGTGTAGCATGATTGATGGTGTGATCGCAGGAGCAATGGTAGGAGCAATGAGCAGGAACTTCAGAGACACCAGTGTAATTCTGAGCTGTGACATGACCTAGTTAACTCTTTTGCCAGCTTATGAATTGTTTTTGTTCCTCTGCCTGTGTATGTGGGCTAATGGTACTGGCTGTGCAAAACAGAAAGTATTTTTAAGTGGGCTGTGTAAGAAGTAACTACTAACAAAGGTTGTGTTTTATATCTAGGGAGATTTCAGAGAAGATAATTTTAATACAGCAATGCAAGTGCTTAGAGATGCAGGTGACTTAGCAAAAGGGGACCAGAAAGGTAGGAAAGGAGGAACAAAAGGTGAGTTTGAATCCCATTCTGAGATAACTTTTTGTATATGTAATACTACAAAGTTATATGCAAGTTGTGCTGTGTTTTAATTACTCAATAAGACTTTGTTTTTTGTAAAATTTAATTTAAATTAATGTACTCTCTCTGCAGGTCCTTCAAATGTTTTTAAGATTGTGAAGATGATCATGGAGAGGAATTTCCAACCTGTGATTATTTTCAGCTTCAGTAAGAAAGACTGTGAAGCCTATGCACTTCAGATGACAAAGTTAGATTTCAATACAGGTAGAGTTAATTCAATACAATTTTATTCAGAGATGTAGTGTAATGTGAAATCTTACTTTTCCTTAAGAACTGTCTGTGTAAAAACAGATGAAAAGCACACATTTACTATGCCAGTACATCAGGCTGTTTTCAGTAAGAAACTCTTGGTGCACAAGGATTATTTGGTCACCGCAATGTTGAACAGTTATTCTATTTTAAACTCCACTTCTTTCTCCAGTAACATGTTTATTATAATAATAGCACAAGAGTTCCTAGAAAATTCTCTATATAATGGGAGAAGACTGATCATAACAGAAGTATTTCCCCAAATTTTAGTGTTATGTCCACTTCAAAAATGAGTATTCTCTCAAAGTCCAAATAACTGTGTAAGAAACCACTAGACTGTTCTTTCTCAACTATGCAATCCAGTTTTCTTTCTTTCCTTCTTCCCTCTTCTCAAAAGTGAAAAACAAAATGTAAACAAAGAATAATTTTATTTTATTTGGACTAAGACCACACTTGGCAAATAAGTTTAAATTCATTGCTTCTTGGAAATCTAAGGAGTTGTAACAAAAATAAGGACTTTGTTGTAAATCAATGTATTGTTTCACATTTGAGAACTGTTCAGAGTTCTTGCTTGCTTGCTTGCTCCAATCTTTGCATATTTTGATTGTGTTGCAGAATAATGTTGATGTTTCTGTCAGAAAACTTAAAGATGTGCATAAGTACAGAGATGCATTTTCATGTTTTCTTCAGAGTCACGCCTTTGAGTGTATTTTCTTTGTACGACTTTTATAGTATAAAGGGTGTAAACTTTGAGAATTAATAGGGAAGAGCCTCTGTGTCAGTGCAAACATGGACTAGTGGTTGGAAGAGAAATGGGGAGGTTTATGAGATGGATTGGTAGTACATAAAACTGTAATTCCCAAGTTTGGAAGTAGAAGAAGTTTGGTTTATTCTGACAGGTTTGTTCTGTTTTCCTTTTTCCTGATCATCTACTTGCGGTTAGTGTTAGGCTTCTTTAGGCTCATTGGAGTCTTGGTCGTTTGACCTAGACTGGGAGGTTTTGTTTAGACTTCACAGTCTTCCATGCTATTTTCATTGTGAACTTTTGTAAATCTTAGAATGTGGTACCACTTTATTTACATATGGTATTAGCCTTCTACATGTTGAATAACTTACTGATTGCCTTCTTAGATGAAGAAAAAAAGATGGTTGAAGAAGTGTTCAATAATGCAATTGATTGTCTGTCAGATGAAGACAAAAAGCTTCCTCAGGTGAGTGGAAGTTGAATAGAGTTCTTTTGAATAGGGTTGAATTGCTGCTCTCCTGTTTTCTGCAACTTTCGTGGCTGTGGATCTTTTGTAGAGGGTACAGAAATTTTAAAACTGGGTATCATTCATCTCCCTGGGTTTTAGTATCTCTTTCATTGCTCCTTGTCATTATGAAATAGGTGATTAGGATTCCTTTCAGTTGTGATTCCAGCAAATGACGTATGCCAGAATTACCAATGGAGTTCTTGCCTCTTGTTTTATTTTTTCTAATTATAATGTTAAGTAAACGTAAGAGCTTATAAAGAGGTAGACCTGAGTTTAAGCTGTCTGGAAATAGTTCAGGAGAGAGTGCAGTATGAACTTATCGGTTATTGGCATTTGAAGCTTTTAAAAAGTTGCGGTGATGCATCTGCAATCTAATTTATTCTACAATGACTAAGCATAGTGACATTTTCCCATCCTTACAGTGGAAAAATACAAGTTTCTAAATGGATGAAATATTACAAGGTCCAGTACTTTTGTAACAAAAACTATCATTTCTTTCTAACCCCCTTTTCTCTTGATATGTGTCCATCATGTCTTAATGGTATGATCTTTATTGTGAATGTAGCGGTTTCTCCTTACAAAAAAATCAGCCATTTATTTTTTGACCATGCCTGGTTGGTTTGATTTCCACATACCTGTTTTATGAATATGGAAAAAATCCAGAAAATAAGGATCCAATATATAAGGTGGTGTGTGCTGGGTTTTTTTTTGGTGAGCTTTGAAAGTGGCACTGTTATCCTACTTATCTGTTTTGGTATC
Organism: Myiotriccus ornatus; assembly: GCA_036023395.1. Lineage (NCBI taxonomy): Eukaryota > Metazoa > Chordata > Aves > Passeriformes > Tyrannidae > Myiotriccus > Myiotriccus ornatus. The sequence goes on along the minus strand of JAYRBT010000093.1, from coordinate 54,492,124 downwards.
TGTGTATTCTCAGAATTAGGTTTGGGGTCAAAACCAAGTGTTAACAGACTGTTAATGAAAATCTTCATTGTCAAAGAGAAAAAACAGACAGAAAGCTAAGTTTACTTAGGTATTCGTTTGAAGTATAATGCTCTTAGAATTAAAAGAGTTTGTTTCAGTCATTTGCAGCCTGAATTCCGTTGTCTGGCTATGTGCTGACTTCACTGCTTTACAGCACATCCCAATAAGTGAAATTATGGCAACTAAATTTGAAACGAAATATCTCATACATACCATAATCACTGTTTCAAAAATTATTTTAAATTAGGCTTTTTTTTTTTTTTTAATAGAAGCAAATTTAAATACTAACTGCATGTGTAAATTAGGTCATACCTTTACACTGCCTAACCCAGTTTGAGATTGGTCTACTGAAAGGATTGGCCTTTAACTTTAACCTTCATATTATTCCTAGTTATAACTGGAATGTAATATTGAAGGAATAATTATTGTGTTTTAAATTGGGAAACAGTGAATGACATCATCACTAAGGTCAGTGGTGAGATTTTTCCATGCAAGTTTTATTTTTTAGTAACAAATACTAACATTTGTTTACTGGTTTCTGTACGTTTCTTCCCAGGTCGAGCATGTACTTCCTCTTCTGAAACGAGGAATTGGTATCCATCACGGTGGTTTGCTCCCTATCTTAAAAGAAACCATAGAAATTCTTTTCTCTGAGGGCCTAATAAAGGTATTTTTTATGTCCATATTTAGCTTGTTCTCTGTTGTGAATACATAGTTGGTAATCCTGAAAATCCGAAAGTATGTCTTAGCTCAGGATGTACATTTATATTATAGTGTACAGTTGCAGCTGTAGTTTTAAGTGTTTCAGATTTTATTTGAAAGTATTTGAACTTAAAATAATCTAGCTTGGAACATTTTCTTCAACTGTTTTTTGTTAAATTTTGTTCCTATAAATGTCACTGGACATTCACCAACCTGTGTGCTGGATGTCCTAAGTGGCACACTTTCAGAAAAACGTAATCTTATATGAAAGTCCTGGGAGATTTTTTAGGGTGTCTAATTCCTGTTTTCTTTTTGCAAAATTTGAATATTGGAATTATTATAAATCAATGTGATTTGCACTCCCTGATGGTTTTTTTTTGGAGTCTATTTAGTCCCATCTTACTAGTTTTCATATTTCACCAGAGAAAGTAAGGAAAGAGGGAAAGAATGGTTTTCTCCAGGTTTCAAGTGTTGAATGTGCCCTGTTTCCTGTGTTGACTGTACATTTGTATTAAAATCTGGAGAGATTTTGTGTAGCAATCCCTGAATATTTTCATGTTTGTTTTGAGAGCCTTTGTTTTGCTTGCATAACTTCTGTCTATTTATTTAGGCCTTATTTGCTACAGAGACTTTTGCTATGGGAATTAATATGCCAGCCAGGACTGTGCTATTTACGAGTGCCAGTAAATTTGATGGGAAAGATTTCCGATGGGTGAGTGAAAAGCAGGTTCTGTAGAGTAACTGAATTGCATTATTTAAATCTTATTAGGATTAAATTTACTCTTCACATGTTCACTTCAATGTAGTAGAAAATGTTTTTTCTTTCAAAAGTCTCTGTTCTCTAATCTGTCTATAATTGGGGTACAGATTCCTGAAGACAAGGTTCCTCACATTATCTGTGAGGTCATTTAATAGATACATCAAAAGTTCATGGAACATGCTAAGAAGATTAGTGGCAGACATTGGTTCAGACTAAGACTATGTAATTGTAATTAGCACTTTATGTGTTCTTGCTATTTTTCTAATGTTGGTAATTTCTTTTTTCTCGTTTTACGCTAGATATCCTCTGGTGAATACATTCAAATGTCAGGTCGTGCAGGTCGCCGAGGTATGGATGACAGAGGAATAGTAATTCTTATGGTGGATGAAAAAATGAGTCCAACAATTGGCAAGCAGCTTTTGAAGGTAGGAGAGAGATTATTTTGTTTCTGTTATCCCAACAGGGCCATGCATGTTGTAACATGCAAAATTATACATCTAAAACAAGAAGTATGTAGATCATGCAGGTAGAAGATGGCAACTCCTAAAAGGAGCTTTCTGTGAATTCTCGTTAGAGAAGGAGTTTCTCTTGTGAAACAAAATTAGAAGACTAATATTATCCTTCTTTGTATAAAAGTAATATCATCCTTCTTCGTATAAAAGGTCTAGCAGGCAGGAGAAGTAGAACTACATCCTCTTTTCTAGTGATAGCACTACGGAAGTATTCTGTTTCTTGCTGACTGCAGTCAGTTCAAGAGTTTTGCTGAACGAGGAAAGGTTTGCTGAGATTTCACAAGAAATATTAAATTCTTCTCTGATGAAATAAAATTTGTTGGTGGGCTCAGTGTGATAGACAAAGTGAACAAAGTCATGCAAAAATGAGGTAGGTACAATGAATAAGAAGAGTGAAATGGCTGTCACTGAGCTAAAATTAACTCTGGAGAAATTGATAGTACTTGTAGGAAGTTTAGAGGTTTGGAAGTCAAGAGGTTGAACAAATCACTCATAGTTGAGATGGGCATTAGATTACAGGGCTTTCCCAAACTGTCATGGATGTTGTTACAGATTGTTACTAGTACTCTATTGCTTTATAATTTGAATGTGAAATACTGCACTCATAACACTTCTATTTAAATTCTGTGTCAAAAATAATCATAATGAAGTATAATATTCTGATGTGTGTGTGTTGCCTGTCTTAGGCTGCTTACATTAATTGTGAAGTATGTTAAAATTGAAAACATGGGGACTCATGCTGCATGCTATTCCAGTTGCCTTGATACAAATAGCAGGTCATTTGTGTTAAAACAGCACTTACAGTATTACTAGACTGAGTATGAATTGCAGGGATCATCTTAAGTCAGCATCAAGTTATGTTAATAAGAGGCATATAGTTGTTGCCAAAAAAAAATCAGATGCCAGTGTTTCTCTGTTTTGTTCAGGGAAATGAAGAACAAGGGGAAAAATTTGTACACGACTGCTTTTAATTATGCAAACATGGATTTTATGTTGTGTATTTTTCTCTGTCAGTGCTACCTGTTAATCCATAATCCATGAATTAGATGTATCTGTTACACACAGCTTGTGTTTACCTTGTTAAAAGTCAGAATTTTCATGAATGTTACATTATGGCTAACTAACCAGTAAAATAAGAAAATGAGAAAAATCACTAAAATAAGAAATTTCAAAAATACTCACTTGTGTATGGTAGCATAAGGTTTTGGATTAATTTCCTAATCTTGTCTTGGTTTGTGTTTTCTTGGTGGAATGGTCATGTTTATTTCTTCACATGCACGCTTAACACGTGTACATCTGTGAGATGTATGAAGACTAAGTTTTTTAGATGGATTTTTATGACTTTGTAAGACTATTGAAGAAAATATGTGATTTTGTGTCTTTTTTTAAAAAAGGCTTTATACTTTAATACTTCTACAGCTGAAAAACCACAGAGGAGGAGATACAAAGCGAGAGAAACAAAAGAGAATCCTTATAAATAGTATTAATTTTGTGTATTTGTAATCTTTAGTTTATAAAAAATGTCCCCCAAAAGTTAATTTATATGAAATAAGTAAAACATTAGGAAAAAAATGGTATTTCAGTTATTTACCTTCATACTTCAAGATTATAAGCTCAACCATTCAGAAGGTGTGGTTTTTTTAGTGTTTGAAAATTCAGTAGTTTGAGAACTATTGAACTCGATCTGCATGAATTAAGACAGAAAAGGAAATAGTAGATCACACTTTTTTGATACTACTTCTGGGGTTTTTCATCTAGATTTCAAGGAAATAATAAAGAATATTTCCTTTGTTGAAACTACAAGCCCTTTGGTTTTTTTTTCCCCCTTTTGATTTTTTTTCCCCCTTTTGAATTATAAAAATTATTTTTTCCCCCTTTTGAAATATAATTTTTTTCCCCCTTTTGAATTTATAAGCAACGTTTTTGCTTTCTGTGATATGTCTTGCTTCTTCTCTACTGATCTAAATGAATTAGTGTATTTCATTACTTTTTCATACTACTTCATTTATGAGCAAAGATTGAATTTAAGATTTTTCTGAAAAAAAGATCAGAAGGTGCTAAAATTAAGGTATTGATGTTTCTGTAGCTTGGGTAACTATTCAGCCAATTTCTGTGAAGGCAGTAAAAGTTAATATTTTATTAAATGAGCAATAAAGCATAAAAAACCTCTCCTTGTTTTCCTTCATAAATATAAAGCATCTAGAAGAAATTTCATGTCAAAACAGGCTAAGAAAATCTATACAGACTAATTTTTTCTGTATTTACAATTTGTAGTTATCATTAAGAATTACTCAATTAGGTTTTAATGACCATGACAGTGTTTATCTGTCTTAAGATCATGATCATGTCTTGTGGAAGTATTTTGCTTTGCTCCAGGGTAAGCTAAAGATTTATAAGAAAAACTCCAGAAGAAATAAATAAGCCATATTGAGAATGATAGAACATTTACATTCAACATTTTTGTCATAGCTCTTCAATCCTAATGTGTTGTATGATCCAAATCGTTTCCTGAAGACCAGAGAGAAAAATACACGAATCATGTTGTCAGCTGCCTCACAGTGCGATCAGCGAAGTGAGAGCTTTGAGTGTGTTGGTACCAGCAATGCTGCTCCAGCTGTGCTCTCTGGCTGTGGCATTGTCCATTGCGACATTGTATACAGTACTTCTAGCTTAAATTCAGCCCTCCATTCTTAGATGGAGTTCTTACAAGGGATATTTGTAAATATTTCTTAAACTCAGTCATGTATCTTAGTCCTCTGCAGTGTAACTAGGTTTTTTTGTTTATCTTTAGCATTTATTTGACCACTTAATGTTTAGTAAACTAGTGACTTGCCGAAATCTGTAAACCTAAATGCTTACAATACTGTTGGGGAAGCTTTCTGAAGATAGTAAATTGTAATTTGACATTTGCCTAATACTAAGAAATATATTGGTGGAATTTTTTTTTTCCTTACTTTTATCTTTATATTGTGTTAGTTTAAGTAGGAAGTTTAGGTAGAAAATAGAGCTGCTTTTTGGTGCTAGATAGCCTTTGAAACCAGAGCAGCATCTCTCTAGCTGGAATTTGGGTTACATGTTACAAGGATGTATCCCTCCAGCGAGAGTTGAGTTAGTTGCTTAGCAGTGCTAATCTGTTATGTCTCTCAAAAACAAAAATCTTAAGCTAATTGTGTTAGGGAAATGAATGATTTTATGCTGAAAGAAAATGTGCGATACCAGTAGGATTTTGAGCTTTGAATTTGAGTCTGTCAGTGCTTTGCATCTACTTACTCCATCACAGTGTAACATAGATGGACTGAAAAAATGGAAAGAAAACATAGAATCATAGAATCCTTTAAGACCTTTAAGATCATCAAGTCCAACCATCCACCCAGCACTATCACTGTAACCCTTAAACCACATCAGCCAGTGCCAGATCCAGACAGCTCTTTAACACCTCCATGGATGGTGACTCTACACCTCCCTGATAACCTATTCCAATGCCTGACCACCCTAACAGGGAAAAGTTTTTTTCTAGCATCTAATCGGAATCTCCCCTGTCTTGTCTTAAGTCCATTTTCTCTTGTCCTCTCACTGTAGGCCTGACAGACCAGACCAGCCCCCACCTCACTACCACTTCGTTTCGGGTAGTCTTAGAGACTGATGAGGTCCCCTCGAGCCTCTTCTTCTCTAAACTAAACAAACCCAGCTCCCTCAACTGTTCCTTATAAGACATGTTCTCCAGACCGTTCATGAGCCTTGTTGCCCTTCTCTGGACAGAGTCCCCCACCTCAAAGCCCTTTTTAAAGTGAATGGCCCAGAACTGAACGCAGCACTTGAGGTGCAGCCTCATCAGTGCTGAGTAAAGGAATATGATACTGCCCTAGTCCTGCTGGCTGTATTCAGGAATACATTCATCTAGCAAGATAAGATACACATTATTACGCTTTCTTGTCATTTGCAGGTGGAATATGAAGTGCCCTTGATGCCAAGCTGTAGAAGATACTTGTCTAGATAGGTCTAGCTCCTTGGCTGGGCCTTCATTTTATAGATCTGGTTGCACTGTGCTTTTTTGTCCTGTATGCTGCTATTAGAAATCTGGCTGGTCTGCTTGGTTTTTATTTTTACTCTTAAGTTGTTTTATTTTACCAGGCAGTGAGCAGGATAGGAATTCAGGCAGTTCAGTAGTTGTCTTTTTAACTTTCTATCTGTTTGCACAGCTAATCCATATAACCATTGTGCAGTTGTTGGCAAGTTTCTTAATTTTTAAAGGGGAAATCATCATTTGCTTATAATTGAGATATGCATCATTAAGATGTTTTGTGTTTTAGTCATCTGCTATGTATTCCATATGGCTGTTCCCTTCAGACTCTCAAGAATAAGGAAAATTCTATTTAGTATGAAAAGCAGTGTTTACGTAAAGGTCAATTTATGGTGATCAGCAATAAATGTAAGACTGGAAATGCTGAGGAGATGATGACAATCTTCAGATTCTAGAAGAGGAAGTGTCTGGAACAGGAGCTATCTAATAAGGTTGCTGGAAGTTAGTATTCTTGCGTAAGCACAGCTTATTACTTCACTTTTATGATGAAGATTCCACAGAATCTTTAGTACTGCTGGTTGTCCACCCCTTTTAGAACTGTACTATATGGAGATTTTCTACTTCCTTTTCCCTAAATTCCTTTAAGATGTCCTTAGAGAAGCAAACTAGTATTTCAGTTCATTTCCCATAACTTGTGAGAGTAGTAATTAACAGCTTTCCATTTGATCTTGTTCTTTGCACAAGACAGCCAGTGAAGGCTTCTACAGAGACTGTCCTGTCTGCCATCAGCATTCAGACCCTCTGCAAATATCAGTGTGATGTGTCATCTTAATTACACTGTTGTGCTTTGGTGTGATTTAGAACTTGCTCCAATAGAAAAAAAAATGGAAAGCCTCCGGATTTGATAAATCTACCAAATCCTACTCTGGGGAGAGAAACAGACTTCAGCTGGAGGTTGGCACTAATATACTTGTTGGAAAAAACATTGAAAAATTTAAGGTAATAGATTGTCACTGATGGTTTGAGGACAGTAGAATGTTCTTCTAAAGTTGTGACATACATGAGAATCATAATGAAACAAATATTTTGGATACTTTTAAGTATTTAGATAAAAGCAATTTTAATGTTAAATATTTGATTTTATTGTAAACTGCCAAACTTTTCTTGTTCTTGTGAAGCTTGCACTGCAGAAATTTTCCAGGCTTTGGTTCAGAAAGGTACTTGACTTTTAACCTTAACTTAAAATCTGCTTAAAGTCAGCAAGATTTTGGCATGAAATCCTGGAGATAAGGGAAATGGATACTCAAATGCTTTTGTGAACAGGGTCACAGTTTTTGTAGATAATTATGCAAGCCAGCAGATAGAAAAGATCAACAAATAGCTGTTCTTGCTGATGTTTGCAACCAAAATGTGGGAAGATGGGATGCATCAAGCAGTGAGTAAAATGGTTCGTCACTCTTGAACTTCACCTCAGGATTTTCAAAAGCATGTAGGACTAAGCTAACTGGTATTTATTAATTTTTGTTGCTGCTTGTTGCTGCAAGTTACTTCAGATTTTATTAGTTCAGTCTGTGGAAAGTAGTTTTTCTCCGACTAACAGATTTTTGGGAAATTTTCTTTTACCTTGGTAAACTCATCACTACAAATGTGGATGCATTTTGGCTGACTAAGCTAGATTTTTTTTTCTTTACCTTCTTATTCTTAAAAATGTTAAGTTTGAGATTAACGGAAGACAAATATACTTTCTAAAATTTATTCCTATCTTAACCTTTCATAGAAGTATATAGTCTTTTCTAGGACACACTTTTCGTTAAGTTAAAACATGAAATTGTCACATCACTGACCTGATACCTGTAGTGGCAAATCTGTTGAGAATCTCAGCTAGCTTCTGCATGCAGAGACACCATTTGCTTTTTCCAAGAACAAGAAGAACAGAACTTGGAGTTACCATCCTGCAGTAAAACTAAGGATGGTTACAATGGTAGGACCTACTCTGTTTGAGAGGGTAAATGACTGAAAAGTTATGTCATTCAGAACTAACCTCAGATACTGGTAGCTGCATGTGAGAGAAACAATTTTTTTAAGTCTCTTGTTACAACTGGAGCATTTGTGGAACCCCACCCTGAGGTATTTTCACCAGCAAAGCCTGCTGAAGCAGCCTTTTGCCACCCATAATGCCTTCCATTTGTGCTGGTGGAACTGTTGGGGCAAAGCAGTGAACTTGATAGGTAATAAAAGATATGCTTAAAATAGCTGTTTACTATTGTCTCTTAAAAATAACCTCACATAAGGTTTTTTATTGGTTTTTCAGTCATGCTAATGTAGCTCAAGGTAATCATACTATCATAATTACGCAGGATTTTTTTATATTTCTGAGGGAGCACCAATTATTCCTGTCATTACTGTATCACTGATATATAGAAAATAGCGTGTTATTTCACAAGAGGTATTTCTGTGTCTTACATATGTGTCAAGCAGTCACTTGCATTTTTTATTTAATGAGGTTTTTAATAGAAATTCATAATGACTGTTAGATTTAAGTGTACTTGTCTCCCGTTATGAGGGAAAAATGTGTTCTATTCTTTGCTCTTTTTGTAAAGTGTTTTATTGTTCACTTTCTGGAAACTCAGTGGTTCAGTTTATTTCTGGAAATACTGATAAGTAAATGGAACTGTTACTGGACCAGAATGGTGTAAAATATGTCCTGCATTTTATCTGATTTTGTCAATATGAAAGATACTTTACTTGCTTTGCAAGGTTCTTCTTTCCTCTTTTTTAGCTTATAAGGTCTCTATGAGTTAGTTTCAGATAGTATTTGCCATCTGATGTTCCCGTGACAGGCTGGAGAGCAAGAAAGTTATGTTGAAAATTTGTTCCGTTCTCTTCATGGGAACAGTATTGAAAATGTAAATATTTTTCTCCCACTGTAAGAGAGAACAGAGGGAGTAACTCTTACCAAATGCATGTCTTGCTCAACGCTACATGCTATAATGCGGCAATGACAGCTCTCTGGTTAGACAAGGCTTCCAAGTCTTAATAATAATTTAAAAAAAAAGAAAAATACTGTGAATATTAATTCCAGACACTAATCTTCCTTCTCCCAATCTTTATATCTTTCTAGTTTGTGTGGATAGGAAATGGTAGTAAATGCTGAATGCCCTGTTGGATGGGCTGTGTTAAGAAGAGTGTCTACTCTGAAATGGTTGGTAGTTAAACAGGGAACACTGTATAGCAGCTATAGTTTTCAGATTTTTAATTCTTGACGTCTAATTTTTTTAAGTTCTTTATTATTTCTGTAGTGAATTGATTATGGTCATAATCTCGATTTTTAACATTATCAGCTTATCCAGTCATTCTTTTGCAACCCAAATCTTGGAAAGCTCGAAAGGGTGCTCCTGATAAGTTGGCTTACAATTTCTCAGGAGGTGAAGTGGTTGCCAGCACACAAAGTAGGTCATTGATTTCTGGGAAGTTCTGGTTGATATATGCAGATTTTTCTCACGTGTCCAGGCAGTTCTTATCCAGAGGGATAGAAAAGCTTGCAGAATTATTCTGGTTTTTAAAAGATATTCAGGAAAAAAATCTGTTTCAACTGTCTTGTTGAAGATTTGGGGTAGGAGGGACTGGCCTCTTTGAAGAGATGAGAAGGAGGATTATTTTCCAGAAAGGAGGCTGGAGAACTGAGGCAATAATTCTCCAACAGCAACGAAGTCATGCACACAGTGGGCGTTTGAAAGTGAATTCTCAATGCCTGTTCAAGGCAGTCTTTCTCAACAACTTTTTTTTGCACTTCTGATCATTTAGGCCTTTGCCTGATCTTCTGCATGAGTGGCTGGTATTCCTTCCTTTCTCTGATATGAAGCTTCTTCTGTGGAGACAAGGGAGAGGCTTCCTCAGAGACTGAGAGATACTGAGGCAGATGATAGTGTACCCTGGTTTCTTGAAGACAAAGTTGATGTATTGTGATGGGAGGATCTATGGCAGAGGGTGAACTAAGTGCTTCACAGTATTTTTAATAAAGAAAGAAAGGTAATTGGTCTGGGATTGGAAATAATCTGATGGCACAGGGGTTGAGCAGAGAAAGGCATTGCAAGAGGAGTAAACCATCATGGAGAAAATGTAAATTAAAACTGATTTGGATCTTACTATATCTTGGCAACAAGCCAAATCCAGGATAGTTGAACTCATGACAGTGTGTAGGCTCTTTGAAAGTAAGTTTGAAAGGAAAGGCCCACCTTTTTCCATTTTCTTGTCAGTACTATATCCCATCTTCCTTCCCCTCTTGTTGTTTACTTCCCTCCACAATATGTATCTGACGGATGTCTGTAGGTAAGCACTAATTGACTAATTAATTGTGGCAGTTTTTATTATATGCTGTAAAAGGCTGGTGGTCTACTCATGTTTTGAGTGTACTTAGTATAAAGAACAACTGTATTTTGCTATAAGGTTTCCTAATGCAGGTGCAAAATCTGTGTCTTGCTGCTGGGTAAGTGAAGGAAGGGCATCCCGGTGCTTGCTCCCTCTTAGATGTGAGTCTGCTGATAGCCTGGGGTAGCCAGTGGAGACTAATGCACCCTGAAGAATTCACTGGCTGTGCTTACAGTGTAATACAGTAAAGCTAGTATAATTTCATTTAATTTGAAGTAGCAGTTCCAGTTTTCAGAAAAAATAAGTTTCTCAGAACTTTTGATTTTGAATGTATTGCTTAGAGAAGACTGAGAAAACAGGAATTTCTGAAACTTGGACAAAGATGTGTTTACGACATGAAGGAACAGGAAAAATTCACCATTTGTGCCAAAACAGGATTTGTATTTTAACTGCTTTGTCTTAATAAAATGATCTTATTTTCAAATTGTAAAATGCTGATCATGTGTTTAAAATAAAAATTGCCACATCAGCAACTGGCTCAAATACCGCCTTTCAAGTAAGTCTGCTTTATATAATCCCTGAAATAACTGGGTTTTTTAGTTTTTAAATCACTCCTGCTTCACAGTTGAACTCAGCTAATTTTAAAAAAGCCTTTAAAGTAAATCTGCAGGAATTGTTTGGTCTTTCTTGGCATGTTCTGTGCATTTATTATATCATAGTTGTATGAAGTTCTTTGTTTTCTCACTTTCTGGTCACATTTAAGTGAGGGTGTGACAGTGAGGGTGTCTGTTCTTAGTGAGGTAGTTTATAACCTTGCGAGCACAGAGCAAAGTTTTGCCTTCAAGACGTGTAACATAGTCAAGAATGGAGAGAGAGATTGTTTCACAGTGTGATCGGAGCAGTCACACAGCAGCATATTGCCAGATCTCCAGAGCCTATATCCAGCTGGAGACTATATTCCAGCTTCTTTAGTTGATGCCTGGTTACAGCACTGGACACAGCAGTAGGAAACAACCTGGCCCACCATTAGCTGACACTGGCATAGTTGCTGTGCTGTTCTTTAGTAAAATGCCATTCTTTAAATGGCATTTTTTCTTATAGAGAATCAAGCTTTTTAAGGAGTGATAATTTTTCTTTCCTAGAATAAATGATATATTTAGAAAAATAGACAGAAGCTTGGGTACATAATCATTTCATCAGGTCTAAAGAAAAAGCTGTGTTATATTTAATTAGTATCAGCAAAAGAAGTTCTGTCATCTTTATTTGATGTGTCAGATCAGAAGCATCTCTAGAAACTTGAGCTTTTCTCTGAACACTGCAGCTCAGCTGTTGATGTTTTAATTAGTGACACATTTCTGTTAGTAGAAACCCATGTGTGTAATTTCAGAACTGACTTATTTTACACATTTCGTGATCTAATTTAAGAGGTATTTCTGCTCTGAGATGCATCAGTTGAGGTGAAAACCTATGTTTGTATTTATGCTTCACTCACAGATTTAAGCCAGAATGACTGAATGAGTATGTGGCTGAGGAAAGCAAAACATAGAATCAACTGAGTTGGAAAAGACCTCCGAGATCATCAAGTCCAACCCTTGATCCCATACTGGTTACTAGATCATGGCACTAAATGCTA
>JAYRBT010000093.1:54432492-54470910 GCA_036023395.1 Myiotriccus ornatus | reverse complement strand
CTGCTCTGAGGATCTGGACAGTGACTGTGATGAACTGCCAAACACTGGAGAAGCTCAAATAGCAGAAAATAAAGCCTTTGGGTTCCATTTCATTGAATAGTTGGTTAGCTGAGACTTAGTTCAGATCTCAGAAGATGAGTGCTGATTTCTAAACGAAAGATTGCTTCCATGTCCTTTGGGTTTGGGCTTGATTGGGTTGTTTCCCATGCTGGGTAAAGAGCCTGACTTCTCAAAATTGCCAGAGTTTCCTATGGATAAATGGACCTGATATTTTTAGATGATGATTATTATTATTTAATTTCTTCTAAACCTTCTTCTTAGTAGAGTTAGGCAAGTCAATGTCAACTAATATGTTCATATATGATTGTTCTGACACCTTGTCCTTAAAACAGTTGCATCTGTTAAACCAGCAACATGTAATTCCTGTCCTTCTGCCCCCCCAGATTGCAATGGATATTAAAGTAGCAAAGCGAGAACTGAAGAAAGCCAGAACTGTCCTACAAATGGATGAACTCAAATGCCGCAAGCGTGTTTTGAGAAGACTGGGGTTTGCCACGTCTTCAGACGTTATTGAGATGAAAGGACGGGTCGCTTGTGAAATCAGCAGGTAATTGGTTTCTGTGCAAAGTATTTATTGTCGGGAATACACGCTTCATTGTCCTTGCTGAAGTTAGTACCTTATGTTTATAGTTTGAAGTTCTGAGACCATTATAAGAAAGATTCTTCAGAGTCAATGTGATTTGTGTAATAAAGGGAATATACTGATTCAGGCAGTTAAAGTAAAGGTAGCAACTCAAGAACAAAATACAATAAATTTTAAAATTAAAACTTGGACATGAAAATGCCAAAACAGTGGCTATTTTTGAACCTGGCTTGGGCAACAGCCTGTATTTTCTTTTAATGTTGTACTTACATGAGAGGATGGTCTTGATGTCTGTGATTGAAGCTGAACCAGGACTGCTGGTACAGGGTCACTCACAAACAAGAGCATAACAATGATTGTCAGCAATTATCAAGTTGCTGACAGGTTTGGAATATAGCTTAATTGTTTCCATAGGGCTGATGGAACAATTCTGTGAAGTGGTGCATTTTATTCTAATACATTTAACAGGTACATATATATTGAAAGATAGGGAAACTCATGAATTGGACTTTATTATTTTATAGTGTAATTCAGATTTTTGTAGAATGATGTATTTTTAAAAGTCACAGTGACTGCTGTACTCCTTATCTTACAGGTGAGTTCAAATGATGCTACCTGTATTTGTTTGATATCTAATAATCTTTTCCCTGGCAAAATTGGATAACAAGCGAGGAAGCTGAATCAGAATTTTATCAAATTCCTGCCTGCCTGAAACTGTTTGATAAGTTACACAAGTCTTCGTAAAAAAGTCTGCTTTGTTTTCCCCTCCATCCTATGCATTTTTCTGATAATCTCTAACAACAAAGGTTTTGTCTTACCAGCAATTTTATGTTTTATCCTAATAAGTATGTTTGGATTTTGTAGCCACATCATGCAGTTCCTTTTATGATTCATGATTAAGTCTTTATTCTTCAAGTAAATTGAAGTAAGTTTGTTCCTTTTTTAGTAGCATGGAAATATCCAATTGAATCTTCTATGAGCAACAGCAATACGAGTTTTAGTCCTTTTCTTAAATTGCCGAACTCTGTGGTTCTTTTCGATCTTTTGATATCCTGTCTGAAAAAAACTGACTAAAGCAACTGTTAATACTAGCTTACATGAACCATCAGGAGAGATAAGTCTTTCCCCTAAGCTTCCTTGTCTTTATTTTAGTGCTGATGAACTACTTCTGACAGAAATGATGTTCAATGGTCTCTTCAATGACTTGTCTGCAGAACAGGCAACTGCACTACTCAGCTGTTTTGTATTTCAAGAGAACGTGAGTTACTTCTTCAATTCAAGAATTCTAGACGTTCCTGTGTTCCAACAGTATTGTTCATAATTCAGTTCCAGAAATCGGTCCTAACAATTTGAGCCATTGCAAATTTTTTGTCCCTTCCTAAGGTGTTTGATGGGAACTCCCATTAAACTTCACAAAAGGATTGCAGCTTCAGTGCTAAAGTATCTTTCCTCATGAGTGACATGCCAGAGGTTGTAGAAAATTGCAGTCCTTCTCATGAATGAAGCAGCATGAATAGATTCTCAGATACATGCTGATATTTATGTATGTATACATAAATATGCCTCCATATTAATTTAAAATGTAGAAATGCTTATTTCAAAAAGAAACGCTCTGGGGTGAGGCAGTCTTTATTCTGAGACGTGTCCATGTTTTGTTATTTGGACAGGACCCTTGACTTACTGATGGAAATGGCAGTACCACATGGAATTGATACTGAAAAAAGCTGCTAAAAACAGACCCTATGTTCTTAAAAGCAAAAACATGGGCATTTGATACCAGATATCATTGTTTTCCCACCTACCAGCTGTATAGGTTGGCATTATCAGGGAAATATAGTAACTTCCATGTGAAACATTTTTGCAAATAGCTAGCAAGATGTATCACTCAGGTTGATTCTAAATATAGAAAAAAGAGCCGCAGATGCTAATGAATTACATTTGTTAGTAGAAGGGGCACCAAGGTAAGCCATTGCTAACTAGAATATTGTGTTTCACTCAACAATAGTACTTGAGTTTAAACAGCAAGGCTATAAAAACGTTGCTTTTATTTAACAGCCTTGTTTTCATACCTTGTCACTTAAGTTATTAAAAGCATTTGCAAAAGTTTTATATTGTTAAAGGAAAAGCTTTAATAGTCAAAAGCAGTAAATGGCAGTTCATTTGGCAGTCCAAAACGATGGTACAGCTAAATAGAGGGAATTTTGGAAGTATCCTGAAAGTAGGTGCTTTTTTTCATAGTGGTGGCATACTGTACAGAAATACTTAGTTTTCTGCTTTAGTTCAAGGAACAAGTATTTGGGGAATTCAGTAATTTTAGTGTCTGATAACACGTTTGAGGAGTTTTTGGAATAATTTAGGATGGCAGTATCACACCCTGAACTTCTGTTTTTACATTTGGTGTAGAGCAAATGTACGGGAGCACATGAGCCTATTTAATGTTTTCTTTTTCAGTCCAGTGAAATGCCCAAGTTGACAGAGCAGTTAGCAGGACCACTTCGGCAAATGCAGGTAATTAGAAATCTGTCTGTGCTCAGGGTTAACATGAGCAAAATTTATGACCAATGTATAATAAGTGCACATTAAAGACCTGATCTTGGATCATCAGTGAATTTGGCTGGCACTGCATGTGATTTTGCAATGTGTAATAATGGATTATCATAGAATCAGCCAGGTTGGAAAGGACCTCTGAGATCATCAAGTCCAACCCTTGATCCACTACCACCACAGTTATATTGTTTGCAAGAAATCTATGCTAATTTTAAACATGCCTTTAAAACTTCTGTAAGGTTGCTTTACATTGTAAATTGTTAGTGCAGGCAGGCTTAATGTAAATAGTGGTTTAGTTTCTGATTCTGAGTAATTTCACACTAGAAAGGAAACCTCATCCTGTATGCAGTACTTAATAATGTACAAGTCTTCTCTCAGTTAAACACTCTATTTAAAGTATATTATAAATTTAAAATACTTTATTTTAAAGGAGTGTGCAAAAAGGATCGCCAAGGTATCAGCAGAAGCAAAACTGGAAATTGATGAAGAAAATTACTTAAATTCTTTCAGACCCAACCTAATGGATGTTGTGCACACATGGGCAAATGGAGCTAACTTTGCTCACATCTGCAAAATGACTGATGTCTTTGAAGGTAGGTTAATCAGCTGTTCTTTAGAAGGTGTGAGATGGTAATTCCACAACCTGGAATGGTAATTCTGAAAACCCTTATAATAAACTCAGATGTATGCAGGTATCTGCATGGCTAAAGTGAAGTGGGAAAAAAATTATTGACTTTATATATTAATTTCTAGTTAAACTATTGATAATTTAGAATCTTAGAAGATTTTTAAAAGGGATATCTCTATTTTAAAAAATTTCTTTAAAACTCAGAATTTCTAAGCGTTAAGACAAAAGTTAGTGTTTACTTTTTCTAGTTAAAGGGAAAAATACCATGGTCCAAATGCTTGTCATGAAGAAGTACATCTCTTGTGCTTGCCCTCATTACAGTTAAGTGTTTTATTTACCTGGTAACCAGCTGACAGTTCCTCCTGGTGGCTTAATTGTGACAGAAAGAAAAAGTGGTAATGAGGTCTTTGTTTGAGATGGTTCATCACAGCAGTGCAATACAGACAGTTGTAAAGCCCAGATGTAAACTGTCATATGGGTAATTTGGTTCCTAAAACTGGAGTACAAATAATTGCCCCTTGAGAAAAAAAGTTTTTTTATAAGTATGATGACTTAAAGTCCAGATACTTTGTAAAATGACAAACCACACCCCTGAAGGTCAAACCACAATGAAAAAAATAATTTCATCTTCTAACAGCTGTGTACAAAGCTGTGAAGAACAGTAGGATGTCTTACAAGTCTGTATGCAGTGACTGATACTTGAAAATTCTTTTGATTTTTGAAGTTGTTACTGTCACTGCTGCCATGCCTCTTTCAAATGCTCTTTTCTTGTTTGCAAATGGGAGCCTTTAAAACAAGGGATTTGTGCACATAATTCATGCATGTAATCCAATGCATAGACCCAGGAACTTTCTAAAGTATGTTGCCTGGGAGCAACAGGACTCCTGACAGTCTTTGATTCAGCAGATTCTTCCTACTGCAATGAGGATCTGGGCCTTCCATCTGCAGCAGAGGCACCCTGAGTAGGTGGAACACAACAGTTGCAGTAGCTGGCCTATGTTTTTACATTGACACTTGACTGTTCAGAATACATTGGGCAGTAATATTTCCCATTTACCATATATGTACTAAGACTAGTTGGTCAGCTTTGTCCTAGTCCATAGTGCCAGCTCCCTCAAAATTAGACTTTACTGGCCCTGTTTTGAAGAGGTCAGGCTCTTTTGGCAAGGGTTGATGCATGATTTTTGCCTTTATTTTCAATAGGCTGGCTTTCTGTGCATTGTCCAAAAAGGAAGGAAAGCACTTTAGGCATCCACTGTTGGTTATGCTTACTTTAAATGCAGTGTGGTATTCCTAAATTCCAGAGTAGTTTGCCCTGGTTAGCCAAGTGATGACAGTGATTTCCAAATCAGAATACAAAAGAAGCCCAAGTGCTCCAAGAGCAAGTGTGCTTGCCACACAGTGGAGCAGTGTTGACTTGCTAATGAAAATGCAGTCATTAAGCTGAAATGTGTGTGTTGGGAATAAATAAAAAAGAGAGAAGCTTTTTAAAGCTGTCGGGAAGAATGCAAAACTGAGGTAAGTATCCCATCAGTTAACTGCAGATCAGCTTCTTCATTTTGTGGAAATATAGGCAGTAGTAATTTATTCAAAAAATGCAGGTTTTTTTCTTTCATAAAAAAAGTATGTCTGCAACAACCCCAGCTACGCTGCCTCTAAACAAGTACTCCCTGGGATGGCAGTTGGGGTCAGCCTCGTAAATGGAGATGAGCAGGATCTTTGACAGCTGAGCCAGGGCCTGCCACAGTGCAGCATGGCTATGCTCGGGGGAGCTGTCCATGGGTCACTTGTGTTGGCTTGTGCTTTGGGTGGGTTTTTTCATCTCATGTCACTTCAGTAGGTTTTAGATTGCTGCCCTTGCACCAACTGTTCTTACTATAAAAACTGATACAACCTACTAAGGCCATTTAAATGTTTTTTAGAAGAGAAGTGTTATTTTACTTTTCATGATTTCTCTCTGTTCCAGGAGCTTTGTAGAATGTTCTTTTCATATAGACAGTTTTTCTCCAGATATTATGCCTTGTCTAGAGGTAGTATTTCACTGAACCATAAAAAGGTCATATAGTCCAAACCCCCTTCACTGAGCATCTTCCACTAGATCTGGTTGCTCAGAGCTCCATCCAACCTGATCTTAAATGTTTCCAGGGATAAGACATCCACCTGTTCTCTGTGCAACCTGTGCCTGTGTTCCACCAGCCACGGAACTAAAATTTTTTTTCCATGTATGTAGTCTGAATCAACTCTCTTTCAGTTTAAAACCATTACCTCTTGCCCTATCATTGAAGGCTTTACTAAAAAGTCAGTCCCCATCTTTCTTACCAGGCCTTTGAAGTACTGAAAGGCCCACAGTAAGGTCTTCCCAGAGCCTTCTCTTCTCAAAGCTAAACAACTCTCTGAGCCTGTCCTCAGAGGAGAGGGGCTCCAGCTCTGATCATTTCTGTGGCCTCCTCTGACCTGTTGAACAGGTCAAGCTCCTTCCTGGACTGAGGATCCCAGAGCTGGATGCAGCACTCCAGGTGGAGTCTCACCAGAGCAGAGGGGCAGAATCACCTCCCTCTCCCTGCTGTCCATGCTGCTTCTGATGCAGCCCAGGATACAACTGACTTTCTGGGCTGCCAGTGCACATTGCCAGGTCATGTCCAGCCTCTTATCCACCAGCACCCCCAAGTCCTTCTTGGCAAGGCTGCTTCTCAGTCCAGTCATCCCATGTTTACTCTATGGCAGTTATCTTGCCTACAGTAATTTTGACTGCAGATGCAAGATGCTGAAGGACCAAACAGGATACTGTTTGCTTGTGGCCAGAAGAGCACAAGCAGTTAAGGTCTTTGTGCGCAGTGACTTAGGCTGAGCTGCAAGGAAAGTTCCAAGAGGAGATGGATGCTTAAAAAAATCACATTGGGTGTTAGGTTGCAGTGTAGGAGTTGTGTCAAGACAGAGCTTTATTATATTACTGTAATCATGCAATTGAGTGGTAGAGTGGTCCATGGACTCTTGAGTGGCACAGCAGTAGTAAATTAGATCACTTACTCTTTTACATTCTCTCAACTAAAGAACTAAGAGTTATCAAAAAACACAAAACAAACAAACAAACCAAACCAAAAATAGGTCTGTGGTGGTTCTTGAAGCAGCAAACTTTTGAATCCCCTAATCTCCTATGGTTGAGGGAAGTTTTAAGAACTACTTGAAAGAAAAATCCACTAGGAATAACTTAACAGCCCATAAAGTCCTATGACTCAGTAGAGACCGTGAGGCATTTTCTTGAAGCTGTTTCAAAATGCTTGTCCGTCTGCTATCTTCAGAGACAAATTTGCTGTGCAAACAGAAACCAAGTTTGAAGACATATGGCTGTTCTTACGTTTGGTTTCCAGATAAATTGAACAGGGTTGAAGAATGAACTATTACTTTGGTCCTGAGTTACTCAGTGACATAATGTGGCACAAAGTGACACAAGGTTTTCCCTCGCTCTTTATGCAGGAAGCATAATTCGTTGTATGAGGCGGCTGGAAGAACTGCTTCGGCAGATGTGCCAGGCTGCAAAAGCCATTGGGAATACAGAACTGGAAAACAAGTTTGCAGAGGGTATGTATTTCACTTTCACAGTCTACAAAGTAATTCTAGAAAGCACATAAAAGAAAAGTGCCAGAGGGGGGTGGGCTGCACAGTAGTGATGGCTAGAAGTGAATGAATTGGTAATGTAAACTTCTGGTGTTGACTTCAGGGTATATGGGATCACTGTTCTTGGTTACCTTTCCAGATAACATCTGTGTTACAAAGTTTGACTTAAAGAGGTATATAATGACAGTTTAACTAAGTTTGTGACTGAAAATGAATGTACGAGGACTTCCAATTAATACTTGTAACATGCTTGTAACTGTACTGAAAATAGTGATTGTGTCAGTTAAGACTGATGGATATTAATACTCTTTTCCTTTCTTAATAGGGATTACAAAAATCAAAAGAGATATTGTGTTTGCTGCAAGCCTTTACCTGTAAAAGATGTCTTCCAGAAACAGTACTATATTCACATATAGGATGGAACAAGTTCATCAGCATCACATGTGACTTCCATGTCAAGTAATTTCTTTTAATGGTGTGTACTTAGACCACAGTTGTTTTAACAAGGCAAATACAAACAGCAGTGTATGTAAAATAACTTGTTACTGTTTTTCAATAAAAATTTACAATTGGAATAGCTTTTTTCTTTTTTTTTAAGCAAGAGCTATAACCAACAGAAATTTTAAGTTTAGATATACAATAACTGTGGCAGATGTTACTATATACAGGTAAAGTGAGCATCCAAGAGCAGCAGCAGTCCCTTAAAGGCATTTACTTATATTACATAGTTAAACTTGTGAAGTTGTTTTCTTTCAGAGCAAGACAGGTGATGTGGGTCATTCTTCATGGCTGATGATTGCTGCCAAAGTGATTTCCATTTGTTGGGGTCTCATGTAGGGTTGTATGGGAATCTTCTTTTGGTTGAAATGTACATCCTCGCACTTTGAAGAAGTCAGACACGTACACAACCTAAGAGAACAAATTAGTGTTACGCCCCTGCAGTTGTAAGTCTTTGAAGCAACAGTTTCTGCAGAAGGTAAATTCCATGATCAAGACTAATAAAACCTTAATCACTGTAAAACATTAGAAAATGGCTAGGAAGTCTTGTGTGAAGTTCTGACATCTGTTCTTTAAATAGTTTTTTATCCTTCCATTTCACCCCCCCCATTGACCACTTAGCAGTTGGTTAGCACAGGCCTTGATTTTGGCTTAAACCATGAGTGCTTGAGTGCCTTACAGGCACTCCTTCATTACAGCAGCCATACTTTGAACAGCTCTAAATAAGGGAGCAAGGTGTGCCCACATTGCAGGTATGGGTAAATTTTTTTCTGTAATTTATATAGAACAGAACAGGAAAGCTTTTGCTTCAGCTGAGGAACAGGGTTCAGTTGTCAGTAACTGTTATTCTCTGGGGTGTCACTCTAACTTGAATTTCTTTAAAGCCGGTTAAACCAAGCTTGGCTTCCTCTCCTTGGCAATGCTCACAGCTTCTCCCTCCCCCATACCTGTCTCTCCCATAAGTCCAGCACCTGTAAGGCCAACTCTACCTACATAGTTCTTTCGTGCATTCCTTTGAACACAGCACCTCACTTTCACAGCTGGCAGACATCTCCCTGACTATGAGACAGGTGCCTTGATCCAGTTCTGCAGCTTGCTGCTCACTTCACCAAGGCACACTAGTAAATGATCTGGGTACGGTGCTGCAGGGAGTGCAGTAATTGAGATGTCTTCTCTCATGACACCTTCCCTTCCTACATCACGTCGTCACCTCCCACTGCAATCCTGAGAACTGCAGAACATCATTTATGGCAGAAGAGTCTCCCTTTAGCCACCGACCAGGTAAGTTTCAGCTTCCACCTAATGCTGGATTAGCTCCATTCAATTTAGCAGTCCTGTTGCAGTTGCTGTCCCAGCATGCTCTTGCCTCAGCTCACTGTTTCTGGACAGGAAGTCCTCAGTTCTTCCAGGTAAGAGTTTGGGGAGGGGAGGGTTCTTGGTGGTATCTATTTTTTCAAATAATTTCCTCACCTTTTAACTGTTCACTGTAATGTCACCTTCTGCGGTTTCTTGTATTACCAAAAGAGCCTCCAAAGTACCTTCTGAACCATCCAACTTCCTTCACTGAACTTGTTTTACTAATAAAAGTGCCCTCAGCTCTTTAGTCCCTGATGTTTCTTACTCCTTGCACTCCTTTTCTTAGAAAGTAAGATTTTTGTACAAAAATGAGGGGTAGGGTTTCCCAGAGCTGCTCCAAGATTCGTTTTGATTATTGATTGCAACAAGTAAACAAAACCTTGAAATGAACCATATGCTTCCTGAGAAGGGTATGGACTTTTTAGAAAGCTGACAAAGTATTTATCTTGGAGGTGGTTCTTCCCAGCTGAGCCTCAGTTCTTGGTAACCGAATCCTTCAGTATGACCTCAGTTAGCTCCCATCTCTGAACTGTGCATCTGTCTCTTCCCACGGATGAATCAGCCATGGCACCCTAATGACAGTCAGTACAACTGTTGCCACTATGCCACGCCTGCTGCAATAGGTTGAGCTGAGTGTCTGTTCCCGCCCTCCCCTGTTTACCTTGTACACAGTCCTCTGCCATAGTACTTGAGATTTAGAATTTGGCTGGAAGCAGAAAGCATGATTTATATATAGAGGCCCACATGGTGTTGCAGTTGACCATTCACACATGCACACCCCCTCAGGAATTACTCACAATGAGCACAGCTACCACTGCTCCCTGGATGAGTCCTGTTAAAACATCACTCCAGTGATGCTTGTAGTCAGAAACACGTGAGAGACCCACATAGATAGATGCAGCAATGAGACCAAATTGTATAGTAGGACGTACAAGTCTTGCCCAGTCCCCTTTCATTCTGGCCTGAAGGTAAAGCTGAAAGAAAAAGAAAAATAGTTATGAAATGCAGTAAACACAGAGGCAGTAAAACCGTTGAGTCTATCTGAAGAACTGAACATTGGGAGACATCATAATATCCAGCTCCAGGTGCTTTACTCTCACAGGGATGCTAAGGCAGAGTTTGATAGTGTTGGGTTTTGTGTTCTGTATAAGATTATATTACACCCTCGTGTAGATACTTCCTCTATTTGTCCCAATGTAACAAATGAGTATTTTCAGGATAAAGGTTCTGGTAATACCAGAGGCACTTAAGGCTTAAAAAGAATCCAGTGGAAGTCAAACCAATATTTTTTTCCTGTATGAACAACAGGAAAGCCTTACAAAAAAAAGAGAAAAGATTACATATACTATACATAGAGCTGACTTGAAAGTTTAAAACTTTAGTTTCAATTCCAGTCACCTTATATTTATTCTCACTTCCAGTCACCTTTTTTAGCCCAGTATTCCAGCTATAGCCAAGTATCAAAACTAACTTGAAATAATGATTGATAACATCTAGGATCACATTCCTCAGTTGTCACTGGTGTATTTCACTGAGCTCTGTCTGTTCCTCACCCTTTTTAGCTGCATATTAACCATGCTGCCACTGTGGTAAACAAATGGATATGAGCAGTTCCCATGCTTCCCCCCCCCACTCCTCCTCAGCTCTGCTTTTGTTGTATGTATCTATGCTTTTGATGTGTTCTCTCGAAGTCACACTATTACTTTCCCATCTAGGTCTGTCAAGCTTTATAGCTGAGGAGGATCTTCTCCAAATCCCCTCTGTAAACATCACCAAATTTATCTGGAACTTGGTCCTATCACAAAAAAAAAAAAAAAGCACCACAGTTACCGTATTTACTGAGAACAACACAGTTTGAAGTTACATTTAACATTTCAAGTATACCTTTTCAGAGCCATCTAGGAAATTCAGGGCAAGGACAAAACCTTAACTGACAGTTAAGCCGAGAAATGGTAGAAGTTAACTAACACACAGGCATCAGGCACTGAGCAGCACAACAAACTTCAGTAAAATCCTCCACTGCCAACTTCAAAAGCCATGGCTGAGTTTTGAGAAGCATTACATTTACAATGTAAATATAGGCACAGAGTATGCACTGTAGATGCAAAGGTGCTATTTTCCAAAGTTAAACATTTGGGGAGTGTTTCTCTGAGTAACTTACATCATAATTTTGGCATGCTGAAATTTTCAGCTATAAATGGAGCATCAAAAACATCAACCCTGTCCATAACCAGTTTTCTTCAATAGCAAGGTCAGGATGAAATCAAACTCTGAAGAAGCACCAGCTAAGCCTGAACTGAAAAATAATTTTCTCCCTTCAAAACAATGGGCACTGTGTATTTCTGTGGGCCTCAAACTAGGGAAAATACAAGTTAGCCACTTGAAAAATTATCTGTCACACAGTTCTTTTAATAAAAGGTGTTTTAATGGACTTACATTAATATTACTTCTAGATTTACCAACAGTAGACCAGAACACTACCCAAGTGCCAAATGGACCAGAGGTGGGCACATGCTGGTACCCTAAAGAGCTGGCTGATGATTTTATACCAGCTGTTCTTTTGTCTTTCCCTGTTCTCACTAAATTCTGCTGAAGGTAGCTAAACATATCTTGCTGCAATGAAGTTCTTTCCACTGAAGCATTTTTAGTAGTTGGCAAAGATGTACAGTCATAGTAGAAAAAGGGTTATGCAACTGCAGATATGTGAGAAAACAGGTTTACTTCTGAACACAAAGAAAATGAGGCAAGCCACAGAAGCCAAATTGGAAAGATACCTGCTCACCCCACTAAAGACCAATAAAGAAGTCTTTGCATTGCCCTTATGCAGAATGTATTCAGATTTTCCTTCTGCTTGACACATCAAACAAACTTGGATTTGACATCTACATGAAAGCTTAATTTCTATACTATGAGAGTAATCCCCCAGATCTGGAGCTGTCCCTTAGCTGCAGAACAAGCAGTTGGCTACCAATTGGCTTCACCAATTTCTGGGGGATTCTTCTCACCATTAGCTCCAGTATCTGTACAGGAAATGACCACATGCATGTTCTACCAGCAAATAGATTTACCTTGTTCTAAAACTAGGCATGAGAACAGTGAGAAAGGATACCACAAATAAGTGTCAGGGTGACCGATCACTGTGGTATTTAGTTTCACAGCAGCTGTTATTCTCATTACAGCTGGGGGTTTTATCTTTTGAGGTTTTTTGCTGTTCAGTTGAGAGGCATTGCTTATTAACCAGCTGCTGCAATCGTAGATGTGCTGTGTTATTTTTAAGCAGGTAACTTTCAACTGACACTGCCTTTAATAGGCTCAGACACTTGTTGTGCTCCCCTGCCAAGCTTCCTCCCACTAGCGTGACTCACTCCTAAAGACATGTCTGGGCTGCAACAGGCCATCAGGTCCACACGGGAAAATAAAGGAGGAAAGGAGAGAAGAAGCTTTTTCCTTATTCATTAAGTGTTTCAAAAATTTCAAAATGTATCAAGCCAAGATTGATACCAGAAGTATTCCCAACCTTTGTATAGTATTAGCCCTTTTACAGCATTAAATGAACAATATAGAGATGTCCTGGTCCCACACTGCATTAGCTCGTACTACTATTTTGACCCTGTTGACTAACAGAGGGCAGTGGCTTCACGCTGTTTACAGAACCCTCTCCTCACAGCATACCTCAGGTTCTTTTGCTCCTCTTTGAAGTCATTTACAGCACAGGCTTAAAAAAGGAAAATGGGAGCAAATCCCTCCCTCCCCACCCAAGTCTCTTTGCTAGAAAGGAGTAAGTTTCAGAAGTAAAACGTGTAATCTGTGGAAGCCACAGGAACTTCAGGAAACATCATCTGGTTAATACTACTGAAATGCCCCTTACCAGCATTTGGCTTGGTGCTGATAAATAAATCTGTGAGGCTATGATCACAGTAGGAACATCCCGAGCCATTCTGGTGCCTGGCTCCTGTCAGACAGCAGTTCGACCTTGCCAGCTTCTCTGCTACCCTGTTCTGAGCAGTCTGATCCTTCAGCAGTATTGTTCAGCTATGCTCTATACCTCTCCACTCCTGCTGTTTCTCATGTTTGTTTCATTCATTCTCTTTAAAGTACAAAGAGATTTCATAAAACTTTCTTGTAATGGGATTAAATAATATCCAGCCATTTTTCCCCTGCTAGCTTACTCTATAATGAAAATATGTTCTCTACACCACACACATCCTGAACACAAGTTTCTTCTTAATCTATGGTCTCGTACTTCATGTCTAAAAATACATGCAGCAATGAAGAGAAACTCACAGCTACTTTGTGGCTTCTTGCAAGAAGCCACAGACATGAATGGAAGGGTCTCTGGAACTGGAGTATTATTTGCTACTCTTAACATTTCTAGCATGGCTTTCAAGCATTTGCTCTTCCACCAGAGCAGTGTTAATATACATGTACACATGCCTACCTAATTTTAAAGTACATTGACTTACATGTCCTACATGGACTTCTGGAAGTATAACCACACAGCTTCACAAGGAAATTTCCTAGCAGCTAACATGTCACTTCAAGGGCACAAAATTCTTTTAAAAATTCTTATCAAAACTGACTCACTCCACCAACCAAGATCATATTTCAGGTATTTAGTTTCAATACCTAAAACCCCTTGGTTGTTTTTCATTCAATACCTTCTCATATTTTTTTCCAAAACCATATTATACAAGAATTCTGTACTGCAAAATCTTTTGCCTATTATGGTATGGGAAATCCTCCTGCATTCCTTTCAGAATGGAAGTCAAAAGGAAGAAATTTTGGGTGGGGGTTTCCCCCCATCAAGTAATAGTTCGACTTGTACCAATTGATTTGTGCTGCTTTTCAAAAATGGATTTTCTCCTGATACCAAAAGGTCCCAGTAACTTTATTTCCTACAGGTCCTAAGGAACAGAAGCAAGGCACACTTTTCCTTTAGAGATGTACCTACTTTCCCTCTTATTTTTGTCTCCTCTACCCTGACAGGCTCACATCATCATGAACTCTATAAGCAAAACAGAACAAGAAAAGAGTTTTCCTGGTGAGAGAACTCCCTGTGACACAGGAAACAAGAACACTTAGTCTGTCTGAGTCCGGAGGAGAAACATAGGTGCAGAAACTCAGTTCTCATGAAGCAAGTCCTACTTTGAGAGACTATAGTAATCAATACAAGTTTTGGGAAAGAGCAAGTAAGTGGCGTTTCCCTTACTTAGCTTAGTTAGCATTTACCATTAATCATGTCTAACTTGGGTTTATGATATCTGCCTGAGCACTGAGGAAAAGCCCTATGGCATTACTGTTCTAGTAGGCACAAAATACTGCTGAGGTTATAATTAGTATTTGAATCCATTATTGACTACCACTAGGAAAGCTCAACTTCAAAGCAAGTCTGCTGACCCAAAAAGTCCCAAGAGCCACAAACCATAAGGATTCTTCCCAATTCAAGAAGCTCTGAACCAGAAATGTAACCACAATACTACATGCTTGCACAAGACACAGTTTGCACCTGAGCATCTTTGATAAAAGCAGTTATTCAAACAAGATCCTCCAAGAGAATGAAAGAGCTGAGACATTCAGCCTAGATTCTTGCATAAAGTTACAAAGCAACAGAAAACAAACATTTAGACAGATGAACAGATGATCTGCCAACCCCGTTCCTGTCCTATTCAACAATCCAGCACCTCTGCCCTGCTCAGACTAGGCAACAGCAGAAAAAAAGGTCCCCTTCAGAGATCTTCCAAGCTTTCTACTACTTCTATAAATGTTTGCAAAATAGCTCTTCCCTTTCTGCTCATTACAGGAAACTTGAGAGATTCCTTCATATAAAAGCTAGTCTGTATAAAAGCTATTATTCAAATAGCTTTGTATAAAAGTTAAACATATTTCAGCTTGCACAAAATCTGGAATTCAAGAAAGTATACGAAATACAGGAAACAGTTTAAAAATTGCAGTTCTGAGCACCAGAGAGTGGCCACGAACCACAATACGTGCTGAGAAATAACCTGTCATATACAATCCTGTGTTTATGCAAATATTACGTAAAAGTGCAACAGCTTGTTTTATACCTGTAAGTGCTGTATCTATGAATAAACACAGAGCTCTAAACATCAGCCAACAAGACACTGCCTGCAAACCAGAAATATGCATGTCTTTCCCATGTACTTTTAAATACAACAGGCTCATGTCCAAACACAACCATTATAAAAGGACTACAGAGCTGTAGAAGAATTCATGAGTCACTCATGAGCTGGGGTTCTCAAAAAAAAAAAAAAAAGAGGCAACTTAGACTTCAATGTCTATCAATTAATTTTGCCTTTTTGATGAGGTCACCTCCTTTTCTTATCTAATATGTACTTATGATCCTTGGTATATCTGCATTATTTTATGTTCTTTGGCTTTATTTTGATTGGGTGGAAAATAAAGAAAAAAGAAGCAACATTTCAGAATTAATTTTTCCCCTTCCAGCAAAGGAAAAGGATATAGGTCTGCAGTTACTTTAAGGGGGAAGTATCTGGGCTGCTGTTCAAGAAGATGGTCTATCCATATTACTCTAACCATTCTGATTCCCCTGTGTCAGCTCTGTTTGAATAGTCCAGCAGGGAACTGATCCATTGGATAGCTGAATTAAGGGGGGGAAAAAAGTGACCAGACTAGGGAGAAAAAGCATAATATGTACTAGTCTGGGCTCTTCAAGGTAGCTGCATGCTGCTGTCAAAGGCAGCTGATGTGCAAGAGCTGTCTCCTATGCAATGGAGAGAAAATCCCATCTGTTACTAGTAATAGCTCAACTTTCAATTCAACTTCAAAAGTGTAATCAATCTGTTCTATACAGACCTCACTTGTCCAGTGGACAATGTTCTTTTCGGTTTTAATCCTCCAGCTTCAATTTGGCTGTACAGTGCCAAAATAACTGCTTATTGAAATCATTTTTACCACAGAGCAGGATAAACAATAACATTTCATTCCACTGCAAATTGGAATACAACACTTGGTTCCTTTCTGATGAGAAAAGAAATGAGTAAGTGTGTTTGTTCTACTTGGAGTTAGTATTTTAACCTTTTCTAGAAGAACTAAAGCCCTCCAAGGAATTGCATTCAGCTCAGTCTTACAGCAGCCAGTTCACTATACTGTCATCACTACTGCCAGCCCTAACTTCCAAGCAAATTATGGAGAAATCATTTTGCTCTGCTTTCCTACTATTAAAAAGTCTAAGTACCAATATTAAAGGATTATTAGGAGCCCGTAGAACTAGAAGCACAAGTGTCTCCATCCTTGAGCCTTGCAGCATCACTGATTACCCTTTATTTCTTCATCTCTGCTTCAAGTAAGATGGTTGGTACTACGCACAATTACAGCCAAACAAAATATTTTCAGTGACAAATGTCCTCTCATTAGTGTTAGAACATTAGGTAGTCCTCAACTGTGTTAAAGGCTCCTAGGCTCTTGTTTGAGTACTGTTTCACTCAACCTCCAATCCCAACATAAAAAATTAAAGTCAGAGGTTAAGAGCAAAGCTTGACTGGCACACTGGCATGAGTACCGAAAGCAGCCTAAAGCCCCCTTTCACTTGTGTGTAACCTGTGATCTCTCTGCAAAAGAAGGCTGGCAGTCTACAACTGAAACACCAGTCAGTGCAACTGAAACACCAGGTTGCACTCCTGTTCTTATCTGTAATTCCCTATGTCCTTTGACACACAAAGTGTTCCCAATGAACAGTGGGAGAGCTTGACGGTCACTCAAGTTACATTGTGCAAGATTTATCATCCCTTTTTGTCCCAAGCCTAAGCAGCACAAACACATTGCCATCCCCAGAATAGCAGCGTCTCTTGGCTGGGTTACTGCAGCCCTTTCTTCACAGGTGCAGGCAGCGAAGTGCCCAGCCCAGCTACAGCCCAGCCAGCTACTGAGCAACCCGATCCTCTGGGCCACACCTATTTCTGCCAACTGCCAACAACTGCAGTGGATCATTCTCACTACTGATGGCAGCATGCATTTAGTATTTTAATTTCATAAGTTTTTTTAAAAAATGTCAAAAACCCCCTTATGATTAGCTGCAGCATCTCCCCCTCCAGGGAGCAGGATGCTAGTTTGGTCACACTAAACATTGCTAGAAGAGGTGAACTACACCTGCCCTCCCATTCTCCAAACCAAGATTAAATGGTTTTGTAGATACAGGAGAGACTATGCCAGCTGTTTGACTATGAAAGGAAAGGAACAGCAAGGGCAGATGACAGACAATTTGGGATCCAGCATCTGCTATTAGGTCACTGGGTTCCCACATACTGTTGCGGTCAAACTTCATCTAGTTTCCACATGAAGCTGTTGTTGGCAGAGACTGTTATCCCAGAGATAACAGCTCTGACTGGACTCAAACTAACCCATCTAGCTCTGCCAAATGAATCTCAAAATACATTCTCCACCAAAGCTTCCTAGACTGGCAGTCTGCAAGCAGATTTTTTCCCTCACGCTCATTCTGTGTATCAGTGACTTAAAAACTAGAAGACACTATAACTTTAACCTGGAAGCAGGTTGAAAACCCAGGTTTTAATCTAGTCCAGCTAGACACAACAGCTTTTTTACAGGTGCAGTGATCTCTATGCTGTGAGAATTGCAGGTGATATATATACTCTTGCGTATTTAAATATGTGGATAATATAAACTATTTGACATTCCCATGCAACAAACAGTTAAGGTAGAGAATTTGGTGACTGACACAGTGAGTGGTGTTTCCATGTGTTGCCCTTGCTATGATGTGGGATATGCAGCACAGGATTATGTTCAAAATCGCAGTTTGTTCTCCTGATACCAGTAAAGCCATGCCATCGGAACTCAGATACTTTCAGGAATCTCTCAAACAGAAGAAAGGAATACTCCCCAGCATAGTTCAAACTCTTTAAGAAATCCAAATGGTTGCCAATTCAAAAATGTCATAGAATTGTTTAGGTTGGAAAAGACCCTTAAGATCTTTTGAGTCCAACTGTTAATCCAGCACTTCCAAGTCCACCAGTAAACCATGTCCTCAAGTGTCACATCCTCCAGGGATGAAGATTCCACCACCTCCCTGGGGCAGCCTGGTCCAGTGCCTGACAATCCTTCTTCCAAGAAGAACTTTTTCCTAATATCCAATCTAAACCTCCCCTGGCACAACTTAAGCCATTTCCTCTCATCCTATTTCTTTTTACCTGGGAGAAGAGATCGATGTCCACCTGGCTACAACCTTCTCAAGTAGTTGTAGAGCCATAAGGTCTTCTTTTGGAGTCTCGTTTTCTCCAGGCTGAACAAACCCAGCCCCCTCAGCCATTTCTCCCATGACTGGTTTTCTACAAAGTCATATCTTCACCTGACACAGTACATGTGTTCAGCAAGTAACACATAAGAGCATGCTTTCTGCAGTACACACACACATGACAGACTCCTCCAGCCTCTCCAGAAACCAGCATGCCAGTGTCTGCTTATGGTTAACACTGCCCCTGTGTAATGCAACATCTTAACAGTCCATCCTGATGACAACTCAGTGCATGGCTGCAGAATGTGTGCAAGGAGCAGATGAAGCCAACATACATCAGAGTTCAGTTAATGAACAAGTTAAAGTGCTGCAGGTTTGACTTAAAGCCCGCAGCAGCACTCTGCCTTGCCACATGGGCAAGCATGTGTGAGTTCCTCACCTTCCTGCACTAGTTCTCTTTTTAAAAATATCTGCACCTTTTTGGTTTTTTTGGTAAGCAGTAAGGCTGTGTTAATCAGCAAGATAATAACATACTGTACAGGAGCCACTAACCTTCTTCAGAATGTCCCTACATCTGACATTCTAGATGAATAATGTTATTACCAGACAGAAGGAATTAGGAGGCTAATCTCCACAAAAACTCTTATTTGTACTGGGCCATCGCTCAGCCAGAGACAAGACAAGAAACTGGGGTGCAGGAACAGACAAAGAATGCCTTCTCCTCCAGCCAGGGCTCTGGCTACTCATCAACTGGTTTGCCGAGTAACAGACTGATCTCCAGTGAAACACTTCCCATTCAACAAATGTCATGTTAGAAGAGCTGAAGACATTCGTTCCCCTCCAGTTTAAGGGCACTACTAAGTGAAGTCACATTGTCTTGCAGTTACTACAGGACCGAACACTAGGAGAGGAGCTGATCACAGCGAGTGAGGACTGACAAAAGGTCAAGATTCACAGAATGGAACACCCCGGTTCGATTTGACTTGCACTGTCCCACCACACATCAGTGCAGAAGGTTGCTAAGAGTGAAGCTCACACACCCAGCCTCAAGGTACCTAAGGTTCATAATTTCCTCTTCAAGAACTCTCCACACAAACTCCTTCGCATGGATTCAAAAAAACATGCCAGAGGCAACTATAGAAAGCGTTATTCAACCCACATGCAGTTAGTAACTTCAAAATAAAGACTTTCTTGCTGAAGGCTGAATTTTTTCCAAGCCTAGTAGGTTAAACAAACAAGGTCTCAAGTCCAATCTGTTCAGCACACCTTCTACTATCTTGTATTTAACTAAAGAGTTGTATTATCTAATGTGTACTATTATCTTGTATTCAGCTGATGAGTTGAGAAGTCCTCCTGACCACCCATTTTCCCAGGCTGCAGCATGCAGAACTCAGAATTTCTCCTTAAACACATGTGACAGAGGTAAAAGATCAGACAGCTTTAGATCCCTGCCAGATGACTGTAATCCAGTCAGTATAAATTTATAAAACATACATATTGCCACACACTTTCCAAGGTTTTTCTTATCTCCAAGTTTGTCCTTCTGTGAGGTGGCAGTATTACCTTATCAGGTTGCTCAACAAAACCATTTTAAGGAGATGCTGGATGAAAAGGATATGACTGAACCCAGAGGAGCAAATCAGCATTAGGGTATATAGCAGTAATTGCTCCACTGTACCGTGGAAATAGTGGTTTTGTCTTTCAAAACTTATTATAAGTGGACCTACATAATTTTGGAGACTGCCAGTGTCAATAAGCAAGTAAAGACACTATTATTTATTTTTAAAAATCCAAATAGCTGACTGGAAGTCACACTATATTCTAGTCAAACCCAGGACTTAATGCTTTTATGAGCTCTTTGTATTTACATTAGATAAGACAAGTAAAGAAGGAAGCAGAACTAGAAAGGTTTAAGCCATAAACAAATGTCAATGATAGGTCAAAACTGAGCAACAAGCTTCTGAAATAGCTTTATCCTAAAATAAAGCTAAAAAATACCTACATTATACTGAAGAGCCATCCCTTTTGTATAGTGTGGTTGTAGGGTTTTTTGTTTAGTTTGAACAATCTGTCCTCTCACTGTGGACACGATACTATTGCCAAGAGACAGTGAAAACATTAAAAATGCAACTAAAATGAGAAAGCAAATTGAATCCGAGATCTGTTAAGATGGTGCATTATGAAATGTATGTATTATGTTAGCAATTTGTGTCCAGTACTAGAGCTTAACTTCACAGCTACATTAACAACAAAATTCCACAAAGTTGTTTAATGCCTTCTGTGTTACCAGTTAGCAGAGGAAGAACAACCAAATCAACCCTTCAGCGTTACAAAGCTTATGCAAGGAATGAAGATAATTTGCCCTACCTGACTTGGAACAATTTCAACTGAAAAATAATTATCTCCCACTAAAGCATCACTGAATTGATCTTATTAATATTTATTTTCATAGATCTGTCCCATTGCTTCCCTCACTCTCCCTCTCTGCCCCCAAAAGGTTAGGAGGAAATTAAAGGAATTTAAAAATTCAGGTTGATCTGCTGTTTTGCACTTATGGGCCCAGCCACATTTTGTTTTAAATAGGCTTTGCATATTTCATTAAGTCAAAGACATCTTATTATAGATTGTATGTGGCTTACAATACTTTATATGTAACTAAATTAAAGTAGCATCTTCTTTTCCATACTCACTTGTCACAGGTTCATTTTAGACAAGACACACAAGCCAGGTATCATATTTTTAGGCATACTGAACATATTTCTACTTCTTGTCCCAATATCACCACTCTTACAACTCCTCCTGAGAAATCTTCAGCTATCCCAGACAAGCATCCTACAAAAGCCATGTTCCCTGTGCAAAACAGTCAAGTCAATATTTCAGTTTTTGCACTAGGTAGCTAACTGACTTTATTGACCTTTAGATGGAAAACGCATACTTACTGCTAGGAAGAGCATGCAGTACATGGAGAATGAAGAATGGCCAGAGTAAAATGACAGTCTAGAAGAGAAAAGATTAGACATCATTAGTTTTCTTTTACAACATTGAGTCTACAGTAATACTAATCCATCTTGCACAAGTGAACTGGTAAAATGCAAACATGTCCACATTATTCTTCAAGGCAGCTATCTAGGAACATCAGGCACATCTGACAAAAGCTTTTGAAAATAGTACAGACTTCACTAGTTTGCACTAGTCAGTATTCCAGAGTTAAGCTGATCTCCATATCAGGTAGTAACTACTAGCCTTTATCTGAAATTTGAACAGCAAGCGAATACATCTTCAAAGCTAGAAATCAGGAGTCCTTTAAAGCAGTATATTTGTTCTTCTTGATAAATGCCAGGATACTTTAAATATTAACTTTCAAAATTACTTATTTTCTAGTCACAGTACATGTATGAATACAAATGACACAATCACCCCAACCAATTACTTTCATTTGGTCATCATCAAGAGGCAGTAGTTAACAACTCATTTAGATGTTTATACCACTTATGTACACCATTGTTAAATGAACTAAGACATACAGATCATGATCATTTATCACTGAAGGGTAGGGAGAAAGGCAGGAATTCACTTTATTAACCAGCCAACCTCAAAACATAACACCTCATCTAACATTTGTAGAAATAGCTTCATACTTAGCTATCTCATTTAAAGACTGTCAACATCGACTTTAACTCTTAAAGACTTCTAGCAGGCCCAGGCTGAAGGGACTTTACAGTTGACAGTGACAGTCCAGGACACCTTCAGCAAGGTCTTACCTGCACAGCTGTGAGGAGCCACAGCTGTAGAACAGATCCTACCTACCTCTTCAAAAAGAGAAGGCAAAATGGAAGGACATTTCTAATTTAGTCTTAAGCAGAGAGATGAAAAAAACAGAACTTGACACTATTTTTTCCATTTTATGCACAGAGCCTTGTAATGGTGCTGCTTCACAGGCCACCAGTCAGGTCTTCACCAGACTTCTGTGCAATTTAGCTCTGCAAACAGAGCACTCCGTGCTTAATAGTTTGGCATACACACACCAGGCCAGCTTATTAAAAAGTTTCATAGCTCTCTAGATTGACCTCCATCATGCCCAGCAGGTTCTTGTTTTGGTGCCTCTGTCAGGCAGAGACCCAAGGCTAGGGAAATTCGTGTCAAAGGGAAACATTTCTACTCCTCAGTCTAAGGGTAATGAAGGCTGCTCTGAAGTACAGCAAGATAACTGGGTTTAACACACTATTCAAATACCACAAAGAAGGCAATGAAACAATCCTGTGCACAACTGCAAAACTTCCTGAATTAATTTGCATATATAACATTTAGAAACTGCATCAGAAAAAAACCTTCAAAAGTTTATTCCAAAGTTTTAGAGTTCTTGGTTTATAATTAATTCAGAACACTGGCAGTTGCTTATTTAGTACTCTGACACTGAAAAGCTATCTGGAATAAGCTGACTTCTGTTTCACCTACTGATATTTTCCAATTAACTTCTTAGAAAGAAAAACTGTATCGATAATGTGTTATCTTCAGATGTTTACAATTCAAAACCTTTAAGATTATATTGTAGCTAGATATCCCTTCTCCACTTCAGTACAGTATCTCTTCACCAGTTAAAATCTCAGGGCAAGCGCCAGCCAGGAAAGCTCTATGACAAGCATTTTGAAGAGTGCTGTCCTTCAGACAAGCATGTCATCTGAGCCTTGAACATAAAGCATGCTGATCTACAGAACAGAAGATACAGAATATGGAATTCCTGGCTCCTATAACAGTATTTTATCCAATGGCTCTAGGGCTATTCCAGCTGGTCATAAGATGACATTTCCTACAGTTACTGAAAGCAGCCTGTTGCCAACTGAAGGAATTCAGAAGGCAAGTAATCGATAAAAGGAACAACTACAATTCTTTAAGTTTATTTTGGAATTCCTATACCGTTTTAAAGGTGGTGTTGACTTCTGGTCTTTTTTGTTTTAGGAAAGCATTAGCCTAAGGCAACAGTAAGAACACCTTGTTCCAAGTTGAAGATAACAAATTTTTACTGCATTCCCCTCAGACATAGATAAGTATGTTGTACATGATTGAAAATATCGTGCTTAGCACGTGAAGTATTGCCAGAAACACAAACGGAACAAAGTATTGATCCAACTTGTACATTGTGCAATCCCAGTGAAATTTCTTTGGCAATACTGCTGTCTCTAGACTTCTTTAAAAAAACAGACATTTGAAAAATAGAATATTAAAGCCCTTTCAAATATTCTTAAGATTGACTATGAAAACATTTCTCAACAATTCATCAGCACACAAATATTGCCTTCTCAAAGCCAGGAGAATATCCTCTCTATCAAGCCAGCCAAGCACTTGCACAGCCCAGGCTTTTTTGTGATCATACTGAAAATGCTGGTTTACAATGAGCCAGCATTGCAGAAATAAATACATTTTCAGTTTTAAAAAATTTTGTTTGTATTTACTAGCCTCGAGAATGCAGAAGCAGAAAATAGGTTTCCAAATGTATAGACAGCTCTAAAAATCCC
This sequence comes from Myiotriccus ornatus, assembly GCA_036023395.1. Taxonomy (NCBI): domain Eukaryota; kingdom Metazoa; phylum Chordata; class Aves; order Passeriformes; family Tyrannidae; genus Myiotriccus; species Myiotriccus ornatus. Next base: position 54,446,884 of record JAYRBT010000093.1, on the reverse strand, counting down.
TCCTTTTTACTAGTGAAGGAAAGGCTAAATTATCACAATAGGAATTCACACATCAGATTCCAGGACATCCTTTTCAAATTAATATTACAATAGTATCCTGTGAAACTGCAGTCTCATGAAATATAGTTGGCAAGTGCAAAATCTTGTTCTGATTGTTTCCAAAATGTCCATGTCCAACATCAAAAGAGTTTTCCAGAGGTCCATGCCTTTTAGTCCATCAATACCTACCTCAAAGATCACTGCCTATGTGAGGAACAAGCCTTCATTTTAACACGAAAAAAGCATAAGCTTTAATTACTTCCACTTGGACAGTATATTACTCCCAAGTCAGAAGAATGCCTTCAGTAGTAACATGAAACCAGCTTTAGGTCTCAGTTGAGGTTTCAAGTATAGTCCTAGTTTCCAAGGTATACAGTAGAGCTGGACATCACAAAAAGGTCTTAAAACAAGGTAATTTATGGGCTGTTTAGCTTTCTTGAAACTTAGTTTTGCCATAAATTTCACATGGTTTCTGGTAAAGACAAAAGTAAAGACACTAGTTTTCAAAATGGTCACCATAAAATTGACTGCAGTTAAACACTGTGGTTTGCTATCCTAACTCTGCATTTTTAAAGAATACCTGGGAAAATAATCAAAGTACAAATAATTCCTACAAGAAATAAATCAACTGAACCACTTAGTAATTTTAGCTAGGATTTCTAAACCCACATAAGCAAGACAGAGAGATTGCCTTGCAGGACTTGACACTGACAACCATTTCATTCTATTCTATTCCTTTCCATGCACAAAGAGAGCTTAGCCTACGGAGCAGAGTCTGACCCATAGGTTATGTTTCTTCAATTAGTAGAAAAATGGAACATAGCATACAGCAAATAAAAGGATCATTTGTCTTAAACTTACAAGAAATAGCATGTTTTAAGAAGTAAGTTCTGCTTGGTAGTATTTTGAAAAGTATAGTATTTCTTGAGTGAATTACTGTACACTGGAGCCCAGTAAATAGGCTTTAAGCCTTATCTTCATATAATGTCTTTGAATGAACACCTCAGTGTGCAGAAACCGTAAGACAGTGCAGGAGTCTGGCAGGGAAATGAACAGCCTTCAGGAAACACAAGGCTAGAAAACAGCTAAACCCATACAGCACAATGGAGCATCAAATGGCGAGAAAGTGCTAGAAGTGACAGTAGAAAGAGATAAGCCACAATAAAGTATATCCTGTAGTGCCACAATAAACCGGGCAGAGTCTGAATGATAAGAAAATCTTCACAATGTAACTACGGAATGATCCCTTAGAGAAAAACAGGAGGCTCAGCAATACCTTACGCACATTCCCACATCAAAGCAAATAAACACACCCACTAGATTAGCCAGTAAATTCTCTCCGTCTTCAAGTTCTCTGGATTCTCCCAGTTTGACTCAAAGCTTCCACTGACATTTATGTTACCCATTCCATGATCTGGAGTGGAATAACTGCTAGACAGAGTGCTGCAGCTCAGAATGTCTCTGTGTAAGCCAAAGAGCTCCACATGGTTGTTAATAAAATATTTCTATAAGTTCAGTACCATGAGGATATGGTTTAGTAAACTGAGAGGCCTATGCTTAAGCTGAAGCACCCTATTCTTTAAAGTCAATCTTCTCTGCATTCAGCTCAGAATGTGCTCTTTCCTCAGGTTCTAGACTTACACCAGTACAACTTCCAAGATCAGTGGGGAGTGAAAGGTTAGAGGATTCTGAAACTAAGCACTTCTGTGATTATGGCAGAGAAAGTTTAAATACACAAGCAGTTCACCTACTGAATAAAACCAGCAGCTACTCAGAACCCCATGTTTTCAAAAGACAATATTCCCAATTTCTCCACTTTCTTCCTTCTCTACCAGTATATATATATATACACCCACACTTCTCTACAAAACCATACACTTACAGATAGGAAAAAACTGCCAGTCTTTCCAATTGAGTAATCCTCATCTAGAGAATTTTACTGACAGGTGTTTCAGCATGACACCTCATATTTAATAGTGTCTTGCACAATTCCCTAATCATATGTGGGGTGAGGGGTGGATCCACTCAGCTCTACTTTAAACAAAGGCAGATAGTGAGCAAACTGACAACGCTGACATTTAAAACATGATTTAACACCATTGCTCCTTTTTTTTTTTTTCTTTTTTGCAGTTCCACATTTTTTCTTTTACAGGCTATCTCACAAAAATTAAAGTCCCCTGCTTACCACTATGGACATAAATCCAATTTAACAGGTCCTAAGAAGAAATAGGCATTTTCTAATTTTTAACCACCTTCCCCACTACCAGCCTTTTGAAACAAACCCTGAAGATAGTGCAAGAAACAGGGATATAAAGCAATCTTTTCCTGATCTCAGGATCAACATGAAGCAGTTTTACTCAGCATTAAGCACTGCAAGGGTTGTTTTCACTGCTAAGTTGATCAGATTTTGAAGCTGGTTAAAAACTACTGCTGGCATGATTTGACCGATGTTTGTTTCTCTCCTCTCTGGGAATTGAGGAAGTACTTCACAAAATACCCAGGTGTGCAGACATTCTGTAAAATTCATTTAAACAGAAGCATTACGCACTGATGGAACAATCTAACTGGGCAATAACTAGTTAGATAGCTATTTTGCATCTGGCAGCAATTTACACCAGCAGCTACCAGAGGAATAAACAATTGCAAGGTAACAAGTAATGAAATGTTTTTCCCCCTATCCTTCAATGATAAGTGATCACAGTCTGTATGAATCAGTACATTTAACAAAGGGTTTTTTTCCTTTTTAAATGAGCAGCAGTCAACCTTCATCTTGAACTTCCAAACATTTTGCATTTTTATCTAGGAGCAAGAAGTTACCAAGTCCTGGTATTTGTATCACATGCGAACATGCTTTAAGTCCAACCAACTGGCATGCTGCAAGGGCTTTCCACATGCATATTGCAAAACCACTATGAAACAAGTTATCTTTCATCAGTTCTGACTTTATCACTCAACTCAATACACAAAAGGAAAGTTTAACTTTCCACTACATTTCTAGTTAGCCTCCTCCAATAGGGAAAAAAAGTAAAAATCAGGACATTGCTTACTTCTCTTTCTTAGTAATCCCCTCTTGGGAAAGAGTAAAAGTGAAAATAGCAGCAAGGGGTACTCAAACGAACATTTCCAAAGACTAACAGTTTGCTCTCACATGCATCAGATTACAGGCAAAACTTACCCACATAATACTCTTTTGACCAACAGTAGTGTTATTATAATTTTACATAAAGGGAGTGAGGACAGAAAAAGATAATCTCCATTAAATCAGGGATTTAATTGTTATTCCCTCTTCAAAAAACTGCTTTGGGCATGAAGTGCTTGGCAAGTGTGTGGAACACATCCTTCAGCAGATTCTTGTAATCTTTGAAGGGGAAAAGGAAGGAAGGCAGCAGGAAAACTGTCAGCATTAAGGGGATACCTCTCCCTGTGGAGTGTTTGAGAAATACACAGTTATAAACATTTAAAGTTTTATATTAAGAGACTTTCCTCCTGTTACCTTGGACATAAACTGTGCATATCAGAAGAATGAGAAGATGCATCTACCTGCTTGGCCATAATTTTCAGGGTGCACTGAACACAAGTTACAAATTTTGATTTCAAATGACCTTAAACATAATAAGCTACTGAAATAGACTGCAAGCCCAGCTCTAGCTGAAAACTATTATAGGGTGCAAAGTTTTATTTTGACTAATGAAAATTAATGTTATCTATCACCACTCATAAGGGCCAATTCACACTAGGGCAAAGGAGATGTAAGATCCCAAACAAGATCCAGATTGCAGAACTGCCTCTCAGTTGGTTAGAGCATGTTCATCTTTCAGATTCAATTCTCCCTAACATCAGTTAATTTTTGTTGCAGAGACAGCTCTTCCTCTTTCTAGAACAAATACAGCCCCTTTTCAACAATCCTTATTGAGTACAAACACTGAAAACTGACTTTTTTTTCTTACATTATTACTGCAGGAAATTATTTTAAAACTAGGAAATTTAAAGAAGTAGGTTTAAAGCTTTGAAGTTCTAGGGAGGCATCATTTGCATAAGCATTAAGTAGTCTATTATTATACCCTAGTACATTGTTGTCCCTGCGAAATTATTCAGCTGACACTGAGTGACCATAAAGGTTGCAACATTTATACAGCATTATACATATAACATTTTTTGGATAAAATATAAGTTTAAACTGTATCAGATTCAATATACCTGACCTTCACAAAGCTTTAATTTGCAGTTTGTGCTGCCAAGTTTATAAAATTATATATATATACACACGCACAAAATGATAGCACAATCCTAAATTAAGTTCTAAAAATACTGTAAACTCTATATAGCATCTGCTACATTGCTTGAGAACTAAATAAGACTCATTCAAATGTTCTTTCAATCACACACAGCTCATCAATACCAGAAGCTTGGTTTTGGGGTTCAGGTGAGTTTTTGTTCAGTTTTGCATGTTTTTTGTTGGGGAGGCTTAGGGGGTTTATTTGATTTTTTTTGTTTGGTTGGTTTGTTTTTTTGTTTCTATCTACTTGTAGAAATAATTTTATAAAACTGGAGGAAAGACTACCACTAAGTTCTCACCTTCAAACAAAAAATACTGACAGAACCTTTATTTAAGTCACATTTACTATCTTTGAGATTAGATTTTTAAAAGCAATAAGAAATTCTTTACTTAAAAAATTCTTTACTTAAGATGACACTAACACTGACCTTTTCCAGGTTCAGCTTGGTCTGGTCAAGTATGTCTCCTGGATTCCAGATCCTACTACCTAGAGATTACCAATGGCTGTCTGCAAATGGCAGCCAAATTCGAATTAGTAATTCCTGATAGCCAAAATGAGTTGGAAGCAGCCAGTTAATATCACCACACCAAATATCAGTACATTACAATAACACATCAAAAGGCACCCCATCACCATCTTGAAATCCTGAAGGATAATATATTTAAGCTTAACTGAACAAATACCTTATAATATTGCCTTATTTTTCCCCTTACCAGAAGCTAAAAATAAACCTATTCCAGAGCAATCAAGTGTTAAGATATTCTAACAACACAGGCTTTTTTGAGTGTTGAAGAATTACCCCACAATTCATATACTAGAGGAAAAGAGAAGCTCTTGATGTTCTCTTTTGCTACTCTATTAGATGATCAGGCTTCACTGTTTACACAATCATTTCAGACAGACAACCAACAGCTACAGCAAAGTACATTCACCAGAGGAATAGTGAAATACTAATTCACAGCTCCTGCTGCTGAACATCTGCGGCTTTCTGTTAACTCTTTTGGATGCAAGCAAGCTAAAAAATGAACAATCTGCCATGGACTGACTAGAGCGGACAGGTTTGGGAATGATGCCTCAGCAACAATAAGGAATGGAGAAGTCATCATCTGTCCTACTCCTCCTTGAAGAACTGGAATATTTTGTCAACTCAGTCAGGCAAAAATAAGCAGTGGCAAGACTGAAGGAAAGGAAGACTTGAGCGAAAACGGAGGCTGTAAACAGCAAAGAGATCAGCGATTCATCGAGACTGCTTACTCACTCCCAAATTTTATCAGGCTTATAGCACAACCATCTATTTTATTGAGCCTGCTTTGCCTATTTGCAAGACAAAACAGCCAATTGGCAAGTCATTATAGGTGATGAAGAAAGTACCTTAAAGGCAATTCAGAGGTAATAAAGTATATTCTAGTACACTAAAAGTAACATGCTAATTGCAAACACCAGTGACAGGAGGACACCTTGACTTTGATCTCTCTTCACTCATAGACAATAGAACTTGTGCTTGTATCAAATTTACTTTTCTGGAACACCAAAACAAACCACTGTATCCCAGTAAAGAAACTGCATGATATGAAGCCTGTATCCTTCCGCCCTGTACACCTACATTTAAAAATATGTATCCTACTCAACTATGTTATGTGAATTAAGAAGAATTTTGCTATTTTGATACTCAAAAGAAAAATTACTTCACAGTTCAGGCACCTTTATTGAGTTACTACTCTTAATATTTATTCAGAGGCAATATTACAAAGATACATACAACTAGCTGACATCAAACCCAGCAACACCTTAAAGCTTCAAAATGCAGTTCTGTACAAGTCATTCACTTCAGAAAAAGTGCCATTAAGTAGCTTATAGCAAGCTTCTGTGTCTAGATTAAATTAAATGCCAAACACTGCCTGAAGAAAGACTGCCTTACAAAGAGGCACAGAAGAAAAATAGAGTTTCTAATGTTAATATTTAACTAGAAGTTTTTTAATTTAACCAGTTCTGTGCATATTTCAGAGATCTGCAAGTGCTACAAACTGTGAAGTATATATATGCCAATTCTTACATGCATCTTTCAACAAACATGAATGAGATTTACTAAGCACACAACTGTGATTGTGATCCTCAGCTTAGTTTAACCACTATAGTACTCAAAGTGCAAACACACTCTAAAAGTTGTGAAGAAGAACCAAAGTTATTTTAAACTGAAGAAGAAGTCAGCAAGAATTATCTTACTTCGGATGAGAAAGTGAAATCTTACCAGAACTAACCACAACTCATGGGCACTTTAATCATTTAGATAATCAAGGCTAAGCCCATTCACAATAAAAAATACATGTATTTTAATAGTATTTTTAATGCTGAACAATAAAAACTGATTACTTATCTTTCCCTCAAGCCCCTGTGTTATAATAGAGTAGACACATGCAAAGAGTTGAAAACATCAGATTTACATAAAACAGTACTGGAACATAATGTGCAACAATGCTTGCCTAAAACATTTTCAGCCTCCAACCATAACTTACAGGCTTCCAGAAACATGGGTTGTTTTCTTGGGTTTAATCTTCTAGAATTTTGTTCAAATGCTATTTTGAACCCACTTGGACCCCAAATTTACACATTCCATTACTACAAAGATTTCCACAGCTTACTCCTTAATCTATGTGTGAAAAAATGAACCACTTCAAACTCCAGTTTTAAACTGTTAAGGAGAAAATGGAAACAATTGCTGATGACCTAACTTCTATATTACTTCTAAAAGCATCCTTCGAAAACTTTCATCTTATGCCCATCTCTTCAACACACACACACACACACACACTTAAGTCTGATCTACTCAAGGATGCTGCATACCAAAGCTATTTTATACTTTAGATTAGTATAAAATAAGAAGAAATTAGAAAGGAAGATATAACTAATCAGAGCAACACAATATGCATAGTACAAGCAGACCATAGATTTTTACACTGTTTCCATTGCTTTCAATGAAACAGTAAACAAATATTAGATTTATCTTTTTGACCGTATAACCAAGCATGAATCCCTAAAAATTTTCAAAACCAACCTCAAATTCTACTACAATACAGGAAAAACAGGCTCATTCAGAACATATGCTTTTATATGCAACACTATGATTGTCCTCTCTCCCTTCTTTCTTTGCATTTTTACTTGCCAGTTTAATTTATGTAAATGAGACTACATGGTACTAAGCTTGCCACTAAAAATTTTTTCCAACCAATCTAAAAATTCACCTCTGGGTTACAGCTTGAGAGCCTACTGACCTTTTCCAAATTGCTGTAAAACTCGCTGCAATCCAACTCTCCTCTCTTAGTGGGCTATTAACTGCAAGGTTAATAACCTCAAGCACATGGCCTGTTGTAGGCATATGACCCAAGATCATCAAAACCACCCTTTCAGATGCAGGGCCGAATTTCCACCACAACTCTTGAATAATTTACTGGGTCACTGCATCCAGGTCATCCACCTGCACAGGACAATGTCTCACTCTCATCTATCCTACCCCTCTTTAACTACTCACTAACCTATTTTTTGTTTACAGCTTCCTGTGCATAGAAAAGCCTCAGCTGGAAGCAGAAGCCCCACAAGTGAGCTCACACTGAAGTGAACTGAACTTCAAAGCAAGCTCTGACCAGAGAGGAGAACCCTCTCACATCATTCTATAGGGAGAAACAGGTACAAAAGGAAAAGGGAACCCAACAGTACCTGGGAGTACAAACCTAACAGCTGATCAGTTAAGAAACGACAAACAGATCTTGCTTCCAATATGGAAGTCTGAGATTTCAAAGCACAGGAAAGAACAAGAGGTAAGTGATCATCATGCCACTGTTCCCCCATTGTCTTCTCACACAAGAAAAAAACTATTTCTTTGTTTAAGCATAAGCTCACTCATGTTTTCCCGCATCCCAAAACTCAGAAAACTTTATTTCAGGACCATTACAGTCATCACAATCATCTCAAATTTTCTCCATATCCCTCTTGACATTTGAGAAGGATTTTTATACTCATTAAGAAGTTAAACTAAATATTCAGAGCCATGCACAAATTGAATTTTGACTCCATTTTCATGTTGAAAGTCATAGGATACTGTTTCACAAAGCACCTGAGAATGTGCAATTTGTTTAAAGACTCATTTACTTTGAAACTTAGACAAACATCTTTTGACATAGTATTAGAATAATAAAAATAAATACCACTTTCAGTGAGCTGAAGAAAAAAAAAAAAGAAAAAGGAAACACTTTACCTCCACCACAGTGTAGCCTGTCTGTTTCCCTTCTTGTGTTTTAAGTTACCATTTCATCTTCTTTTAAACTCTAAAGGGTTATTTTTGGCAATTACTTCAGCTAAGTCAACACATTAAAATTTGCAAAGTTGACAAGATACCAAGACAATCCTTTTATCTTAGGGGAGGTAGCATCTTCTTTGTTTCAGTTTGTAAGGTTGTTCAACTACAAGTCAGATCTTCGAAAAATCAGTAACATTTGAAATTCCGGCACACATGCTATTAAAAGTCCTTTCCCTCCCCCAGCTTTATTTCATGAAAATCCTTCTTTTTTTACCCTGCCTTTTTTCCAAACTGAAGTTGATGGTCATATAGAAAGTGGTCATTACAAGTCTTCAGAAGGACATTATACATTTGCTAGAACAGAGAAGAATTATATCTTACTAACAGATATTCTGACTCTACAGGGCTATTCACAGGCCATCCAATAACAAGTGCTTATGATAAAATAAGGAAGAAGTAAATAGAAGTCTTCTTAACACAATTACGGTTATTAGTCATACAAAAAAAGTGTACATGAAACACATTCCTCCACTTTAATCTCTCAAAGAACAAACTGCAATTTGTCTTCTTAGTACTTGCATGAAGTTCTGCTCATTTCAGGATTATCTGCTTGTGGCAGATTGACACCAGGTGTCCACCAAAACTGCTCATCACTCACCTCCTCAACCGGACAGAGGAGAGTAAAAAAAAAAAACAAAAGGCTCATGGCCTGAGATAAGGACAGGATAAAAATCACACACTGATGACCATTGCAGGTGAAACCAATACCAAAACTCACTGTTTCAAGTTAAGAAACATGTTATACAACAAGTATATGAGGTTAGTCAGACTCACCTTCCCTCACTGATTGTTGCTTTATCCCCATGACAAGTGAAGTTCTCAATGTAACCCAGACTACAGTTGATTCGTGTCCAGTCAGGTTTGCACACAGCAAGGAAGTGAGGACGCAGTCTACCTATGGAGTACTTGGCAATGTCTGTCAACGACTGGCTAGCAGCTGCTCCAAAAATGAAGGTTCCAATGGCTTTGTAAATAGTGGCTATGTAGTTATTTCTGACAAATGAATTTGAGTGCAAATTATTGTAAAAAACTGAGAGGGTCTCTCCTAGGATTATCTGAAAGAGAAATAAGGACAAAAAGTCAAAGACAATCACTTTATTACTCTATTTTTGTTAATACTCAGACAAGCAGTTTTAGAAATTAATTTTTTATAAACATTGATCTGCAAATGTAAATTTTCCAAGAGTCAGTTGTAACCATGTCCAAACTTTATATACTTTCATGCAGAAAAAACCCACCCTTTTACCTAACCTGCTTCATGTTGAACTTGATATTAATAATTTTCAGAATACTTATTAAAACAAAGCCTTCTCAAAATTACATTTATCCATATTACTTGGCATGACCCTAATTAGAGACATTTTTTCCAGTTTAACTTCCTTCTACATTAAGTCTTTTTCAACTAATCTTCTGCTGAGCAAAATTTTTTTAAGTTTGTTAGTTTTTTGCAAAACCAGAAACTACTCTGAACGGTCTAGACTTTATTTTCAGATGTAAAAGGCCAGGTGTTTTAACAAAGAAATTTCCTATTCCTCGGGAAAATTAAATCCTTTGGGGAGAAAAGAAAATTAATACAAGTAGAGGAAGACAGGATTAGTGAGGTTTTTCTAAGGGCTTTTCCCCCCCTACATGTCCAAGGTACATGCATCAAGTGTTGGCAAGAAAGATTTGATTCTGTTTTCCTGCAGAAAGTTTTTCCTTACATCAAGTACAAAACTTCACCCCAGGTAATTTGGATATTGAACCAGATGGTCCCATTTTGTACAGAAAGGTTCAGCTCATATAGATGATCAGATGCTTGAGGGACTGTATGTATATATATAGTTATCTTTAACAATCATGTAAAAATTAAATTATGGCTCTGTCCATCACTTGAGGGTGCCAAGTCCTGGCTTCCAGCAAAGCAGAGCTTTGGTGAATGAAACCATTACTTAGACATGGACACCCAGGCACACAGCAACTGTCAGAGGTTTTGCACATGAAGCCAAACAGAGAACACCATGAGATGGATGACACTGAAGCATTTCACCCTCCATCCATACCAAAAGTCCATTCAGTCCAAAAGATGGACTGAAGCAGAGAAACACCAGAACATGGAACATAGCTGAGAAAGCTTTCAGTAAAGTACATACAAAATCTACCTAAATCCAGAAAGTAATCTCTTAAGGAAGATAGTTGAGCACTATAGCACATGACTGGTAAGTAATGAAGCCCTTTCAAAGAGCATTGCCATAAAACCTCTCAGAAGGTCACTTACCTCAGCTGAGGTGACAACTCAGTCTCACTGAGCATTGAGTAAAGGACACCAGCATTTGCTTTTACCATCTGACTACGAAGCAATCTTGACAGAAAAGCCTGATTTCACAACTAAAAGATGGTCCCTGATGTTGCAAACATAATTTTATTAGCTAAATGTTCATACAGGCTCAAATGGAGCTAATCAAATGGATTACTTCAACGAAAATACATCTATTAAAAATTACTATATTCAGTGGAGCCTCTTCTGAGCCAGGAAGTCCCTGAGCTGCAAATGGCTGGTAGTCAAGTACTGAGGGCAAAACATCAATCTCTCCTTGCTCTATTCTGTTCTTCTTCACTCGTCTGTTTTAACTGCTCTAGAAATGAAATAACAAGATATATGGGCTTCAGTCGAGACTAAGCACTGATGCTCTTAGGTAATATTGACTATCAACAACAGTAACAGAGTGGAAAAAAAAAAGAGTCCTATCTTAAATCACAGGGTCTTTAGCATAAACTACTTGTCAGTTAATAGAACACACAAAACCCCTCAAAATTTCATCTGCTCCAGAACTATTTCTGTACGTTTTTGAAGCAGTTTTTCTAAGAACAGGGAAACCAAGCAAGTCACAATTTCAATTCTCAGCCCATGTTTCTACAGTTACAAAAAAAATTCCACCCAAGAGCAAGCAAGCTGCAAGTTGACCTTTATGCTGGAACCTTGATAAAAATCCATGTAGTCCTTATACAAGACAGAGTTAGATTGCCACAGTATCCCTCCTGATTGTAACCCACTAGCCCAGAGAAACAGCTGGTCAATACTGAGGTTTACACCTTGCTGCACCTTCTCAGTTTTGATTTCTAAAATGTACTTGGATATATATCTATTCACCTAAAAATTTTATTTGGCATAAAAGAGTTCTATCTCTGCTCAAAGTTTGGCTCTGATGAACTTGGGTGTCACCCAACAGATTTATAAGGGGAGACTAAACCTTTTCAGCACATCTGGACAAGGATCTTAGGCCTCTGTTGAAGGACCATTATTGGAACAGACTTAAGACATTAAATGGCTAACTGAAGAGGTCCAACTGCCCACTCTGTTCACAAGGACATGCACCCACCACTTTTTGCCCCAGGACTGGTATTCTTCCTGGAGCCATTTGCACTGAATGTAGCTCAAAGAAAGCTGCTGTTTTCTGCCAGGCAAAGGAATTTCACTAGCTTATTCTGGTTCAGACAAGCCACCAGAGGTAGCAGCAGAGTAACAGCAGGACTTCAACTTTCATCCATACATAGTAAACTATTAGGTTAGCTCAGCTGATAGCATATAATTAAATATTAAGGATAGAGAGTCACTATATGCTTGAGACAGTTCAGCTGAGCTAGGAGCTGTGGTCAGAGAGAGATCCCAAATTTTTAGTTGCAGAGGCAGTCTCTCCAGTTCTTTGATCTGGTGTTTAACCTGACTTTCAAGAAAATAAACAGCAAAATACTCCCTGGCTACTTATTCTTTTTATTCCATTTATGCTTTTGATAAGATCTGACTGGAAGCCATAATACTTTTCTATAAAATAGCTTAGCATGTGTTGTTACACTTCCACACACCGAAGTATTCTCAATGACTTCGTAGCAGATAAAATGCTGATTTAATAGGTCATGCACACCCATATTCTGAAAGTAGCAGGTCCCAAAATAAAAAGACTTGAGACAGTCACAACACACTATTAGTGTTATTCTTCAATAATATGGTAAGGAAAGAAGTTTTTCTCTCCAACTATAGAGTTAAGCCACCATATTTCCAAGGTTCTAACATATTCTTTTTCTGTTCTGTAATTCCAGCTGTTTGACCTCAACTAAAGCAAACCTTTTAAGTTATTTTTGCCAGAACACCATTTCTATTGCTTTAGCACCTGGTCTAAGGACATGTTTGTGAGATTGAGACATCTTATAGAATACAGTTTTAGAAGTCTGTATTAACAGATTACCCCTCCTCCCACTTCCCCACCCCCACTGAAATCAAAAGCAATGAAGAAAAGTTGAACTTACAACAATTATACTGAAAGGAATAATTATTCCTGCTAACAACTTATAAGAAATGGTGTCCTCTTTGTATGGGTACCGGATGGATTCATCACTACAGAAAACTCCTCTCTGGAAGGGGGTACGTCGTGAACTGAGAATTGCAAAAGGCAAGCCAGCTGGCAAAAAGGAATACAAAATACATTACAAAAGCAAAACAAACTTTGGCGATGATTATACCCCGGCATTTCCAAAGAGAAGTGCATAAAGAGGAGCAGGCATGCAGAAAATCAAAATGTTATGCACTTCCCTTGGCCAATGACTACTGCCTTGACTTTGCAGCTCCCAGGAAGGATTACTGAATGAAGGACAGCAGGCAGAATTGCTCTCATCTTCATGTTTGCGGCACATCAAGTATGGAAGCAGGCCGAAACTGTGACTGAGTAAACAGCTCAGTGACAACCACCAAATTGCTCAATCTGCTGCTACTGTCACAATTATCAAATATTTCTTTATATTCCAGTGAGCAACAGTTGCCCCTGTATACGTTCTCTGGACAGCTTTACAAGCCAGAAGAGCATAAATTAAATTTCATGAAAGCAGAAAAGAGGTGCTTCTCAGGGAGTGCAAGTGCAGAGGGAGTTTTTGGGAATATGGAAAAAAGGAGATTACACATGCATGCGATCCCCTCACTTCCACACACACTGGACAGCTCCCTAGAAAAACAACATCACTACACAAGCCCTACAACCTCAGGACATGAAGATTTTATTCCACTCTCTTCCAAAGAGGATGCCTTTGGCTCGATCTAATATCAACAGCACACAACATTAAGATGTGCATGCTACCGCACATCAAGATACCCATAACACGAACCAAAACATTTGAATGGCAAAGCTTTTTTTTACAGAAAGCTCAAAAAAAGACACAAATTATCACCAGCTAATAGAATCACATTTCTAAGTCCTCTTCCTCCATCTCTGACACACATACAACATTTACACAATCTGTTTGTGTACAAAGGTGAATAGTCTCAGAAAGAAATAGTTGTATGGAAAAAAGCAGGTGACCACCAAGAATGTTCAACAAAACAATAATCTTTAACTTAGAGATTAAAAGCCTTTGATTTTGTGCTCAGAATTCAGCAGTACTGCACATAAAATGCATACCACTTCAGAGTTAGACAACCAAAATTACTTGGGGAAAGCATTCCTATCTACCAATAAGGGATCAGAAAGATAAAAACAGCCTCCACCCTTCCTTTGCGCCAGTGAAAAGTGTTGCTGTGTTCTCAGTTCTCTCAACAGGAATTCCGTGCCAAGGCATAGCCTACCTCTTCCTTTCCACATACACAGCTAGCCCCAAACAAGTGTGTACACTTATTACTTACAAAAGTAAAGATGCAAAGAACAGGACAAAAAGAAAGAAAGAACAAAAAAAAAAAAAAAAAAAAAAAAAGAAAAAAAAA
>JAYRBT010000093.1:54398969-54417767 GCA_036023395.1 Myiotriccus ornatus | reverse complement strand
GGAACATCAAAAATAAAATACCAGTGCTCAAGGGAAGAGGGTGAAGTGGTGGTTTTGGGGGTTTTTGTGGGTTTTTTTGTTTTTTTCCCAAAGGAAGACTGCTTAGTGAAAAAGTGTCGACATTATATTTTTTACTGTTTAAGTCTAAACCAAAAAAAAGGCATTTAAATTCCACAGTTTCTCCCTCAAATGGAAATGATGGATAGCAAATTATCATCTTTTTACAATGTACGTAACACCACACTATTCTGATTTGTGGCATATATCACACTTCTAATTTTAGAGTTAGATGCTTAAGCTTCTTAAGCTGCTTAAGAAGTCAGAGTCTGACACTCAGGTGTCCATGTAGGTTTCCTAGCAAGCTGCATATTTTCCTTAAACAAGGAAAAACCAGCATTTATAGCTGAATTAGCAACTTTTACAACAGTTGCATAAATATTTAAGACCAGAAAAGAATATTGTTGTTTTGAAAGGTTTTCGTTATCTGAAAGGAAAGAAACTCTGGCAGTTTCTAACCATTTTAGTGATACCGTACTACCTATTTCAGAAACAGATGTGGGGCTCACAAAACTCAGCTAAGCTTTCAATATCAACTCAAGACAACCTAGATTGTCCGGTCCTCCTCCAGTCTCTGGCCATCCACCACTATCCCCTTCCCTGCCTCAGCATTAGTTTTTCACAACTTGTCCAGAAAGAAAAAGCCCATGAGCACACAACATGGGTTTTTCAGGGGCACTTGGTCACCTGGTTGAGTGCATTACTATGAAAGCTGGTTCAAAGGACAGAGTAGGAATATGTAGCCAAAGGTGTGGAAGAAAGGAGAACTAGGACAGGCTGGGACAGATAAGCTTCCACAACTCATGAAATTGTTTCCTGGTCAGTGGTGCTTTCTCCCTCACAATTTTAAGTAGTTCAAAGGAGTGCACTGTATTTTGTAAACATCCTTTATTTGGCCTTATTATCTGTGGAAGCAACTGGATCTCCACTTGAGGCTCTGTGCAATCTTAAACTCATGCTGAATTGCTGTTTCAGGTTCTCCACGGCACAGACTCCATGCTCCCATCTAGTCCTCATTCAGGAAGTTCTCTCCATTAAAACAAATTAATATCTAGAAACTAGGAGAAAGGCAGTTACCCTTAAGGAAGCCTATGGCAAACGAGAATATTCTAGCTTGATTATTAACCAAAGATTTTTCCTCATATTGCAGTAAACTAACAAGGAAATGTTTAGTACAAGAATCTGTACTAGACTAACCTGAGACTGAGAAGAACTTTTATGTTTCCCTAAACTTACCTGGAAAAACAAGATCAATTCTGCACTTGATGTGCTGACATAAAAGCTTCAGCTTTTGTAAACAAATACACAACTTACAGTTAAGGGGTCAAACAGTAATTTTATCTGTACTGTAGAAATAACCTCCATACAACACAGCAAATTATAAGCTCAAAACAGATCAGTTACTTTTTACAGCTTACATTTTATTAGACAGGTGATGCAGCTAACCCCACAGACAGATAAATGTCATCATTTCAAGCTAAACCTATATAGCTGGTAACCACAACTGAGAGCAAGGGAGAATTTAAGTTCTTCCACTCTTACACTAGTATTTCTGCTTTCAATTTCAGACAGGACAACCATGCTTGCTTTGCTGTTCATTTTTCATTGTACAGTCTGGGATAAGGAAGTATGCAAGAGATTTAAAGAAACTCAGGTTAACCTCATGCTGCTGGAGACAGTTTGGAAACATCTGTAAAAGACTGTTCTCTGCAGAAAAGCAGATGTGCTGAAATTCTTTTTCCATGAACAGTCAAGAGAAAGAATCAATATTTCTTAAAACAGGAGGTTCTGAGAACACAAAAACTACCAAGAGGAAGAAGAGATTAAAATAATGAGACAACATTTAGACTTTTGATACCTAGAGGCATGGGATGTACAAAAGAAAAATCAGTGCACTATTTATTTTCAGTAGTTGAGGTAAGAGGGTAGCTCACAACCTAACTCCTATCCACTTTAAGAATTTTATCTTACTTTTCTACACTAAAGAATGCAAAGCATTTCTAATACCAGCACACTGATTGTTCTGATAACACCAGAAGCAGTGATAGGCTTCAGTAAACAGAATATATGTATTTAAAAGTATGCACAACATTCTAATCTCTCCTACTATTCTACTTGCAACTTTATGGTGTTATATTTTTATTTTTAATCTGATCCATGATTTGACTAGCAGAGAAGCCAGAAGAGCAACTGAGCGAGTCCCTCACCAAACCTTACACTTTTGGTTGTGCCAAGGCAAGGGGGATTGGAGACAGGAAGCAGAGGAAACCTTCCTGAGTTGGAACAGCCTCAACAGACAAGCATGCAATTTCTATTCCAGTCAATTACTAAGACAGAAATACACCATATTCCAGTTTCTCTGCATGCAACAGTTCAGTATTACACAGGAGCACTAGCTCAGTCATCTATATTCCCAATCCATTAGAAAAGGTCAAAACACTTATATAAAAACATTAGCATGGCCAAATGTATTCTCCCTTATATCTACATTTCACTTCAAAAAAGGATTTTTAGATGCACTACCTGTTACACTTAAAGAAGTGCAAATGCAAAACAAAAAATGCAGAGCAAGACAATAATATATCTTATCCTGCTCTATTGCTTACACAGAGCAACATATTCAGGTCAAGTGAGCCAGCTGCCGGTCACAAGCAAAGCTGTGCCCTGGGCTCTGCTCTGATCAGAGGGAAGAGAAAGATGAAGCTAGCCCAGGGATGAACAGACATCTGGAAGTCATTAGCAGTTCACTGAGTGCAGCAGAGGCCAACTGCCCAATTACTGACAGACCTGACAAAGATTTAAGACCCCCAAATTAATAGCTAAAACACACTGTGGGGTCAGAAGCAGGGTGGGTGGAACAGGAGAAGTCAGCAGCTCTTTGTGTTTCGGTGCTGCTCATGGGGTGGGGAAGAATCTAACCAGCTGCAGCCAGCGTAAACGAGTGACTTCTGCCACTATAATCCCTCCTGTTTAGGGGAATTAAATAATTAATCACTGCTTGCATTACATGCTCAACATTATATTTAGTATTAAAGGCTTTGACTGTACTGTCTAGACAATTAAAAAGCCCCCAGATACAAAAGCTTGTAAAAGCCTCCAAAGATCTAGGTCTTCTACACACAGTCTACCTAAATCACTGGGCTTACAGATCAGGAGAGCAACACAACCAAAGAAACTGAACTGTCAAGGTCAGCTGCTGACAAAACAGGGAGGGATTTTTTTTTCTTTTTACTGCAGGTGACAACAACTTTGAATGTCATTTAGGACTACTGCTCATTTAAACTTCAGAATTTATAACTATTTTCCATTTTAATCTTTGTTTTGTGGGAGTGCACAGCCAGAGGCTTTCAGAGTATTTCACATCTACACACCCTAACTTGAAATACCATTCAGTCTCTAGAAATATAATAGGCAATCAGTTTTCAGGAGTGTAAATGCTCTTTTTCCAATGAGTTCTACAGGCATAACAATATTTTATTTCAACAGTCTTTAACAAAGTCAGGCCTTACAACGACAGTGGTAGAGAGGGACTCAGAATTTCCATTACACTGTATACCTTGTCATACACCAGAAAATCACTTCACACTGTACACACTGCTGCATGCCACCACGTTGAAGATAACAGAACATTTTTTTAAAGTTAGACTGAAGTTTGTAGTGCCTAATGATACCCTGTGAGAACATAAGCTCTATCATAAGATCAATCTAAACAGATTTTAAAAGGAAAACTGACAGTACCTTATATATTTTTGAGCCAGAGTAACTGTTATGTACTGATTCAGAAGACTGCTCAAGAAATCAGTTTAATTAGACCTTGTAAAAAATACTTATGCAACATAAAGCATAATTTACAGTATTCAGGTAATAGAGCAGGTGCTTGCTTTCCAGTTTTCAGTAGAAATTTTCAGCATTAGATCTGTGATTTTAGGATTAGATTTATCATTTTGTAGTGTTGATGACTATAGTCTTAAGATTAAAGAAGAGATGAGAAGAATGGTAAGAGTCTGCAAGCAGAAATAGTGACCTTACTTCCATGCCCAGGATCTCCATTAGCATTAAACCCAGCCATCATACTGCCTTGAAGTATTTTTAGTTAATACTCGTACTACAGTATAGGCTTACCTAACAAAACAGAAGTTGAAGCCTTAATTTTCCTGAGTCAGCAAAAGCTACAAAATTCACTCAAGGAAACACTAAAAAAAGCAGACACTGACCAAGATGATGACTAAGATGATTTTCAGAATTTAATGGGGAATAGTTCCTGACTATTTGCCAGGCTCAATCTCACTGCCTGCCTTCCGTACCCTTTAAGGGCCATATATGTTCCCCATATATGCTTGCTGCACATCAGAAGGTTCCCTGTTATAATTAGAAGTTTATTCTCTCAAGCCTCTCCACCACCAGCTTCCAAACCAGCCCCTTCAGCTTACGGTAAGCATAGTTCACTGCCCTTCTGTACCTTAAAATAAGGCAGATAAATTTAGATAAGTATGTGTTCCTTACCATCCCAGCACTCCTGTTTCAGAAAATATTTCACCTACTGTTTAGCTTCATTGACCCAGTCATCTAAGACTCACAACAGACAGTAATCTGCAGATCTGCAGTAACAAAATAAACAGACAAAACCACACTAATTTGAGGTAAAAATTTCACCTTATTCTAAGAGAGGCAGAAGCTACTTGAGATGCTGAAATTTGATACACAATTCCATCTACACTTAGGGCAAAACCAGAACACAATTCCCATTTGGTACAGTTTCCTCCTTCCCTAGGAAACAGATAACACAAAAAATTATGACCCCTCTCCTGTACCAGAGATGGCTAGGTAACAGAATGAATTCCTTATGAGATCAAGAAAGCCCCACACAGACCCTCTGAAAGCTGCACAATTAGCAGTGGCAGCCAAAGGGGAGGAGGCACTAAAATCTTGGCTATGTCCAGCAAAACCTATTGTTACATCAGCAGGACCACAGAAATAAGGATGTACTGATATCGCTTCTGCATATTTTTGGTTTCACTTAGCAGAATCTGGGTTTTTAGATTCCAAGATGGGTGTCCTGAGCTGATATACTTACATTCCTTATTTTAAAATTTAAAAAAGCTTTGTTTTCCTGTTGCCAGATAGCAAAACACCACATGAAGAAGAGATGCCAAAACTGACTGAAGTACAATACAAACAAAACTGAACCTTAACACACTTCTGAGTCAGACTGCTTCTAGGTAACAGCTTTTTAAAGATGAATCAGCAAAGTCTATAATAGGGCAAGAACAACCTATTCTTGTACTGGTCATTTCAAATCCTCTAAATCAATGTAATAAGAGTGCTTGATAAGTGCACTAGACAGTTTCAACATTATCCTTCTATATCATATTCTGCTAAAGAAGCTTACTTGGATCTATTTCTGGCTTCTATATGAACAAGCAGTGTTCATTTTAACAGTTTGGACCTGACTGTGCATTAAGAATGAATGTACTAGAGAATATGGAAAAAGTAGTTTCAAAAGCACAGTGCAGGTTTATCAAGAGACAGTTTTTAGTTCTGTGCCTTTGATATCAGTCTTATAACTTGAAAAGCAAAATTCCTCCCACAAAGTGGGTCAACTCATCAGCAGTTGATTTTTCAACAAGAAGAGAGAGGCATAAGATCCTTGATATAAGCAAAACAGTTTTCTTCTGGTTTTAAAATTGCAGGATTGAACTACTCTGCCTGTAAAGTTGCTTCTGGGTCTATTCACAGGCAAAATGGAGAGGTCTACTGCTACAGCTGAAGTGATTACCTGTTCTAGTGGAAGTGTCCCTGGGGTTGGAAATAGATGATCTTTAAGGGGCCTTTCAACACAGGGCCATTCTATGATTCTACAATTAGTGTTTCCTGATGCAGTGGTAATTCCAAACACAGTGTCACAAGGTATCTTAAGGAAATCTTGCTTCTTCAAAACATTTTGAATTGTTTTAATTTTGGTCAAAAGTAGTTGTTCACTAGTCATCTGTTACCTGAGTTTCTAGTATTTGGGAATTTTTCAGATGTCTTCAGTCAACTATTTTATCTGAATAAAAACCAAGAACTAGGAGCTTCTTTTGCAGGATAGGGGATAAGTAAAAGAAACACCACCACCGGTGTAAGCAGACACATCAATAGATCAAGGTAATTTTAAAGCCTACTTCTGTGGGTGGCATATCTTGCCAATAGGTTTCTATGTAATTCTGTTCATCAGGGGGTTTTTTTTCATCCAAGGTGAGTTTGTTTTAATCCTCCTGGACTAATTCTGAAAAGAGGATTGTCGATCGTTGGGGATAGTAAATCCATGTCACTTAGAAGGCTACAAAACTCAAGTTCTCTTCTCACCAGGTACCTTCAAGATTTGGGTCACCTCTTTGTGCTACCTGCCTTCCATGGCTCCAGTATGGTCACAAAGCGAGGATTATCACAGCTTTGTTCTCTCATCAGCATCTGGTCAACAACAGTGCTCCTACACAAAACTATGCAGTAGCAGGCAACCAGGAATCATCTCTTTACTTCCCCACCACCAGGGCTGTGATGGTGCACCTTCAAACAAAGCTGCCTTCAGTCAGTATGAGTTCATACTACCTAACTCTTTAAAACCAGGCCAGTGTGTTGAGTCAGCTCAGTACAGCCAAGCAAGCACCCAAGCAGCTATGGAGGGGATGCAGGAGTTATGAGAGATAAGCTATTTTATAATTTATTGTAGTGTGGTACCTAAATTTTCTACAGAAAATGTCAGAAGCCTCTTCCCTCCCATTTCATTACACAAAGGTCACTGTCCTCACAAAAGCATGCTGTAAGAGCCCTTCTCAGTGCTTAAGGCTAAAACAAAAAAAAAACAAAACAAAACAAAAAAAATAAATCACCAGGACTCAAGCAGTTGGTAAGGAACCTAAGAGCTGATAAGCATCCTTCTTCAATATGCCAAGAGGAAAGAACATAGAATTTAAGATTTTGCTCTTGGGAAGGCACTGGAAGGTGAATTAGGATTCACCCATTGCTGTAAAAGGAAAGTGCAAGAATTTCTGGCTTTGAGTCAGGAGTTAGTATAAGATACACTTTAACAGTAAAAGCTGGCAGAGCAAGAATTAGATTGCTGACTTTGAACAATGTTCATTAACAAGCTGCGTTCTAACCTAAAGGTTTTTTGTAGGCTTCTGAGCAAGAGGGAAGAGAGTCTCTGATACAGCATATTCCTTTATAAAGAGAAAATAAAAAGTGAATGTTGCAAAGAAGAAAGTACAGCAGGAGAGTAAAGATTTTCCAAGTTTTAAGTGACAAGTATGTTTTCAATGAACTGGCAGTGTCAATGAGTATCATCTCATGGTACCTGGTGGACACTGTCACTAAAGACAAACTGCTCTTTCACATATACTTGTTACAGATTAACAATGTACTCGTGCACTAGGAAAAAGTATTTAGCACCCACACGATGTGGAAAATAAGAATGGTGACACATATGTCAGTGAGTCACAAGTAATAGAGGAGGAGGTTTTATTTGAACTAGGGCAATCAGGAAGTGCTAACCCACATAGGAGGCCTTTCTTGACTGAACAGCAATACTGTAATCATCACTAAGACTGCTACCTTCAGTGACGGCAGGATTAAACACTCCTAGAAGAAAAGTGCAGATCCTAAAGCAAAAACATTGTGCAGGGTATGCAGTGTGATCCAGCCATCTCACTCTCACTGGTCATATACTGCAAAAGCAAACTCACCTGGGCTATACACATGTATCTGCTGTTTAGTGTATTATCCTGTATCACAAAATATCCCAGCAGCAATAGCAAGCTTAAAGTGATCTAAGCATTTAGTATTTATGGGTTTAGTTCACATGTCCTTCTGTTTGGAAGGACCAGAAGTCCTTCCCTTACTCAGAAGTAATTTCATGACAAAAAATAAAAAGACTGATGCAGAGCAGCCAGGCAGCAGGGGAAGTTTTCAGCTGGCTTCTTGAACCAGCACAGGGTAGGACAGAGAGAGGAAGAAAGAAGAAATCTCTACACAAACATAACTAGATTGCACAGCAGTTTTAAATTTAACTGAGTAATTCTTTACTGTTTCCAACATATTGCAGAAAAGTGGATGAAAACACAAAGGGATGACTTCTTTAGAAGGCTTCAGTTTTTCTGATCTTGGGTTTTACCTATTCTTGCATTACACCAGCAATCACGCATTGACAAGTACAAGTCCCAATTACTTACAATAGCTTCTCAGTAATTGCATAGTCAGGCAAGGGACTAAAGGAAAACATGTTGTATTGCACTCCTGCACTCAATTTAGGCATGAATTTCAAAAAGTTCAGGCCAGAAGAAAGTCGTCCCAGAGTCTAGCGTGACAGAAATGTTTTCCTTAAGGCTCCAGTCACCTCTGCAGAGCTTACTTTAATCTGACTTTGTCTTAGTGAGAGTTTAATCTAAAGATAAATATATTTAGCAGTTCTTTCACTGATTACAGGAATATTACCATGGGTTTCTCAACTTTGTTCTTTAAGTGTTGTTTACGTCCCTTAATGAAAAAGGAGCCTAACAAACAATAGAACTTTAAGAGTGGCAGGGAGTGTATATATAGTGCCTAATGAAGGCATCATTTGCAAGCTAACTAATTAAGCTAGTCTAGTAAGGGGTTATTTTTTGCCTGACAAACTGCAAGTGTAATAAACCAGAAGAACCAAGTCTCTCTATCTGTGAAAAATAGTTTTACTATTGTCTAGAAATGTCAGCCTCTGCCATGCTATATAAAACGTCTATCTACCAAAAAACCAAGAAGGGACCAGTAACACAAGTATGCAGGAGAAAAAAACTCTGCAGTCCAGGCCACTCATGCTTTCCAGTGACGGACACATCCGACCACTGTTCCCTGGACTGCACAGAGTAAGGGAGCTGTTGTCTGCAGCACTGCAGAGCTGAACACAGACATGCAGCAGCACACATCCAGCACTGCAGAGCTGAACACAGACATGCAGCAGCACACACCCAGCACTGCAGATCAGCACACAAGGAATGCAGAAACAGCCTCCTCACACTATTTAGGGACAGATACTGCAGAAACCTGCAGCTCTTTTTCTTTAGATTACAGAACAGAAAGTTAGTTTAATGCTGAAACACCAGTGTTATTTTTAGAAGGAGAGGATTACCATACTGATAAGAGGGAAAGAGTTATTTTCTCACAGCACCAAAGACTTCTTTCCCTGAATTCTCTCTCCCTTATTGGGTAACAACATGGCTGAGGGAGGGAGTTTCCTTAAGGACAATTAAAAGCAACCTAGACTTAAGTTTCAGGCAACCAAACTGATCTCATAGTTTGATGCCAGATAAAGGGGGAGATGTTTTTCCCTCCTCCTTTTTTCCCTTCCCTGTGTGCTCCCTCTTATTCTCTTGCCTCAGCTCCGTCTTAGGCACTTGTCAGACCTCTCAATAAAACCATTTAAATTACAGGAAAAAAAAAATAAAATCACTGTATAGCTCTTTTCACCCTTCTTTTTCTTTAGAAAAACTGGTGTTGAGAAAGAATGCACAAAGAATGGCTTGACTAAAACAGGAGCAAGTAACTCAGACACACACAGAGTCATCCATTTCTACTGCGGTGAGCTTATGGGTAAGTCAGGTCACTGTAATGTGAAGTTGATCTTCACAATGTTTAAACTTTCAGTTTTCTCTTGGAGGCCTCATGGTTTCTGTAGTGGAGACACTAGATATCATGTTATCCACACCTGCAAGTCACTTTATCTGGGCAGTTATCTTGGTATTTTGAGCAGATATCAAAGTGCACAAATGGGGGGAAGGGCATGGAAAAAGTGAGAGTTAAAGTTCACAATCAACAGGAACTGTTCTTTTTACAGTAAAAAAAAATTAAAAGAGATTCCCCCATTAGACACACATAAGAACTATGTTATTTCTAAGGGCCTGCCTCAATCACATGGGAGCCAGGGAAAAGAGGAAGAGGTTTGGTCCTGTATCCACTATCTTTCCCTTTCCTACACATATATATTTTTTTGTCTCACCTACAGTTTCACTAAAGCCTGCAACTTGATGTGTCTAAAGTTACAGGTGTCAAGAGACTTCATATCACGCACTGCCTGCATTTTTCAGACTATTAGTAGGTAGTAAACAAGCCCAAGGGAAAATAAAAAGTCTGGCAACCCTCCAGCACACTGGGACACCAGATTAGTGCATCTGTGATCCAAATGTTACATGGGGGAGGGTGAGAGCAGGGAAAGGTACGTAAACTGATATCACACTGCAGAGCAAGGTCAAGAATCTACCTTCCAAGGTAATGAAGTAGGGGGAACCCTCATTCTTTCAGCTAGATGACCCTCAAGTTATGTCTGCTAATTTGAATGTATTTTGTTTTCCTTGATTACTCAAGATTACTTACAATATGTCCATATGCTTCAAACATAAAGTATATGAATAGTGCAAAACTTTTGCCTAATTATAAAGATTTTTTAATTACAATTATCAGAACAGACAAAACTCATTCACTGACTTTAACGACAGCATGAAAGTTTAAGCCTCGCTACAGCATAGCTTCATAAAACATCTATCTGATCTGCATAAAGACTGCTCCCACTACTCAACATGGATCCATTATCATTCTGCAAAAGCTCTCTCTCATAAAACATTAATTCTGAGCAATGCATCATTCACTGTAATTTCGCTCTTTCATGGCACTTAGCTACAGGTACTATTGCAATTGGAAGAATCCAGCAAGACAAAAATCTTACTTGTTATGCTCATAGTAATGCTAATCTTCAGCCAAGGGGGCCGAGTACTACACTGATAAGAAAGTGCTTAGATTTATTACTTAAGTACTGACATTGTTTGACTGAGAAGCCAACATCCAAAACTAACACCTCCTAAGACTGACCACGAATCTCATCTTCAGGTAGTAAAGACACTTCCTAGGCTCTCAACACCCAGAGGTGCTACAGGTCTTTACAAACGAAGCTGCCCCTTCGCTGATCAGTAACTAACATTATTGCTCTTCATACTGTGTCACTGCATGAAAGGAGAGAGTTAAAGCAAACTGACAGGACCTGAAGTAATTTCATTAGAGAGACTGAACTAGAAGAAAGTAACGTTGGGAAGGCGCTGTTATTTGGGCTGGCCAAAATAAGCATTGCAGCACTGTGGCAGCGCGCTGTGGCTGTTTGGTTCAACCCATGGCCATCACCTTTGCATCGCTCCTGCTCCGACACCCGTCCCTCCCTGCTGCACACGGACGCGCAAACACCGTGCTTTAAGAAATGCCCTATTTCGCTTTCAGCCTACAGGGGTAGCTTACAGCCACCAACACCGCACACAACCTTACGGCGAACAGCTCTACAGCCGAGCACTGGAGCGTCTCTGCCGGATCCTGGGATGGATGAGGCGTATTCCCATGTCGTCAGCCCCTTCCAGGACAGCTTCCCGACCCACCCGAGCCAACAAACATGCCCCAGACAACAGACATCTATCAGACATCCACCTTTCCAGCACTGCCTTTTGCCACAACCGCTTTTCAGCCGACAAAGAAGGTTAGGAAAGGAAGAGCGAGGACATCAGAGAGAAGAGGGAGTTCGAGATGTCAGTAGATAAGCTGCAGCAGCTCCCTCCCCGCGGGGCTCTTCCCTTCCCCTCCCGGCCCGAGATAGCGACCAGATCCCCCCCGGGAGGGCAGGGGCAGGAGGGAGGGAAGGGCGGCAGGCAGAGGCGGGAGGAGGCGCGGGGTGGCTGGAGCCCGCTCGGGGGTTGCCCGGTGCGGCGGGGAGTGGGGGGCGAGCATGCGGTCAGCGCGGTGCCGTGTGGGGGCAGCGCGGCGCCCGGGGGCGGCCCCCAAGCCCCTCCGCGGTCCCCCGACCTACCCAGCAGCACGCAGAGCACGTCCAGCGCCACGAAAGGCAGCCGCGTCCTGTCAAACATGCTGGCGGCGCCCGGCGGTGACAGCCTCGGCCCGCCAGGCGGGAGTGCGGCGGCGGCACCGAGCGAGGGAGGGGCTCCAGGCGCGGCGCTGCGACGGAACGGCCCCCCCGCACCGCTGAGGAGCCGCCGCCGGCCGCACTGCGCTACTACCGCCGCCCCGGCCCCGGCACGGCTTTAAGGCGGCCAGGGGAGGGCGGCGGGGCCGGGCTGGAGGGAAGGGCGGGCTGGCGGCGGCTCCTTGGACCCGCCCCGCCGCGACGGCCCACCCGGCGGCCGCCGCAGCGCCCGGGGACGGCCGCCAACCGCTCCGGGGACCGCCCCGGGAGGGAGGGGAAACAATTCGGGCCGCCCCGTGAAGAAGGCAGGGAGGGAGGACGGGTAGCCCCCAAGTTGTCCTTGCTCGCCCACCCGCTCGAGGCGGCGGCCTCTCGTCCCCCGAGCGCGGGTGCCCCGCGGTCTGCCCTCAGCCGCGCCCCAGCGCTGCCCGAGGGCACACGGGCCTGGGGGCTCGGCCTTCCGCGGAGAACAGGAGGAACATTCTCCCGGAGAAAAATCTCCCGGGAGATTTAAAAAAACCCCAACCAACCAACCAAACAAACAAACAAAAAAACAAACAGGAAAAAGCTGTTTCCACCTCTGGAATCACAGAATCACACACAGGGTCGGGCCAGAAGGAAGCACAGTGGGTCATCTGGTCCAACCTCCCTGCTTAAGCACCAAGAAGAGCCCGGCTCCATCCTTTTGACACCCTCTCCTTAGATATTTTCAGGCATTGATTAGGTCTCTCCCTTTGTTCTCGAGGCTGAACAGGGCCAGCTCCCTCAGCCATCACTCGTAACAGAGATTCTCCAGTCCCTGAATCATTGTTGTCTTTCGCTGGACCTGCTCCAGGAGCTCCATGTCTCTCGTCTTATGAAATCCAGGACACAGCACTCCGTATGTGGCCTCACCAGGGCTAAGTATAAGAGCTGGAAGAGTGCTGGAAAATCGTAAAAAAAAAATTGCAAAACAGCTGTGAAGCAAAGTTTCAGTCCAACCCAAAGCAATCCTTTTCCTTATTAAAAGCTTTTCTTTGGAAAGAAGGCACCATCACCAAAAAAAAAAAAAAAAAAAAAAAAAATGTTTTCTGTGTAACCACATTATTTTTCCAGCATTTATGACAAACTGGACAATTTTACCCACTGGTGGTGTTAACACTGTTGGGCACAAATGTGTCGCTGCTCCCATGGATCACACCTGTGTTTTGTTCAAGGCAATCACAGGTAGGATGAGGGGCACTTCCCACACTCAAGCTTTTCTGCCATTTTTCATGTATTCTACTCTCTAATTCTGTAAACAGTTTCACTTCGTGTTATATCCTAAAGGCTGAATAACAGGTTTGACAGATCAACAAGAGAAACGAGTTCTTGAGGTAGAAATGGCTCACTAAATATGCTGCATCTTCAACCATGCTGCCTAAAAAGGTACAGAAAGTAGTTCCATATAGAATATGTAAGGAAGCTGTACATAGCAGTCTATACAGGAGATCCTGATTTTATCTTGATGCCTAGGCATCATCCCAGCTACAAGTCAAAACTGGCAGTTCCGGAGATTAAAACTACCCTTGATTTCTGTAAGTGTGGGGTAAATTACAGTTTTCCTGTGCAAGTACTGTAGGATGGTTTCATGGAAGTAGAAACTCCTGTTGTCTTACAGAGCATGAAGTAATGGAACAAACTGGAGCAGAACCTGGAAATGAGCTTATCTTTGTGAGAACTGCTGCTGAAAGAAAAGTGGGCAATCTGCTCTGCTCCTCACAAAGAAGGGGGATTGTTCACAAGGTCTTAAATCAGTAGTAGATAACATCCCCAAAATTGCAAAATGGTTAGAAAAACCAGAGGACAAGCAATGCAAACATTTCACACACAATTACCTTAATTGCTTTTTTCAACCTCAAAGCATCACCCTAATCTTGTTCAGGCTAAACAGCACACAGCCCCCCTGACCCACACCCCTACATAGTAAATTAGAGACCTAAGAGATTGCATTAATTTAAATGGATCTCTTCCCAGAAGAATGTAAGCAAGATAGTGATTACACTTAAAAACACCTGGAAATTCTACTGCAGCAGCACAGCATTCACTAAGAGAAATTAATCACACTTTATTGTCCTGCAGTTTCTACATCTCTGTTTCACTGTTGAGATGTAGCTTGCCTGAGGGAAGGGGCATCTCTGCAATCTTCTGCCAGAATTCAGGAAAGAAAGCAGCCACTCTCCAAACTTTCCATTGCACAAGGGATATGAGCCTTGCTGTTGCAACCCTATTCTCACCACTAGTCTTGGAAAACTCCAGCTGAGCACAGTTTGAGGGATTAGGGTAGCATTGCACGGTTCTAGGCTCTCAGAAGGTTTTTCTTGGCCTTCTTCTGTAGGCAGGTATTAACCATGGAAGCATGCCAACCCAAGTACTTTCAGCCTGAATTACTACTCAGATTAGCAAAACCCTGTATTATGCAAGGATTGTGGTAGCATAAGTACTGCATCTTGAGATATGTTGTTATTTCATACAGAAAGGATATTTTGGTGTAAACTGAAGAGAGAGGGAAAAAAGTCAGACCCTGCATGATTAAGCACCTTTAACAAAGAACAGAGTAACTGCAGTAGCAACAAAGCCCAGGGTGGCAGAAATGGTGAACTTGATTAGAGAGCATCTGGAGCAGTTCCATTCCTGAGGGGATGGATGCTGGTTGATTATAAACACAAACAGAAATCACGTTCAGCATCAGTTAGAGGTTTTTGGAGGGCTGTTAATTAAACAACACAAATATCAGAGCCTCTAAATTTCATTTTCGCCTGATACTGTGAGTTTTGTAGAATCTTCCAACTTTATGGCATTTTTCCTGTGTAGGTTTTGCTTGGTATCTGTCCCTTGCAGCAAGGTGCTTAGATGTCCATTACTCTTAGCCACCATAGTGACACAGTCAAGTCAGAGCCACTCATATGCTTAGCAGGGTCTATGCTAGAGAACATTTTTGGACCAAGTAAAAATGAAGGTAGCAGACAAAGTTTGTAAATTATATTGTCTCACAACCCTTCATTAAATTAACATGTTAAATCATTCTTAATATTGCCCTCTACAACTTAGGCTCTCCTAAATATCTTCCCCTGTCACCTATTCTCTTGTTTAGTATGGTTATTTATTTTGTTTGTTTTTATAATTGGATCTTTCTGTTTGTTTAATGGAGAGCAGTGAGCAGCAGAACACCAAGATTAAGTTAAAGCCATGTTAATGTCTCTGTTTTCTTCTGGTTCTATAAATTGTGAGTGACAGTGTTGTTTGCCCATCCTTTTCAAAAGTTTTGTGTTTGCCAGGATTAAACTCTCAGGAAGTTTATCATCAATCTCTAGTGGTACTTGTGTGATAATTAATTAGCATTGGCACAACAGGACTCTTAACTGTAATTAACATTCATATAGATCAGCAGCTTCAGTAAACGACGGGACTTTCCCAGGCTTGTTTCTTTGTAGCTTGTTCTGGGGTGGGAGGCAATAGCTCTGAATAAGCTGCTACCACTCAGGAAAGGGATGAGAGGATGAGAGGGTCACGGTGAATAGTTCTGGGAAGCCATCCTCTGGGTGCTCAGTGAGAGAACACCACACCAACCAGCGCTCTGGGAACGCTATTAGGAAAGACATCAAAAGCAATCTGACAAATATCATGATGACACATTGCTGAATGTCAGCAATCCCACATAAAAATGGATAAGTACGAGCAGACAAAGTGCAAAGGAAGGCAAAAAATAAGCATTTTTAGAACTTGCATACAACTGCTTCAAGGTAGGAGAAACAGAAGAACATGATTCTTAAAAATTGAAAGCGAATGATTGGAGAGGAATAGGCTTTATAAAGCACTGATCTAGAAAACCTTAAAAGGCGGAGAAGGTTACATGTGTGACAAGCAATGACTACTTTGTATCAGCTAAGAATGAGGCAGAACTTCCATAAACACACCTTTACATGAGAATATTGTGTAACATTTGGCCTCAGGGTGCTGTAGGGCACAGAATTACAAAGGAGCCAAAAGGCACTAGGTGAATTCATAGAAGACAGGTCCACTGTTAAACAGTGGATCCTGATAGTTACAGAAATATCAAAACTTCTGATTTCCCACGTTTAGAAGGGTCTGCTGGGGAATAGTAATTTCTTAAATTCTCCCTAAATATCTGCTGCTGGGCACTGTTGCAGTTTTTCTGTTCTGGATAGACTTCAGATGAATCAGGTTCAAAGCCAGTTCAAAGCCATATGTTCAAAGCCAGTCAGTATGCCCAGGGTAACACTGCAAAGTATAGTAGTAATACCAGAGATTAGAAAGTTCAGACATATTCTAATGCTCTGTCAGATTCAGATTCTGCAATACTTTTGTGTGGTTATTTTGAATTTACCTGCAAAAACCCCTCTCATGCAGTAAGACCTACGTAAGAGGACAAGGAGGAAAGTCTGCCAAGACGGCCCACCTGAATTTGTTTCAGGACACAGGATTTGCCCCTTACAAAATTACATACTCTAGTATAGTATTGAGACCTGAGCATCTGAAGTCAGCTGATGCCCCTTGCACAGAATGTTTCAGGAAATACAATTTAGATTCCACCAAAATATCTTAGCCTCATGTCTCTTCTTTTGTTTGGTCTGGCCATTTAGTTGTTTTCATTGTTTTGCTCCAACTTCTCATGTTTGTTTTGTTTTTAATAAGGGAGCAGTGACCAATAAAAAACATTTATATTTCTAATAATCAAAGCATGAGGAGT
This sequence comes from Myiotriccus ornatus, assembly GCA_036023395.1. Taxonomy (NCBI): domain Eukaryota; kingdom Metazoa; phylum Chordata; class Aves; order Passeriformes; family Tyrannidae; genus Myiotriccus; species Myiotriccus ornatus. Next base: position 54,401,019 of record JAYRBT010000093.1, on the reverse strand, counting down.
TTTCTGGCTTATCTCCTTTAATTCTTTTTCCTTTAAATACAGATGGCACTCGCTTGAGTACATCATCTCCACATCTCTCTTGAACTGTGTTGTCTATTCACCAAACAGCTCCTGTTGTCAGGCTGACTTAAGACTGTCACCTATGGCTCTCCACTCCTTTGCTCCTCAGCAAGTTCAGATACATGAAGTTGTTCTGCTACCCCCGTTTTAGGTCAAAGTTACAAGCGCATTCCCACCAAAAAAATCCTTTAGTAGAAGAGACAGGTTATTTCTAAAGATCAGCCACAGAAATAAGGATCAAGCAGACATTACCAGACAGAATAACAATAAATTTAATATTCATGTCCCTGTAATAAAAGAAAATGTACTAAAACCCAAGGGTATACCTTTGTTTATATATCTTTAATAGCATGTATTATACAGCCTCAGAGGATCATACAGTGTGTTCTAGAAAAAACACTTCAGGCTGCATCTACACAAGTTAATTAAGGGGGACCAGCACACACTAAACAATGTACTGTTTACGTGTTAGCTCACAAACGGTGTTGTTCAGAACTATCACAGGCTGGGGAGCATTCCCCATGGCAGTTTTGCATGCAGCCATGCTATTTTGATAGGAAGAAAATGCAAATGTGTGGCCATCAGCTGTGCAACTCTACAAGTTTGCCTTAAGGTTCAGAAACTGTCCCTGTTTGCTCTTTATTGGATTTCATTATTTGTTTCAAGTACAGATATTGCTCTGAAGCAATAAGAGATTCTGAAAGAAAGAATGTCTCAAGGGCACTCACAAAACATTCATGTCTGAGTGAAACTTCTATTAAAAAAAATCTTTCGATTATTGCAAGTTGAAGTGATTTAGAGGCTGAAGAATTTGTGTCCTCTGGCTTCTGATTTCCCCTTTTCTTACCTTCTTGGTCATGCTTTCCTGCCAAAACAGCTAGCATAACAGAGGTAACTCTGGCAGCAGTAGTTCATCTCAAGAGATGAGTTTCCACAAGGTAAGCTTGTACTTTAGTACAGTGTTATACTGTTTCAGTTGTCAATGTTGCTTTTGTTTGAGCTCCACAAACCTGTGATTTTTTTTTTTTCTAGTGTCACAGATCTGAAGAAATTTATTTGCAAGTTCATAGCACTTTGTTGTTGTTGTTTTCTTAAGAAATTATAATTATATTGCATAAAATTCAGCTTTGGACACATCTCCCTGACCTGATAAAATGTAGTTACAATAGTCTAGCAGGTAAGTAATGGCAGCTACAAAAATAAACTATGAGGGGGCTTTGAAAGTGTAGTAACTATAGACAAAGTGTCACCAGAACCCTAAAACTGGAAGAATCAATTAAAAAGAAACCTGCTTCAGCACTGATTGTAGAGCATGTTTATTTCTTGTACCTTTGAATTATTTTTCACATAGCATGATCACGGTCAATTCCTGCTCAAAACATAATTAGGAGTGAAGGAGAATAGATCAACAGATAATTGCAACATTAATTATCTAGAATTATTCTTCAAAGCACTATGTGAGGATTTGTGTCTTAATACAATCATCATCTAATGGAAGCTTTTGCCTCTCCATCTTCTATAAAATAGTATTTGACTCCTTGAAATAGTAATCAGAGTTGAGCACAAAAAGCCACAGCTGGAGCTGCTCCAACATGCAGAGTTCAGTTACTGAAATCACTTCCTCTTGGTTTGCATTCTACATGCTGAGCAGGAAACATGGGATTTCACTTTGCTGTCTTGTCCCTTCAGATGGATTCATCCTCATACCAACACTAGATTTAGTGCCTTAAAACACAAGTCAGTGTCTCCTATAATCTATTGCCAGAGCACAGAATGTCCAGATTATAATTAAGCCCTGATCACTTGGTATTTACTTTTATTACACTAATACTCTGAGGCCCCAGTAAGATTGGAGCCAATTGTGCTATGTGCTGCACACAAACAGCCATTGCCTCAAAGACCTCAAAGAGCAGGGTGAAAGAAAGAATTATTTTCCACAGCAGCAAAACCAGCCATAATTTTGATGCTATTCTCCTTCAGGCATTAATCC
>JAYRBT010000093.1:54381367-54398271 GCA_036023395.1 Myiotriccus ornatus | reverse complement strand
TTAATCCCAAGAAAGAAGAGGAATAAACCTGTCCCAAATGAGTCATCTGAAAGCATAAGGATATTCTCTTATCTCCAGTTTTATCTTTCCCTTCCACATTGCTGCTTCTTTCCCAACTAAAATAATAACAAAATAAGACTGAAGTCAGCACTGGGCAGGGATATTGTAGTGTCTGGAGCACCAGTAACAGTGGAAGCAGGCAAGAGTCTCACTTGATGGGCTCTGGCTCCTGTAGTCAGAGCAAGCACTTGGCAAAGGGAAGGAGAAGGATTATATCTGTCAGAATAACTTTTATGGGACCCAACTCTTCCAGGAATTGTTTAAAATCCACATAATGCTTTTGAGTGTTAATGCTTGTACTGAGACGTTTGCATTAACAGATAAATGTGTAAGAACACGTTTCCAGACATCTGCCTAATGACTGCACATCTGAGCAGTTTGCTGAAACTTGGTCCAAGGTCCGTGAGGTCCTTGGGCTCCTGAAATGATTTCCAAGGTTTGTAATAAATTGTGCTGCTGAAATGTACCATGGTTATGCAATTCTCACATGATAGAAACAATATGTGGTGCACTGCACTAAACCCAATCTATGTTAACTTTTCAGCCTTTGAAAGCTTTCAGAGGGGAACACAGACATACAGAAGAAATTCATACCTACTGATGCTGTGAAATGAAGAAGAGAATTTGTGATGATGCCCCCCACTTATCACCTTCCCAGTACAAGACTCGTGGATAATATAATGCTGATCTTTGTTGTGCATTGCATTAGCAAGTGAGGAAGAGTGTAATTTTTAAGATATGGCACTCACTGGATTTCCACAGAGCCCTAGTTGAACTGCTTAAGTCCCTCAGCTAGGTCCACTTTTTTTTAGCCATGTCAGAGGAGTGAGGACTTAGAGCATGCAATGCCATAGGGTTAAGTGCTGGTGATGTCTGGGAAGAAGGGGGTTGTTTTCAGGCACAAAGGGCATTGCAGTGTTGTTGAATTTCCCTTCCTGGTGCACACATGGGCCTGCGTCAGAGTGTGAGTCAACAAAGAGATGGTGTGGGCTTTCAAGGAGCTTGGACTGCAATGGGAATGCAAGCCATGAGCTAATGTAACATAGCATGTAACATACACCATTCCCTTCTGCCACATGGATAAGACAGTGCTGCTGTAATGCAGCTAGGTACTGTGAAGACAAATGTCACAGAAATGTCATAGATACTACTGTCATGACTACAGAATTAGGGCACAGGTTGTGTTTGTTTCTTTCTCTAATCCTATTATTATTATTGTTGTTGTTACTATTATTGTTAAATTCACAAATAACAATCTGTTATTAGGCTACATATACACTGTACATACTTTGTATGACCAAAGCAACTAAGAGGCATAAAAAGGCCATGCAATTTCTAAAAATAGGTCAGTGGGGAGTATCTCATCCCAGACTCAGCAGTTGGCAGAGTATGTTCTGCAGTAATTTATCATGAACCTGATGTTTGTTTTGCTTAAGAGTCCACGAAACTTGTGACAAATTAACTTATACTGGAGCAGCCACAGCAGGCTCTCAGAAGTACCCAGGACTGAAGATGACTTTTATTGTCCAGTTACCTGTAGTCTTTAAAAATTAACATAACCATTAATCAATATAAATTCTGAGCGATGTTTTACACTGTGTTTCTCTGCTTAATAAAACATTAAGAGGAAAGCTACTGGAAGAAGTGGGAGGGTAGTTAGAGCATATAAAGGCAGGTGTATAAAACAAGTTATACTGTTCAAAAGTGATGTGTGTAATGTAATGCAAGATTACATCTGCTAAGTATGTTCATGGGTATGATTTGTTTTCTACCAAGTAATTTGTACCATCCTTGCTTAAAAAAATATTAACTAGCTTTATAAAATTATAAAAAAACTCCTCAGGTCTCTTTAGAAATCAGGAATCAATTTTATATGGTAAAGAATTTGCTTGACTTTGTCACATTAAGAGACAACTGACAGAAATGGTTCTCTAAGGCTGGTGAGTAGGAAGATCACTGAGAGACTGTAGCTTTTGCTGTAAGTCTCCCACATGTATTAAGGAAAAGAAGGGAGAACTCGGCTTCCCAAATCTCACATGTCCCATCTGAGTGCTTTTACTGCTGGATGTGGGCAGGACATAACCTGTCTGCTTCCTGGCTGTGATTCAAGGGACAGTTAGGCATGCCCTGGCTATTCCTGCTCAGCCAGGATCAGCAGGTGACCAAGACTGGAGAAACCCAGTGTTTTGCATCTCCCTTGCTCTCACATATGAGGTCGGCTCTGAGCACTCTGTGACCCCATGGATGACTGTAGACCCTACAGGCTGCATCCCAGACATTGTGGATACTGAAGTGCTGATGTCTAATAGGCCTGTTAACCATTAAAGACCTTGTGAATCAGATTCAGCACTGACACCACCACAGAGCTGCCAGTCCTCAGTTGAGACCCTTCCTAAGTGTATTTCTTTAATCTTACTCATCTTTGCTGAGACTTGTCTGCTGAAATGCTCAATCCAATTCATCATATGTAATTGCTTGCAAGATAGGAAACTTCCCATTTGTCTGCAGTTTGCTTGAAAGACAACCATGCTGATTTTTCTTACACTTTTATAACTCAGAACATACCTATATTTAAATGAATCTGTAAGTATGTACCTATATTTCTGATTAAATAAACCTGTTTTAATAGGTTTAGAGAATGAGGATAATTCCATTCAGTGCTAGATTTTACTGTAAGAGGCAGAAAAAACCCAAGGTGTTGTAGACAGATTATGGCATTGGTTAGACAAAGGGACCTTCTGCCATCAGTGCAGTTGAGTCTTGCCTGGATCCTAAGGCTTCAGAGACAGAGGTGAAGCTCTGGAGACAGAAACAATTGTCAGTGGGAGAAGAGGAGAAAGGAAGCAAAGGAAATGCAGAGGCATTCCCTGACATACTTATTACTGCGCATATGTGATTTCATTACTGTTGGTGCCCAGTCTTGCAACAAATATTTTGAAATTGAACAGTGAAGGTGTACTGAATGCATGGTGGAGTGAGAGGTGGGGAAGCCTCATTTGAAAGCATCAGAGAAGTCAGTGACTGCAACACCAGAGCTGAAAGGCTCAGTGGGTAGCTCTAATGTAGGAGGACATTAGTTAAATTACAAAAGTGTTTAAAATAAAATTTCAAAAGTGTTTTAAATAACATTCAATGGAAGAAAACAGTGGATTGCATTTAGGGTTTTTTTTGGAAACAGGAAGAAAAGACACAGATGGATTAGAGTATTCCAATATGAAGATCCTGAGGAAACTAATTCAGCATCAGTCCTTCAGGCTTTCTCAAATGACACGACAGGATATCTAGTACCAAAACATGCTGAGAAAGGTTCAGATTCCAGAAACACAGTGACTCATGCATTTCCAAAACTGTGTTGTAATAAGCTGCTGTCCAAATTTTCTGCCATATTATATGTAATGCACATTCAGTGGTGCTGCTGACACACTTCCCTCTGACTCAGTATAGAACCACTGCCTGAATTCAAGAGTAAAGCGACCACTGTGTGGCTGGAGCTTCTGTCATTACAAACAGATGTAAAACAAATGTCCCAAGCAGATGTAAAACAAATGTCCCAATTCCTTCTAGCCATCAGTATCCTTTTACAGATGGTACAGTCTAATTAATCTCTGACCTGATTACCGTGTGTAAAGATGGGCACCAACTTTCCACATTTCTGTGCCCTTCCAGCTGACTACAACAAATTTGAGTTGGATTAACATTCAGCTCCAGGGAGCTGGACTCTAAGTTAAGGAAAAAGAATGGGAAGTTGGAAGGGAGCATTACTCTGTACACGTTTTCTCTTTCTTTCAGTACCTAATGCAATGCTATTATGTCAGTGCTACATATCCTTTCCCATGGATCCTCCTTGCACTGTGTGTTTGACAAGCTGTTAAAAAGCATGGGAAAACATGTGGAGAGGTGAGGAGGAAACTTTAAGTGGAGAGAATGACAAGTAGTGGCCTTAACCCTACTGACATGAAGGGATTCACTCATGCCAAGGAGCAATATGACTTATCTACTCCACTAGCCCTGGAATAATCCTCCTCCACAGTAACTTCTCTCAGTTCTCCCCATTTTTCTATCCTGGAACTTACTGCTAAAGACAGGGATTTCAGCCCTTGGGAAATCTTGACCTACATAGGTGTTCACTGCAGCTTGTAAATGAACTAGAGAAAAAGGTAATAATAATGAACAATTAACAGCGTTGAGCCTGGACCGAATTGATCACAGCCCAATCTGTTGAAAACCCAAAAGTAAGACAACCAGATTGCAGTCAAAAATTTGGGGTCTTCTCTAATCATTAGATACCATTAAAGAACATGAAGAATAGCAAAATCCTCTTTTCTCCTTCTTTTTCTTTCCTGTTAATGTACTGGTGTCTTCCTTGAACAAATGACATCATGAGCCTCTATGTGCCTTTCTAGTAAAACTTTTGCCCTCTGTAAATGTCATTGTTTCCATAACATGTGGAAATGTGGAAATAAAAAATTGTATCCCAAAGGCAATTTAATTGAATTGATAGTCTGGCTTGAAGGAGTCAAGTTTGAATTTCTTCCAGAGCACATTATATGTCTGCTGAAATACAGTGAATTTCTCAAAGGTTGGGTGTTATCTAATGTGTGCTGGAAAACCACCTTTGTAGATTTGCACTGAGGCAAAATGGTATTTGAATCTGGTGGAATCCTTTACATATTCATATCGCCTGAAGGCTGGAAACTTTTTATCACCAGCAGGGTAGCTCAGATGACAGTAAAGATACAGTTCAGGCAATGGAAAAATGAGATAAAAGCAGTTGTTAAGACTCAAATTTTCGTGAAAATGCTGGGGTTTTTTGCATGTCTTTCAAGGAGATGTACTGGTTCCCAGGGTATGTTGTACTGGATCCCAGGGATGGCTCAGATAAGTACAGTCTGATCCATGAACGGACTTCAGATGTAAATACGGGAAACAGCTTTTCCTGGCTATCATAAAAAGAGTGATATACCATGTCCCTGTGGCTCAGACTGAGGTGAGAAACTCCATACAACATTTCCTACAGTATTTCCTTCTCTACAGCATTCTTACTGGCCAGATCACAGTTCATTCTTTAGCAACGGTGGTTTCCACAAATCTTACACTTGGGCAGTAAAAATTAGACATATTAATGAAGAATAACATTAATTTGTTATCCTTTTTTAACCTAGAGCTAAGAAGTCCAAGAGAACCAGATTATAATCTGGTTTAGTCCTATAACAAAAAATCCAGAGAGACTTCTTGAAATTGTTCATTTAAAAAAAAACAACAGACCTTTCTACAACACCACTCTTAAAAAGTTTAGTTGCAAGATCAGGCAAATTGAGAACTGAGATAATGAAAAATGAGGAAAAGAGTGGGTGGCTTTTATACTAATGCTTAGTTTCTGTTTCTGCAGCTGACAGGATCCGTAAGATTTACTGATGTCTGGAGATCTCTGGGTGTGTGCACAGGAGTGCACAAAATAGCTGGAAAAATTGCCATTGCAGCCTTAGAAAACACAGCTTTTCTTCACAACTATAATTCATTTACACAATTGCAAGACACAGACCTAAGATCACAGCTGACAACACAGCAAATAATTAGGGATGCTCTATCTTGTGGGATATATTCGTGAGTCATACTAAACAAAAAGTTATGTGTTCACATTACCTAAGAATATTCATGTACTCCACTACATGACATTAAAAAAATCCAACCAACCAAATAACAAAACAGAGAACAATGGAAGATACACATACCTGGGAAAGGAAAAGAAATAAAAGCTGTAGAGTAAGTAGTGATATAAAAAGCAGTAAAACTTTTGCCAGAGACCTTGTAGTCTCTTCCGCAGATTTAAAACCGTGTTTGATCCTCCTTCTTTAGTTTCTCATGGGATCTCTGTCTAGCTTTGTCATTCTTTATTATGAGACTGACATCAGTCGGTTTGTAGCCAGCTGCACTAATAATAAACTGGTAGGGAGATCAGAAATTATTGGAACTATTTGGTCATCCTCAAACTGAAAAAAGGACTACTCCAAAATTCTTGAAGGTAAAAAAAGTCACTTTTAAATGCCTTTTCTATAATAACTGTTTCACAGCATAAAAAGTCTACATAGTTCAAATTGTTTCAGTTTATTTAATGCTATACTGGCCTTAAGAATTATGAGGAGGGCCAGCCAACAGAATCTATCTCCTCCAAGAGGGATTAATTTCATTTTAGCAAATAAAAACATATTTGTTGGGGACCTAATCTCTGAAAGCATAGAAATAATTTACTAAGGAGAATGACTTTTCATATTGTATTGTGTAGGGCTTCAGAAGTAACATTCTACATTTGTCTCATAAAGGTTTACAATCTAATATGGAACCATTAAGAGACGGAGTAGGCTTTTGCATCAGCTACATGAGCACAGTGTGTGATGGATTTGCATGTCTGACTGCACCATTTGCATAGTTTTTTGAAGAAATTCAGCTCTCCTGTGCTAAGATCATTCACTTACGGTGTTATAGTTTCAATTGCTCCACAGCAGTATGTAGTGACTGGCTGACTGCTTTTGAACTTGGCTGAAGTGAGAGCTTGGTGAAGCTTGGAAGTATCTTACTCATACTCTTGTGAGGATGGAAACAATTACACAATGCTTTCCTCTGTCTCTCCACCTCTAGGTTTCTTGTGTGGAATTGCATGTCCTGAGGTAGCTTTTGCTATTGCATGCCATTCCTATTCATTTCCTATTATTTTTTCTGCAGCTTTGGTGTGCTCAGTATGGCATTTTATCCTCTTTGAAAAGTTCCCGAAGTAAGAACATTGAAGCAGCCTGCAGAGTTACACCAAGTTTATCAGTGATGATGTATTTGGTAGCAGAAGGGCACCCCCCTCAGGTGTGAATGGCTGGAAACTGGACAGACCTTGGAGCAGCTGTGGCTGTGTTACACCTGTATTACAACAGCCCATTCGTGAATGCTCCCTCCCCTTTACTGCCAGGAAATGCATCTCTTGAATTCACTTAGGCCAACACATAACATGAGCTCAATATCCTTAGAGCTAGAACCACGATGTTTTACTGTTCCGGAGAGCAAGGCTGTCAAGCTGACTGCCAGCACACTCATCCTCTTGATGGATTGGAATCAAGGTGGATGTATGATACAATTGATCACAGTGCAGCACAGGCAAACTTCAGGACAAAAGAGAACTTCAGGGGTTCAAGCAACAGCAGGTAGATGCATATTATTTGTGTGTCAGACATACCCAGTGGTGCCCTTTCTAAAACTACTCAGCACCAGAATGTGAGTGCTTAGGTCTTTAGATCCCCAAAAGAGACTCTTAAGTTGAACAGGTCAGTGGCTCCTCCACAGAGACACCTGATGGGCTACACAACTGTTCAACTACCTGCTGAAGAGCTGCCACTGGAATGCCAGAACAGGGACAGCTGGCAGTTAGGTTAAGCAAAACTGAATTAGTTACTCTGAAAAGCAGTGTGATACAACGAACAAGTGATAGGGCTGATGGAGAAGCAGATGGCAGAAAATGGAGTTCTGAGTCTCCTACGACTTTATATATACTTTGGCTAAGCATTTTAAAATCAACGTGGTCAAAAAAGTTCACAGCTTCTCTCCAGCTGTCTGCTGGCTTGAGGTTTGTGGGTCTAGTCAGTAATGAAGGTAGTGAACCACACTGAAATTCACACAGCACTTAGAAGAGAGAGGATCTTTTAAAGGTCTAGGACCGTTCCTTACAAATACTTTTGAAGAGGACAGAGTGCCCTTAGTGGGTTTTTTCTTCCCCAGAAATACATGACAGCATTTACACGCAACAGATTATGCATCAAATTTAGCAAGTTCAGCTTGATGCATACTTTCCATGTGGTTTAAGTGCTATAAACCACTCCACAGAGAAACGCTGCTGATAAACAATAACATGCAAAAAACAAATACATAGCGGACACACAAATCCTAAGCTGCAAGTAAATTTTTGCCTGAGGAGTCAAAAAAAAAAAAAGCAAGATCCATCCTGGGATGAAATAGCCAGAGTTACCACTGCACTAAAAACCAAACCAAACAACACCCCCACCCCACCAAAAAAAAAAGGTAGACTGTGCTTCCTACTTGTGTTCTGTGTTTTACTGTGGTGATCACTTTTTCAGTGAGTTTTTTAAAAGTTAAATTTGTTATTTCACACTCAACAATATAGCATGTAAACTGTGATGCAGGTCCAACGGCATCTGAGTAACAGCTGCTGAAGTATACCCAGTTACTTGTGTGGAGAGCTGAGTCCTGCTGTTTCTGATGGAATCTTTGCCTAACAGCCAAAATTTTTCAAAAGCAACTTCTCCAAAGGCTGAATCAGTGCCCACTGAAAGCAAAGGGAAAGATTCCTACTGATGGCAAGCATCCCAAGTAAGCCAGAGGTCTAAGTTGCCCTTGCCAGAAAATTTTATGTGCATTTTGATGACTTTTAAAGCTTCTCTTTTTGTAGTTGTCTTTCGTATGGATCTTACCGTGTGATTTTTTTCCAGACACTTCACATACAGGATAAAGCAAGGTTCATATGTTTCTACCCCTGATTCAACAGAGGAGATCATTTTATCAAATTAATTTTCACAGAATCACAGAATATGCTGAGTTGGAAGGGATCCACAAGGTTCATCGAGTCCAATTCTTAGCCCTGCACAAGACCATCCCCAAGAGTCACACCGCGTGCCTGAGAGCATTGTCCAAACGCTTCTTGAACCCTGTCAGGCTTGGTGCTGTGACCACTAAGAGACCTGCTTTAGCCAGGGTGCAAAGGGAAGCATATGCAATGTTTAAACATTCTGCTGTCCAATGGCCTGATTTTCCCTGTATAAACACATGGGACGAAGGTAAAAGACTCAGTCGTGTTAAAGAAAACGGTGCGGTGCCCTCACAATAAAACCATAGAAGCCAGGTTTTTAACAAGTTGGCTGAAGTTTAACAAGTTCAACAAGTTTAACAAGATGGCTGAAGTTTACTTGCAGCTTGGCCTCAGAGGTAAGTATAGACGTTGTAGTGCAGATGGGAATTGTGGGCAGATTCCCCTATGGAATAAAATGGGACAGTCTTGTAAGCTCTCAGGGGAGATGTGGAAGTCTGTGGCCACCTACATACTCCTTTGATGCCATTTAATGGCAACTCACTACCAAGGCGCAAATCAGGTGAAAAAATCTGTTTGAAAGGGGTTCCTTGGAGCATTTGAGTTATCTGTGAAAACAGATAGGAAAGGAATGAAAAACCATGCACGTTTAGGTAAGAGTTTATTTCTGGAAAAGCTGTAACCCATCATTTATTGCAATTGCTATGAAGGGGTAGCTGGCTGCCTGCAGAAAGTTAAGTGTTGTCTGTAGTATAAACAAGTGCACTCAGACTGAAAAGACTGTTCTCTTCTGTTATTGTTTAAATAAACTTGGTTTCTTCTGTTGGAGCAGAAGCAGGAACAGTACATGAAGTCAAACTCACTGTCTCACACTTTCATAGAGCAACAGTGTTTTAGGCCAGACCAGTTAGTTCAAAAAAAAGTAATACCCATCCCGCCCCTCCCTATCGCTTTAAGAATTGCAAATTTTGTTACATCTTTGATATCTCAACTAATTATTCAGAGAAAAAGTCACAACTAGATGGAGTTTGGCTATAGTTTACCCCGAACTTCTCACTCCTTTGGTGTACAACATATCAAGAGGAGAGACAAGAAAACACTTGAACCTGAACCAACACGGTAAAAATAGGGAATTGTTGGCATCATAAAAAAACATGAAGTGATTTCAAAAGCTTAATAAATCTAGTCTCAGGAACACCACAGTCAAGGGTTAACTGCTCATGCTAAGTGTCACAAAGGCAGGATATGATGTTTTGCCCTTTGTTGTGAACCTGGCTGCACCCTAAATAGCAGCTATATTTCCATAACAGAGGGCTTCAGTTATGCAAATATTCTCCCTCAAGCCCAAGGACTGGAGAATGGTTAGGTGAAATTCAGCCTTCCCTAAGTGAAGTGTTGCACCTCTTTACTTAGAAAGAGGTGCAGAGCAAACCTTAGAAGAAATGCAGAGTGAACACGAGTTCTTCCAAATTTCAAATGAACAAAGCATCGCTGGCAATCATCTTCATTGTCTCAGCCACTCTGTATCAGCCTAGACCCCTTGAACTCTTATGCTGGAAGATGAATGTACCTGAGTTTGCTTACGCTAACTTGGGATCCTGACTTGGGGTCTTATTATACAAAAAACTAGGCACTCACTGAGGATTTAAATAAAAACCAGCTAACAGCCTGCCCTCTCTTCCCATAACTGGCCTGTAATTTGAATTCCCTGTGGTAATTTCATAATACAATCTCCTTTTGTTCTAAGAGATGAAGCAACCTGGACAGTGGGAACAATGTCTCTGTTCGGTGTGGCATTTAGTATCTAGATGGGAACTCAATGTGTAGGCATTCCTCCTCCACTCATACTGCAGCTGAATGACTTTGCTGTGTTGATTTGAAATGATCTGACTAATCTCAACTTCCTCTAACAGTTAAATGAAATGTCAGAAGTTAACAAGGTCCACGGAATTGAAAAAAGACCATTCAAACAGTGATGAAAAGAAACACATGGACAGCAGTTTTTAAACAGTCTTTGGGCTATTGAATATAATTCAATGAGCTTTAGCCAAGCTGCAATATAAACATACTGAGATGAGACCAAAAAAAGCTGTTTTTTTTCATCTGGACTGTTTAATCTATTTCAGGATTACAAAAAGGAGGTATATAAGAAAAGCTGTAATTAGGTAAAATTAAAACAAAACAATTCCCCCCCCAAAAAAACCCAAAGAGACCCTTTCTGCCCCTCTTGGATCAGCTGGTGTTTGGAAATACAAACCACAGAGCAACAGTTATGTAGCACTGGTTCCACCATCTGAAATTACAGGAGGGAGAGGTAGAGATGATCTGGCAAGTTGAGTCCTGTTCCTTTCCAAGAGAAATTTAATGGTGTTCTCAAGTGCAGCAGAAATTAAATACGCTGATCATGGCTCCAATCTCGCAGAATACCAACTCAGGGGGAAAAGCTTACACTGTACTTCCCCATCAAGCATGGTACAATCAGCTAAACCAAACGTATCAGTGCTTTGCGTATTGTGAATATTTTACTTCCTATTAAGAAGTTACTGAAAGCTCTACTAAAATAGCATTTTCATTACTGAAGACAGCTCCCAGATTCTGTGAACTACTTGTGGAAATGAAGCAGTTGAAGAAGAGAGGGACAGTGTTTTGAAGGTATTAGTTATCACCAAGCACTAATCCTTTTCCTGTTATTAATTTTTCCTCAGGTACCTTCATATCCTTTATAAAGATGACAGATGTTTAGTGCGGTTGTCCTCTGAAGGAAAACATCCTGAAGGGCAAAACCACGCTTTCCAGAGACTACCATCTCTTTCACCTCCCTCACTACCATTTCATTGCAGAGTCTGGCCACCACAGCATCAGTCTGGCCGTATGTACATAGGAGTCTCTAGGACTTCCCAAAATGTAGACTCTACATCTTAGATTCAGTTGTCTTAGTGCTCCAGAAATCTCTTCTCCTTCCCACGACAGCTCCAGCACTCAGTTATACTGCTGCTGCCTCTCAGCTTTCTGTTTTTATGCCACACTGGAGGGACACTCAAGGACATGGGCTACAAAGGAGTTTGAGTAACCTTAGGACTGGACTGCATGTCCTTGTGTTTAAATTAACACTCACCCAAAGTCCAGCACCCAAAGTTAGGAGATGCCAAGTCTGAGCAATGATAGGGAACCAAATGCTCTTTGTCCTCTCAAGCTGATTGCCCATAGAAAAATGGTTACGTGATCATGAAAACAAAAGCCAACCCTTGTGTAAAAGTCTGGTGGAGGAGGGAGCAGTTTGGAGGTCGGGCAGGCAAACCATCAACCTGACAAAGTGTTCTGCAACCAAATGCCATTATCTTCATGTATTTTTGTACATGGAGTTCAAAAGACTGGACCTCTAAGAAAATAGACAACGTTACATAAAATGCCCTCCCTGAGCCCCTCTGTTTGTATGATGCAACATCTGAATCTCAAATGCTCTTGTTGCACAAGTTATTTGAGCTACACATTTTAATAAGTTAAATTAAAAATCGAGACAGAATAGGTAAAATTATTTGCAGGAACAGATGTAGCTGTGAGAGACTGGAAGAGCAAAGGAAAACTGGGAGCCAGTAAGCATAAGAGAGATTCTGAATACCATTATAAGATAAAGGGAAAAATCTGGGCCATGATAACATTAAGAAACTTGAACAGATGACGCTAGGCCATTACAGGGATGGCAATGAGGTTAGTGCAAGCATGGATATAGAGAAGGTAATTATTTCTCTTGTCATTGCAGAAGACAGACCTAAAAGCCACATCATCTGCCCTTGTAATTAGAAAATACAACTCCTGTTCATCACAAAGCTTCCACTGAAAAACTAATCCCTTGGTGTCAGTGCTCAGGCTGTGTGTAATCACACATCCACAGCTTCACCACACAGGCATGTCCACAACTGCTCTTGGAGCTTCCTGGGAATTCCCCTGGCTACTTATGCTTTGGCAATGTCTGAAGGTCATACTGGGTTAATGCCTTATGTATCTTGAGATCTGGATTTTAGCTCGATGGTATCACTACAGATGATTTACTGCAGCTGCCTGAACCTCATGCAACAAAAATTCTAGTTCGCATCACTGAGTTATCACATAATAAGGAGGGCTGGACTGTCAGAGTGCAATGAGGTAGGGATGATGCCAAACAAAGAGCCTGGCACTGTTATGAAGAAAACCTTAGATTCTTACTCAACACCCAGAGCTGACAGTATTTCATCTGACAGCCTACTTCAGCAAAGCTCAAATGTAAAGACGGAATTCAGCATTTCCAGCAGAAATTAGTTTTCTTTTGTGAGAAGGTAATTAATAACATTTCACAATACACCAAAGGGTCCATATATTACTTTTCTTTGCTCTGCTAAATCACATGATGATGTGCTGCAACAGAGAACCTCAGGAACTGAAATTAGCTGGCCAACACTGCAGAGGAAGTGTACGTTTGCAAAGAACTACCTTTTGTGCTCGCATGAAAAAAGACACTGCAATCTACTTCTGCTCTTTTAGGTCACTTAAGTTGCTATTAAATTATAAAATATTACTTAAATTAAGATGCTGACATAGAAGAAAACCCCTGAAAATGCCAATCTACTTATATACTCCTAATTTGCTTCTGAAGCTTGTGAAAATCTCAACTTCATGTAATAAAATAAAAAAATATACTTTCTCATAAGAAAGTGTACTTCTGGAGATGACAGTGGAATGAAATATTTGCTATCCATTCTAATGCTTACCAGCTTATAATTCAAAACAAAGCTTTTAAATGCTTGTATAAATAAACAGTGCAGCAAGAACCCGTCTCTGTAAGGCAAAGCTAAAACAGGCTTTTAGAAAGGTACTGAACAATTTCGTTCTAAATATTAACTCAATAATTGTACATTGCACAACTGGAAAGAGAGACAGACAGACACAAGATGCAATTAGGATTCTTCACCATGAACTCTGTCTTACTTAGGACTGTTTGACTACTAGATCCTAATTTAATTCCACTAAAATCAATGGGCATTTTGCTATCAGCTTCAATGGCAAGGATATAAGTCATGGAATCATATCCAGATGCAACATGGAAGGACATAATCGAATTACCTGCACTCATCAGGGTTTGTACCTATATTAAACACTGAATCTATAATAAATCAGCACGAGAGCTTAATGTGAATATGCCAACAATCCTTGGAATCCTGTATCTTTCGTCCTTTCCTTTTGCTGTTCATCTTGTAAGAGCACACAAAAGGTAAAATGACCAGGATGGGGCAAATACTTCTCCCTAATACAGAGCAGATAACAAATGTATTCTCCAATTTTGATTTAAAGGCACAAAAAGTTTCAAAAGGAAAAAACAAACTGAAATAATTACAGTATTCTGCAGATAGTATTCCAAACCTGTAAAATCTTTTATTCCATACAAATCAAAGGATATTATGGAAAATGAGTCTCTTTTACACAGTTTAAGAAGCCTAAGTCAAACAAATGGATTTACACTATTGCTAAAAAAATTCACATCATTTCCCAGAGAAGCATAGTAATAATCTAGGTTATGTTTTTCATTGTCTTTCTGATGAAAATATAAACTTTCACCCTGCAGTGTAATTATCTTTCCCAATTCCTACTTCACAAACATTGCATCACTGTAACTTTTTTCCTCTTTTACTGACTCTGGAATTTAGCATTGCCTGGAGTTCTCTTTCAATTATTTTATATTTATTGGTTATTTTAATGCACTGAAATTCTGTACAAAAAGGAGTTTTCACTCTCTCTCCAAAAACAAAAATGACATTCCACTACTGTCTGGCAACTTAATATTGCATGTTTTGGGTTAATATACAGACTCATAGATGATAGGTGAGGGAAGGTGTCTGTGTGCTTACACATGTACACCCTCTTAGTTCATAAACAAGAAGTTTAAAAAAACTCAAGCCGACAACAAAATCTTTCCCCATTCTTCTAGATGCTTTTGGAATTATCTAAAACTTAAATTCTTTTACTTCATCCACAACTCTGAAGACTGCTGGCTTTGTGTCTCTGCTCACATCCAAAATGTCTAGAGTAATGTAGTGCAAAAGCATAGTGAGAGACCACTGGAGTAATACCCTGCAAGGGAGGGAGCAAGACTGTGATGAACACTGTGTACAACATGCATACCTAAAACCACATGCAACTCCTGACAAGGCAACTTCACAGCACATAACAGCCCAGTTAATAGAGTTGAAGTGAGGTCAAGCCTGGAATACTAATTTTAATTGTCTTGTTCTAATTTTTTTTGCCCTTCTGGCTTTTTTTCATTATGAGATCCCAAATAACTTGTGTACATATTGGTTCTGAACAAAACACTGAGACATGAGTTTATTGTTTTGCTTTGTTGGAATTTTCTAGAGGAAAAATACTGCCAAAACAATTTAATAGCGTATTCAAAATTAAGAGTGCATTTTGACCCAAATGACTATAAATTAACCTAAAAAAAAAAAAAAAGAAGAAAATACCATAATTTCTTAATTTTCCAAACAAATCAGGAAAATAACTTCAACAAAAGAGCATTTCAAAGAGTCACTGAACAATACTGAGAAAGCATGCTTGTTAATCAAGGTAAGGACAGTTCACTTGGAGGAAAGAGTTCCACAGCCTGAGGTTGAAAGCTTTGTGTTTTGAGAAGTGTGCTGTAAAAAATTAAAATATTTGAGCTTCATTAATTTTTGAAGTGCATTCAAAAAAAGCAGGAGAACTGCATCATTCAAATCTGAACCACTTCACTTCTCATAATATTGTGTTTTCAGAGGTGCAAAACAGTTTTCCTGTCAAGCGCCTGAAAAATGTGTTTTGAATTTGTTTAAAAGGTGCAGCATTTCTCACGATCATCACATTGAGGACTATTCTCATGCCTGACAGTGTTGCTCAAGGCTATTACCAAATATCACAGTACCACTTGTGACAGCCACAGGGAGAAGAGGGAGTTTTCACAATAGGAATTGTGCAATCAGATTAGCCAGTCCAAGGAGGATTATAAAGATGTGAGTGATCAATGCTGGCCACGTCAGCTGCCCAGCACGGTGCAGAGAGATCATGTAGATGAGGGATGGATACACGAATACAAAGGCCAGACCACATGTTGCTCCAGAGTATCTAAGGGACAAGGAAGGGTGGGGGGTGGGGGAGGGGGGTAGCGAATGGGGTCATAGCCAGTTGTTGCTTCTGCCGCTGTTAAATGAGTCCATCTCTTGGACAGCAGCTCTTCCCAATTCGCTGTCTTGGGGGTCACTTCTCCATGGGGGTGCAGGGGGTCCCTGCACCCCGATGGTCCTCTATAGCTTGCAGGGGGACACCTACATCACCATAGTCTTTACCATGGGCTATGGGGGGGATCATGGCTCTGAGTCCTTCTCTGCTTCTGTGGGGTCCCTTCCCACAGGAGACAGTCCTTGATGGACCTCTCCCCGTGGGTCACTCCCCCAAGGGGGTGCAGTCCTTCATGGGCTGAGTTGTACCGATGTGGGTCCCCCACTGGGGCCACAAGTCCTACCCAGGAAAAACTTGCTCCAGTGTGGATTTCCCTCTCCATGGGCCACAGGTCTCCTGCAGGACATTGCCCCATCCTTGGGCCTCCCATGGGGTCACAACCTCCTTCATGTAACCACCAGTTTCAGCATGGGCTCTTCCATGAGCTGCAAAATGGGGGAATGTGGGGAAATCTCCACACCCCAATGATCTTCCTCCACCAGTGGCAGGGTCCTCGGCTCTCAGTCTTTCCCCTGTTGAAGGGGGAGAGGGAGGCCCCCCGGGCCCCTCCTCCCCCCTCCTCCTGCTCTGACCTTGGAGCCTGCTTGTTATCCCATGTTCTCCCCTGCTCTTCTCCAGGCTGGAATTTCTTCTGCAACACAACCTTCTCTTCCTCTGTTCTTAAATATGTTATCACAGAAGTGCATTTCATTGGCTCAGCCTTGGCCAGCAGCAGGAAGTCCATCCTGGAGCTGGCTATCATTGGCTCCTCATAGGACAGTGAAAGCTTCTAGTAGCTTCTAACAGAAGCCACCTTATAGCCCCCTCCGCTACTAAAACCCATGACAGCTGTCAAGGTCCTTCTAAAGGACTGCACAGCTCTCTGGCCGAGAATTATTCGAGGAGGAGAATCTTGCTCAAGGAAGCTTTGCTGCCTAGGAAAAAACATCTTCCCATGAATAGTTTGGTGTGGGATGTTTGACTAGAGAACAGACAATATGGACAAGCCATATTAGTGGGCCTTAAGCCTGAACCAGCAAAA
>JAYRBT010000093.1:54370648-54381267 GCA_036023395.1 Myiotriccus ornatus | reverse complement strand
AGACCGACTCTTTGCATTTATTCTTTTTTTTTTTTGTCATTTCCACTCCCCCCCACCCCCCTTAAACTAATGAACAGACTGGATGAACACCATTTGCAGTCACTAAACATCAATTTCTGTTCCTTGCTGTCCTTCAGCTTCTTCACTAGCATTTCATTATCACCCTCTCTGCTGTCCATCCCCTGCTCACTTGCACCCACACTCTGACATGCCTCTGTCACTTCAACTACGTTCCCTCATGCTGCTGGGGACTGACTCCTGTATCTTTGACTCAATGCTTCTACTTTCTTTGGGGGAAATTTGTCAACATGCAACAGGAAAGAGTCTGCACAGTGCATCCTTTGTTACACATTCTTTACTGTCAGAACTGCAAAGCTCATTACATCCCAGCCATCTGAAGACATATGTTAATGCATGTAAGCATAGAAATGCTCCTAAATCTGCAACTCTTATTTTCATTCATTTAATGAGCTTCTAGCAAACCATTCTCTAGACCTGAAAGGAACAACATGCCCTTCTAGTAACACGATCAACCACAGCAAGGGAAACATGCAACTCTTCTTCTTCTAACTTCTCCCTTGCTTACAAAAACCTTCTCACTATTTTCACCTGCAGCCAAGTGCGCATCATTAACTAACAATATATTTTGTTTCAAATTTGAACATTCTTTTTAGACAGAGGAAACATCATAATACAGAATAACCATCTGAAAAACAAAACCAGCAAATACCCAAGTTAGACTGTATATAGACAATTTATATCTGCTGGAAAAACACTGTTCAAAATGTGTAGTGACTATGCACAACATGGACACAATAGCAGAGGTCAGGATCAGTTTCCAAACAGAGAAATGTATTGCATGATATTTATTCGTATTTAGATATTAGGATGAAATTCTTTACTGTGAGGATGGTGAGGCACTGCAACAGGTTGCCCAGAGAGGTCCTAAACTCCCCATCCCTGGAAGTGTTCACGGCCAGGTTGGATGGCGCTTTTGAGCAATCTGGTCTAGTGGAATGTGTACCTGCCCATGGCAGTGGAGTTCTAACTAGATGATCTTTTAGATTCCTTCCAACCTTACGGTCCATTCTATCATTCTAGGATTACACGATGATGATTAACTAGACAATCTCTATTATTGGAATACAAAAATTTTCACTAAAAAGAGAGGTAAAAGAAAAAAAGGAAATGGGAAAAACCCATAAAGATCAGCCACTGAGCAAAAGTATTCTGCTGCTCTGGTCAGACCCAAGCCTGTCATTCCGGTTTTATAATTGCAGATTTCTATATTTTTAAACACCTCCCTCTCCTGGTTGCTGTAGGAAAAATGCAAACCAGGAGTGAATGACGATGCTTATAAATATGGTGAATGCAGAAATGCAGAAAAAAAACTTTTTTAAGATTATTTCTGCTAATATTTGCCAATTACAGAAATCCTAGGTGTTCATCAACATAGCAAATTTAAGAAATCATTTAGAAACACAACTTCTACCTCACTTTTCTTTTTAAAGTTACTTACTTTCGTGGAATTTTTATTGTGGATTTTCAAACCAGCTTCAAATGGTCTTAACACAAAACAAAAACTTGAGCGAAGCTACACAATAATCAACCAGCTTTTCTACTAACATCATATTCTTTTGTATGTATAGTTACAAGGTCCTCAGATAGAGCTTCAATAAAATTGGAGAATCAGATACAGAGGCACAATTACAGATAGCTGCTTGTCACAAGTTTGAAAGAGCTGACTGTTTCTATAAGTCATTATTTATAACTTAAGAAGCTGTAAGACTCACGAAATATGAAGATTCAACTATTACTGTTCCTTTTCAACATCAAGAGGCAAACATGTAGCAATAACATAGGGAAGCTCCCTGCAAGCAACACTCACCTTATGATGCCTCCTATATTTGGATAAAATCTTGCCATTGCTACTCCAGCACCTACAATTGCAAGGTTCAGGGCGAGCACATGGAAAAGGCTTCAGGAAAGTGAAGAAAGAATGTTAAAATCTATGCTGTATTTCTTACCAAATACCACCATTATCCGTCATTTTCACTAACATTTAACTAGTACATGGGATGGTGTTTCCATTTGCTTGACTCACCCTATTAAATTTAATTTCACAGCAAACATATCATCTACTGAATATTCAGAGTGCCAATTTCTAAATATCTCCTGTTTTGACTCAAAATATTCTTAAGGAATAAGAATGCGTAATTTGGCAATTCTTCTGAAAAAAGCCAAACATGGTATTCAGCACTGAAGCATTTCAGATGGATATTCAAATACCCAAAAAACAATAATGCATAACTTAATTCCCACAAAAAAGAATTACCTTGTTCAGAGAATAATGAGAATTACTTAAAGTGGACTAATGGAAACCAGAAGAAAGGAAAAGATGCATTGAGTGGAAAACATTACATATACTACTAGCAGGAAAATAACACCTTAAAACACTCTACTGCATTTTTATAGAGGACAAACCTTTAAAGAGAATGATGCATGCCATTCAGTATATAGCCTGTGTCCTATTTATGCTGGAATTATTTGTTGAATTTGTTTTTAAAAATAATTTTCCTGTTGCTTTCCTTTCACATTAAGGATGAAAAAAATGGAGATTTTCTATTCTGCAAAGCAGCTTTTAATGCATCAGACAAATTCAGTCTAGTTATGCACAGAGCTGAGACTCAGGAGAGTATCACTTTTAAGAACATGAAATGTTGCCGTATTTTAACATAAGGTAAAATCAGGAAATATAATTAAAACCTGTGATATTTTGGTCACACAGCTGTTTCTATGAAAGGAAAAAAGAATTTACACAGAGGAAACATACATACACTTACAGGTTTTGTTTATTCCTCTGGAGGATATGATTTCCTAAAATAAACAAAATCTGTAAGCCAGGGCTATTTTTTTCTTCACTGTAGAAAGTATGTGTATTATGGAGGACGTTACTAACCAACAAACTTTTTAAAAGCGACAACTTCCATGGCTGAAAGGCTGCCTGCCCGTTCTAAGTTAGGAAGAAAGATTAGAGGAACAGAGTAGTTTCATTAAAGTTTAGGGGAATTAAGGTAATTAAACCACAAAAGAATAGTTTAAGCTATAGACTATTTCTAAACTTCACTCTTAAAACCTGATTTCAAAAATACAGAAATAATACCTTTAATTTTGTACATGACATTTTAACAGTGGTACAAGAGGTGTACCTTGAGAAGAACTGAAGACTGCAGTGGGAATGCAGCAGACGAAAGTTTAACAAAAATGTAATTGGATCTAAACTTGGTAAAACCCCACAATTAAAAAATAAAATCCCAAGAATCAGACTTATTAGCGACAGAAGGACCAAATGTGTACAGCTTTCCAAATATTACTAAGGAAAGCCAGTTAACTAAACTGTTCACAAAAAGGTGTCTACCATTAAAAACTATTTCCTTTCTCCCCACACGTACAGCAGCTTGCAAATCTTACTGTCAAATAGCACAGTTGAAGCCAAAAGTTTATGAACACAGAAAATGACAGCACTTCTTCCATTCTGTTTTTACTGCCATTATTTTTTTAGCAAAAGGGACTAAATAGAGTGCAGGCTTATTAATTCAAAAATGTTTTGTAAATTTGTGTCAGTTCAGAGTATTTTAGCAGAAAACCTGAAAAAAGCCTGAAGCATTTCATTACTGCATGCTTTAAAACACAAGACACAATTCTGTTGTTTGAAGCTATTGCTTCTAAAAAAATTAATTCCAGATTCTTATAACTTTAAAAGCAAAGTGGAGGGGGTGTGTATGTTTGGTGTGAAATGAAACATTTTTCAATTTCTTGTTCTGGAAAAAAATCACTGGGTTGCAGACGGACAGTGTGCTTTGGCTCTATTGAAAATAAGGGTCCCAAGATGTTGGAGCCTCCAAAGCAACTCAGTACTTGTGGAGTACTGCTTTCCAGTTTTAATTGTTATAAGCAAGCAGGATCCTCAAGAACAATACCAAAGCAGAAGGTCTGAAAAGGCTTTAAATCTACGCATTTAAATGTGAAAGACCTCACTGCATTTCTTCCCCAGAACATCCTTGCCCCATATTCTTACCTTTTGAAACAGCCTGAGTTGTAACCATATTACTGGACAACAGGTATTTAACCTGCGAACTCTTTCTTTTACCTAGGCAGATATTCATAGCTTATCTCATCTCCAGGACAGGAAAAAGCCTCATTCTTATGAAGAGAAAGGCATTACCGTTTAGAAAGAAGCCCTATTCTTCTGAATAAAGTAAAACCTGATATCTAAGGCTACTAGTAGCTATATTATTTGATATAGTACTTTTCATAAGACTGTAAAGTTTCACATAGGTGTATTCCAGACAGGACAAACATTTCTCACAGCCTGTGATATTTTAACAAGTTCTAAATTGCTCAGGTTTTGCCTGACAGTGGCTTACAGTACAACCAATGGTTGCCACACATTGCAAAATGATGTCAGGAAAACAGCATTTTTGGGGGGGCATCACCATACCACCTCTGCTTATTACACCAGTAAGAAGAAAAGTATTTAGATGATGTTAGACATCAGAACAGATTTGGCCCATTTTTATCTACTACCCTGCTACTATACAGCTGTTTTCTAAGCAGTGTAACTTTCTTCCTCATGGTCCATGGCTGCAGAGTTGGGCATTCCAGGGCTGGACTCGTCCACCTGGGCAGCGTGGCTAGGGCTGCTGCTCTGAGGCACAGGTTGGGTTGTCTGAAGGAGGCTGTAATTCACACAGGAGGCATACCCATGGCAAGTCTTTCATATTCTGTCCTCAGTCTCAATATTCTGGATTTGACAGACTAAGGTTCTAAGTCTTTTCTATAAAAGGAATTGCTGCTCACCTGCAAAAATCCTGCAATCTCACAAAAATGATAGCAAAACATATGAAAAAAAAAATTTAAAAAAATTCAAGCTTTCCCCTAAATCTTCCCTTTTTTTCCACAGTGCAAGGTTAACATTTCAGACTGACAGAGCAGAGAAACAATAATGCCTGAAGATCATTGGAGGATGTGCTCCATCAAGTTCTCTCCTGTGGAACTGGAGGTTACACTTTAGTGACTGAATAGCAGTGACCACATGTATCTAAGTAACTCTGGCATCTTTAAAGTAAGAATCACGACAAAAATGGTGAAACCAAACCATAGTGCAGGGGAAATTTAAAGAAATAAACTGATTTTAAATCCCCTCAGGTCAGATGCTGGACTCAGCATGGAGCCACAAAGTGAACAGACACAACAAAGGAAACTGGAAAGCAAGGAAAAAAGCAAATCAGGGTCATTTAAGTAAGAATTTTTGAAAGGTTACTGTATCTAAAAATGCATTTTCTTCATGGAAATGTCACTCAAGTGACATCGGAAAAAGACTATGAATCACAACCACCAAGAAGCAAGACAGCAGCTAGGTGAAGAGCAGATAAGCAAGCATACATGTAAACAGCAGAAATGTATTCTGCATCATCACTGCATCAGAAGACATACATCTGTGGGAGAACTGGTAGGTCTGTTGGGCTACCATGGAGTAAAGGGGGGGGCAATCATCTGAAAAACCAAAGTGATTTTTGTCCATCAGCCTATTTAACCTCTCAGGACAGGAAAGATGATAAAAAGTTTCAAAAAGTTATCAAATGGCTGCAAAAAGCTTTTTTACACAGCATATAAGTAATCAAGGGAATATGTGTCATAAGTATCAGTGTAGCCAAGAGCCAGAAACAGTAATTAAAAAAATTTGCTTTCCATATATATAAGAAGATCCAGAGTCACGAAAGAAACAGCAGATAAAGTACATGCCTCTGCCTCTAAGTCAGCTGTTTAACCATGCCATTACAAACATATCTCACTTTAGAAAAGAAAGTAATTTCCCAATACACAACATTTTAGTCTTCCTTTACACCAGCAGGGAGAGCAGAGAGAATGACAAGTTCCTTGGGTTTTGTCCCAGTACATCACTATGTTGTAATCTGTACACTAGCATATATTTTGCAAAATGAAAGAAGGAGTTAGGATGTCTTCTCTTGTTTCTAAATCTTTTGTAGTAAGCACAGAAACTCTGAAGGCTCAGTGGTATCAAGTGCACCCTCAGCACCAAGCTGTGCGGGGCAGTAAACATGCTGGAGGGAAGGGATGCCATCCAGAGGGACCTTGACATGCTGGACCAATGCAACCTCATGAGGTTCTACAAAGCAAAGTGCAAGGTCCTACACCTGGGTCAGGGCAATCCCAGGCACACCTACAGGTTGGGTGGGAAAGTGATTGAGAGCAGCCCTGTGGAGAAGGACTTGGGGGTGACGATTGATGTGAAACTCAGCATGAGCTGGCAGTGTGTGCTCACAGCCCAGAAATCCTGGGCTGCATCAAAAGCAGTGTGGCCAGCAGGTGAGGGAGGTGATTCTGCCCCTCTACTCTGCTCTTGTGAGACACCACCTGGAATGCTGCATCTTATTCTAGTGGCCACAACGTAAGAAAGCCACGTAACTGTTGGAGCAAGTCCAGAGGAGAGCCATGAAGTTGATAAGAGGATTGGAGCAACTCCCCTACAAGGACAGGCTGAGAAAATTGGGCCTGTTCAGCCTGGAGAAGAGAAGGTTGCGTGGAGACCTCGTAGCAATCTTCCAGTATCTGAAGAGGAAGCCAGAGAGGAGTTTTTCTTCAGGAACCATAGTAAAAGGACAAGGAGTAATGGGTTCAAACTGAAAGTAAGGAAATTTAGGTTAAACATACGAAGAAACTCTTTACTGTGAGGGTGGTGAGAAAAGATTGCCCAGAGAAGTTGTGGATGTCCCTTCCAATCCAAACCATTCTATGATTTATGTGACAATGTCTGTCTGAAGACTACTGTGCCCAGTGTGTCTACACATGTACTTGTTTTTAAGGTAGGCAGAGACACAGGTGACTGATATTGGTACATAAGGGTAAGAGAATCCTCCTTCTTAGAACCAGGGGCACTTTTGCTCTATTCCTGACTGCTGGAAGACACAGGATACTCATTTTCCCTATGCTTCAGACAAGCAAGCCCCCATTGTTCAGTTGATGCTTGATGAGAAACCTCTGAGAAGAAAAAGTTAGTTATTGTCTGCTTCAGCTTTTAAGTTTCGAGAGGGTTAGCTGCTTCATCACTCAAGACTACGGGTTAGTAGGATACACTAAATATATGCACAGCGAAGTGCTGTTAGTAGAAAAATAGGACTACAAAGTATTTAAAAAACATGGGACAGAAGAGATGCAAATCAGTCTTCAGACTGTAAAAGCCCCTCTGAAGATAAGTAAATATTTTCTCATTATAATCCAGCTATAATCCATGCCCTATCAGCAAAGAAAAGGTTATGAACTGGGATGTTGCTTTTGGTAGAATTCGCCTTGGGTGATAAAGATACAGTGCTACTAAAGGACCTTTGTCAGCTTATGACTGAGAACCAGTCATGAAGACATATTTCACAACCAGGAACTAAATCTTTACTATCTTCCCATGTCCCGTGTTTGCTAGCAGCCTCCAGTTAGCCCTCATTGCATAGAAAAAAAGCTAGGGCTGACCTTGGCCGTCGTAAAATCACAGAAGCCAGAATCTGAAGGTTATTTGAGTGATTTTTGTCCTATATTTAAGACACTTGGAATACTAGTGAGGGAGACACAGCCAATCAGCCAGAACATGCTACCTTATCACTATAGGTCAAGCAAGTTATGTGACTTCCTAGAAACTACTTTTGACTTCTCAGAAACTTTAAATGCCTCCCTAAAAGGAGTCTTTAAAAAAAAATTAAATTAAAAAATAAGTGAAGCTACCCACAGGACATCCTGGAGACAAGAACCAAGGACGTATTTGCATCACCACTTTCATCATACCATGAAGGCTTAAAACAGCAAGCTGGAATTAACCTGAGAAGAGACAGGAATGATGCTGTAGGTTCTAGGAGAGGGCATGAAATGAAAGCAATTCTGGTCAGGGAGTAACGGGAGGGAGGAGATAGAAGAGGTACATGCACATAATATAAAGGACATGACTAGTTTTCAGTGGTTGTGAAATCCAAGTTTAGCACTTAAATAAATGGCCTTGTTTCCAAGAGTAACTTGTAGTCGTTCCTAAAAATCTCCTCAGTGCTGAACTGCATACAATTTAGCATCAAAAAAAGCAGTCACTTATTTCACTGTCTAATTTTAGGCATTCAATTTCTAGAACTTCTGATACCTATTTTAGGATTCAGAAGAAACCTGAAACTTGGAACAACATCTTTGCAGACCTGTATCCTACTGCTGATGCCACAGAGGAAATACACATTTCTTCCTGAGAACCCTTTTTTTATTTCCTCCATCAACAGTAATTCACAACATAAAATAAGAAACTTGGAGATAAATGCCAACTTCTCAGCTGTAACAAATTCAGACAATACTCCAAATATAAATGTCATAGGCTTTATTTAAAAAACAAACTAAAATTGAAATCTAGATCAGCTCTTCCCTGGAGTTGAGAAACTGTACAAATGCAGGGGTGTGGCTCACCTCTGAAATTAGCATGTAAAAAGCTATTTTTATAAGCATAGCAGGAGTCCAGATAACACAACTAACAACTCTGTTAGCTATTAGCTCTGTTTAAAAACAGATGGATGATTACTAATCATGCACAATCAAAACACAGCAGGCATGCTGAAAGGTTAGTATCAGGAGTGTATGTCCTTCACAGCTTAAAGACTACTAGATTAAATGCTTCTGGACTAATCAATCTTTTTTCCTGCACAACTTCTGTTTTGCCATATAAATGCATAACACAAAGGAACTGTGTGTTGACAAAATTCCTCTGCTTATTGACAAAATGAAGAACTAAACCAAAAGAACATCCCCTACTCCGCTCTTCCAACCTGTAGGAATTTGAAGGCAAGTTTATTTTGCATGCCTATTCATCCTGACTCTACAAACAGTGTGAAACTAGGTTATGAAATGTACCTAATGTACAACGAATTCTCCCAAATCTTAGCCAAATGTCTGGCAACAGAAAGTCAGTTAAGCAAAGTGTGCCAAGCTCTTGTCAAGGAACAGAATTCTTACCTTGGGTATGCATTTCCAAAAAACTGTCTCAGCAGCTGAACTCGTGCCAGATAACCCAACAGTGGGTATACAGTCATCATCTGGAACAGCAGGAATATTCTTGCAACAAATGACATGATGTCATCACTGGGAAAGTTATCTAGAAAATTCTGGACATATAAATAGTGTTACACTTATCAATTGTGGCTTGATTGCATGTATCTGCTCATTTTAATATCTACGTGTTAGAAAGAATGGGATAAAATCCAAGCAACTACAATTGCTAAATGAACTCCATAACAGGAAATACCTCCTCCCTCTTTTACGACTGGTTTGTTACCAAATATCAATTGATTTTTGAATATTACTATGCTGGTGTCAGTGTTAATGTTAGTATTACATAAGGAATTATTTTCTAATCTTCTGAATATCCTCAAATAATCCAGGCTGTGGAAGGGCCAGCTGATCTTTTAGGCAGATAGTTTCTTATACTCCTATTACCTGTCATATCTTACATAGTTATTAAAAACAATTATTTAATAAGCAAAACTGCACCATACACAAATGAGAAAGGGATCATATACTACAAGTGGGAACAACCGAGAAAGTATTATAAGACTCAAGCATCACAGAAATACACAAATGGCTTCATAAACTACAGAAAATAAATGGGAAGAACATAATCTGTCATCTAACAGTGAACTTCATTCTGTGAAGTTAGTTCAGGTGGTTCAAAAAATCATGTCATGGTTTAACAGTGGTACCAGTTCTAATTAATCTAAAGTCAGAGGAAGCCTCTGATTGCTGCCTTATTGCTAAATGTTATGCAAGAGACATGGAAAGCCTGGCATAAAATGGATTCCCAACTGATAACTTGTACCTCTGAAGCAATTTATGGTGTGGAAATCAGGCTTGTCTATAAGCAGATAAGAGTTCAATAGCCTTCATAGGGTGTTTCATGTGGTGCTATTATCTGAGAAACTCTGCTGGCAAGGCTCACCACAGTGCTAGGCTCCAAACCTACTGAAGCTTGCATTTGCATTTTATTTCTTCTAGAGTCCCAATGAGTGGGATTGGTCACTGCACACACAACTAAACAAAAACTTTTCAGGATTAAAGAAGGTAAAAACTCAACTGTTCACTTGTTCATTTTGGCCCTTTCTTCATCACTTTCACAGAGTATTTACAAAATGTTTGTTTTTTCAGAAATATTTGCAACCATACATGAATATAAATGAGATAACACAAGCATTACTCATCTGCTTGTGATAGTGAGCCACCTGACCACAGTCAAGGGCAGATGTGTCTGCCAGGGTGAGTCACAAAGCCTGAAGCAGTAGCTGTTCCTTTTTTATTACGTATTTATTAAAAATTTAAGGATAAACATGGTATTCTGGAGTGCTTTAGGAAGAGCACTGCCAGCAGGTCAAGGGATCCTGCCCCTCTACTCAGCCCCGGTGAGACCGTATATGAAGTGCCATGTCCATTTCTGGGCTCCTCAGTACAACAAAGACATGGAGCTCCTGGAGCAGGTCAAGTGGAGAGCAACAAAGATGATTAAGGGGCTGGAGCTTCTCTTATGAGGAAAG
>JAYRBT010000093.1:54348722-54366518 GCA_036023395.1 Myiotriccus ornatus | reverse complement strand
GAAAAAAAAAAAAAAAACCACCTCTGACAGTACAAAACACTGTATCCCGCCGACAGACTAGTCAGTACGCAGGTGCTGGTCAGGCCTGTGGCACAGGATTGGACACTGCGCAGTGAAGGCTCTGGGGGTCTACAGGTACTTCCTCCATGATCTTGCAAAGAACAGGCAACTTCCAGGTCTCATTCTGCCTGTTGTATCCCACAGAGAAAACAGTTCACTCAGTACCTAGTGAAAGCTAGTTTGGGAAGTTGCTGCTTGGATAAAGAAGCCTATATCTCTCCTTAGTAATTATTTCCACATTCAAAGTACCTTTTGATCATCCCATTTCAGACTGTGTCGCTTCCCAAGAGAGATGCTGTTTCTATAATATTACAACAGGATATCGTATCATAAAAACTTTGCCTGTTCAATCATCAAGGGCAAGTGACAACATTTAAATGGGTGACAAAAAAGTACTTCACCAGGATGGATGATGCTGTGCAAAATTTTGACTAAAAAAGAAAGTAATGGTAGGTTGCCATAAATGGAAGCTCACAGCTCACTCTGTTTACAAGCAATAAACAGTGTTTCAATACAGAAAATAACAACCATTTAAGGCTCCACACCTTCTGCTGTTACTATCTGTACAAAAAACATCTCCCCATTCCCAGCCTTTCTCCCACCTATTTCCACAAACAAATGGTAGGAGACAGCACTAGCATGTTCATGCTTGTAGACCATGCTCTGGGCTTGTGCAGCATCTGTACAGTTGCTCAGAGAAACAGATCACAGATGCGTATCAGAAGAAAACTCAAAAAACGAAACCCCCAACTAAAGAGCTTTCTGTGGCTGGGTTAGTTTTCTATGCAATCAGTTTTCAAACCAGTTGACTGAGCACTGTACAAACATTTACACTGATAAATACAAGGAGGTAGCAGGAGGAGATACAAACAGGAAGCCCAGCTTTGAACTGCAGACTAAGAAACCTGCTCACAGGGCTTCACCAAGCTGTGCTGCTGACGCTTGGCTTACTTCAAGACACTGCTCTTCTCACACCCACACCACTGTACCAGAATAGCAGCCAGAATCCTCCCCCATGAATATTTTAACTTTGGGCCACGATACATGCCTGCGACCAGAATGGAAGCAGCTATTGTTTTGAATTTCTAACTCCATAAAAGGAATGCTATTGTTTCACTGACTTTTTTCCACCTCCCCAAAGAGTTGTTCTATGACCACTAGTTTCAGCAAGTTCTCTTCAAAACTAAAATGGTGTTTTTCTAGCTTGCCAAGTTCTGTGCCTTTTCACAGAACTCTGAAGAAAATGACATGTTACCAGGTCAATCCATAAAACAGTAGAGTTTTTATTCATGGAGTTATATCAGTATCTCCCCATGAGATACTGACAGAATAAAGCATCTTGGTGTCATAATAGATAGAAAAAACCCCTGACTTATGACAGAAGCTGAGACCCCTATACATATGTAAATCTCCCACTTAATCCAGCAGCTTAGTAACATAATCACAAAACAGCTCTTCAAGAGCATAGATGCATCATCAACATTTGCAAAGCACTTCTGAGACCTAGGTGAAAGGCTCCTGTACACCTACAAAGAAGGAAAGAAATCTCCAGCCAAATAAAACTCTTACAAGAACTTTGATTTCCCACTAAAAACCTTTGCTGACATACTTCAAGGTGTCCTTCCCATGCAATTTGAACTTTCTTCTGGAATGCAAGAATCGTGTCAAGGGCTTGGGATCCATGATTGGAAATTCAATTTAAGCTCAAGGGAGGGCATTGGAAAAGCTGATTCAAATGCAGGAAGGCAGCAGTTTCTTCCTCCTTAACACAGAAAAAGCAAGCTGGAGAAAACTCCAGGTGCTGCTCTTTGCAGCTGATTGCTTCCTCTGATGTAAACAGAGGGAGGAAGCCACAGGAAAATCTTAAAAGAGGGCACAAGGGCATTAGGCCTCCTCTGCATACAGAGCTGATTGTTGGAAATCAAGCACTTAGAATTTGAAAGCCACAGCTAAAGAGAAATCTTCACATCAAAAGATTTTCTTCAGGAAATTGAGAAAAAGCTTACTTAGCTTTCTTTCACCAGAGCCCCATTACCCCCCTCTTTAGTGGTTAAACTATTTTCAGAGAAGTCCATAAATCTCAAGCAGCTTTCCTGGAGGAGAATGCATGACTCCTTCACAGAAATGGTAATTTGCAAGCTGGTCTTGGTTCACAGGTTCAAAAAATGACTATGCAGATTTCTAAAGCAAAAGGTCATCTCAATGCATGGGCACAAAATCTTCATTTCACCTTCAACTAATCAAACCAGATATATTTTATCTCGTGTTGTGTAGGCAACTGGCTCTCAGTAGCCCTGCTTGAGTACGGGGACAAGATGACATCCAGAGGTCCCTTTCAACCTAAAGCATTCCGGGATTCTACGATTTTGTACCAGCTAACATTTTAAATTCTTTGTATATTATTGCAGCTACTTTTACAGCTAAGATTTTAATGAAGCTGGACAAGAACCCTGGAAAGTAGGAAGGAAAAAATTAAACAATCTAAACAATTACAGTAAAAGTGTACTCTGAGACTCTAACTGCGTATCGTGTTTATTCTGGATTTTATAATGGGAAGATATTAAGAAAGAACACAGTTTCAGCTGGATGAGCTGGATGAACAGTGCATAACTTTTTCAAGGGCAAAGGTCCAGTCCAGAGACTACATAACACAGAGGATCCCGATCCAGGCTTCAACTTCGACAATTTCCTAAATTGTGTTGGTTTTCTCTATAGACCTTGACTTAGATTAAGACACAAAACTACTGAAGCAACTCTAAGAAAAGCTGCTTTCTAGACCCTAAAACTCTTGTTTAGGACTCTGCTAAAATCAGTCCTGTGCCAAATACTCTCCAGCATTTTTCATTCTTCAACTGGTCAGTTTTCCTTGAGTCTTTCAACATTGTCAAGTCTTCTGCCTCATTTGGCCACTTAATACCAGCTCGACCACATGTAAGTTTAGGCCGTTCCTCAAGGACCTCATTTGAATAAATTTGTAATGCATCTGTTATTCCCCGGTAGCCAAGAAAAGAACGTATAACTTTTTTCCTTATCAAATCACAACAATGACTTACATTTTCTGAAGCTATTAGAGTCCGTGGACTGATTTCAAGAGAGCCAGATAGGAAAAAAATGACTGTTGCCTGGAAATCCAGATATGAATCAGCACAGTCTTGTGAAATTACTTACATTGTTTTCTTGATTCCTGTTATTCTGAAGAAGTGTGATGACACAATTGTGGATGAAGAAGGCAAGTGTTAGAACCCCTGTGAGCTGAGGGAACAGAATTCTAAACTCTAAGGGAGGAAAAAAAAGTGTTTATAAGTTACTTCCTTGAAACAAACAATGCCAAAACGCAGAGGACATACACAGCAGGGGAACATTCTGGTAGAAACACGAACCTCCACTTTGAAATGGGACGCTCCATCTTATCTTGGACTATAGCCAATGCAAATATTTAATCAGGAAGTACAAAATGCATGAAGACAGTGGTTCTGTCCACTGTCTGTGGTTATGTAACACATTCTTCAGCAAGGCTTCTCCGATAGATACCAACCATCAGTGATTATTAGGTTAATCTAGGATTTACACATACATGCTTTTCTGCTTCTCAAGAGTTTAACTGGAATGGATTTTTAATGCTGGAATTGAGCTTAGTGATGCTGTGTACCTATTGGTTCCTGAACAAGGCGACAGGGGTAAAGAATCATTTGCCCTGTGTCTTTAGTTGTTAAGAAGTCACTAAAGCTATCAGAGAAAAAATTATATCTGTTGATTTTTAAGAAGTTCTGCTTATAAACCAGGGCATAAAGAAAGGCAGGGCATAAAGAAAGTCACAGCAACTTCTTGTCTTACCATGCTTCACAGCATATATGAAAATTATTTTTTTTTGGGCCATGGGAATAGCTTTACTCTGTTTCTTTTAATACTCGAAGGATCATGTTCATGGTGATGGTGACTCTGTTCATCAGATGTGTGATTCTGGCAGTGCTGCAAATGGTCTAGGACTTCGGCAATGTGTAACATCATTGAAGCACATCAGCTGGTATTACATAAAGAATGTATCCACTCTTCAGAGTGTTAACAGCAATTAGAGATAGCTAAGCTTCTTCAAAGTATCCAGCAGTACAGCAAAACACCAGAGGTTTGCACACCCTTACAGATCAAACCACAGAATGCTCCATGCAACCATATTTAAACCAAATTTCCGTAAACTGCTATGAAGTCAGGAAGGTAAACACATCTCAGGCAACTAATGGAGGGCTCATCCAAGCTGAAAGAATATGCTTTCCCTAGGGCTGGATTCACTGTATCTTCACTATCCAGCTAGCATGACACGCTACTGATAGAACTAACTGCAAGTGACTTTTGGGGTTGTTTTCCATCCACTACTTTAATCTCAATAATAAAAAGCAAACTCACAGATTCAGAAGCTCTTTTAGCACTGCATTTCCGCATCACTACAACAATCTGTAGTAGCTGGATTTGTATGCATTAGCTTTGTTTATCTCCTAGCAGTACTAGTCACATTGCCAAAACAATCAAACTACTGGGTGCTGTACTTCTTGTTAGACCTGTGGCACGTGTGTCATGCTATAACTCATTTTACACTAGGACTGCTTAATAGATCTTGCACATGAACTTCAAGAGGCTTAAAACCTGATTCCTTTCTTAGGCTGTTTTCTGGTTTATGTGGCTTTGCTAGTGAACCACAGTCTGGGCATATTTTCTCCTGCACTGTCAAGAGGAGTCCATAGAATACAAGGCCATCTGAGCATTTGAAGACTGTCTGCTGGGGCAGTTCAGGTTAAAATCATGATTCCAAGCTCACAATGGAGCAAGACTAAACACTGTGGTCTATCTACTGTGCAATACATGCTAAAGTATTATTTCCACTTACCAACAGCACTAAGAATAATGTCACACAAAACAAACCAAGTCATTAACACCGGTGCTAATCATGCAGTACCTTGAAATCCAAATTTTTACACTGGAGACAAAAGCATCTTGTTAAAAATAAATGGAGTGATGGGAGGAAGATAGATAGCACTGTTTCAGAACTATGTACATCTATCTTTAAGTTTGTACTTATGCTGCAGTAGTCAAGAGGATTCTCAAGTAATTATGGAGATAATCCAGTTCATCCTCAAAGCACCTGATTTGTTCTTGTACACAGTCATACTCACAAAAGCTGCCTAGCTTTGAAGACTCAGACAGAAAGGACAATAATTTTTTTCCCCAGTGATGTGACCAAGCTGAAGAAACTATTTTACATAGCCTTTCACTTGTTTCTTGGCATTCAGGTCTTGAAATAGAGTTCTGAATTCCTGGCTGAGATCAAGGAATGACCTTCCAACAGTTACAGAAAACTGAACAAACAGATTTGATGACTACTAGGGGTTGGGGAGTGTAAAAGTGGAACACTAATTTTTTTAAGCAGTTCTCTTTTGCCAAACACACCTGGAATACACTAGTTGTTGATTCTACTTATTTTTGTGTCACTCAATTTCAGTTAAACTAGAGAGCTGAATCAACCCAAATAGTGGCAGGGGAAGAAAAAGAATAAGTAGCTGCAAGAACACTGCAACTGTGATCTGCAAACACTTAAATCAGTTGAATTTAATATAATTTTTAACTTCACTCAATTATCTGTAGTTGAATTGAGTTGTTACTCTTGTTTCCACAATGTGTTGTTGCAATTCCACAAATTAGCAGAGACTCCATTAGAAATAAGGAACAACTCCGATATTTTTTTATTTATTTATTTCTATCTTGTTACAGTAACTCAAAACCCATCTGAATGTTTTAAAGTTATCCTTTTTCTCCAAGTCTACCTTATTGGACCTAGCAATAATTTGCAACCTATGTCTAAGCCTTAGTACAATGTTTATTGTGACTGTGAAACTAAGAATGTGCAACTCACAAAAGAAACCCTAAGAAGGTGTATATCTCCTCCTAAGTAAATAAGTAACTTCTAAAGAAGGACAAAATACTCTTGTTTCTAAGGACAGAAGGAGCAATAGTATTCAACAGTCCAGGACACAGCTTCCTGGAGCCACTGATCATACAATTTTGCCTACTATAAAGAATGGGGAAAAGCCAACTAAGACCTAATCTCAAATCTCTTATTCCAGGCTTTTTAAAACAAGAAACTTATCTTTTTAGACTACCTGATCATGCAGTACCAAATGCCATTTGTTTGTGGCTGTGACATCTCACAGAGTAATTTTTAGCAGTAATTTGGAAAGAACAAACAGACAACAAACAACACTCCAGAAAATCATACTGGAGAGCTAATGGGTGTTTGAAAGAGAAGAGCTAAGATTATGGCCTAAAACTTGAGATAGATTGGGAAGTACAGGAAAACTGTACTTGTAAATTATGGTGAATAAGCTGTTTTATTTAAGCAAAACTGTGTGTGTGGAACTTAAAGCAACTTTTTCAGCCAGTCTGTCTAGAGTTTGTATTTTTAATTGCTACTGAAACTTGGATGATCTGAAACTGGTGCAAGATCATAGAATAATAGAGGTGAAACAGGACTATGGCAAGCTCTGTCACATGATACATGCCGGAGACTCCTCTGACAGGCACTCCTCCTCTTCTCCACTGTTGATACTGTCTCAATTAAGGAATATCACTTGGGAAAGGTATTCCTTGTTGCTTTATTGCAAGGCATCCTTCCTCTACATGCAACATCAGACAGCATTTCTTCAATTTATTTATGTCACAGAGGTGTTAAAAGGTGAATGAGGAAAAAAAAATCTTAAACTCATCATATATATGTTTCATTACTGCATTTTAACTATCTTACCTGGTACAAAAAATTCATTCTCTGTAAACCAGTTGAATTCTAAGTGTATTCCCATATGAGCAGCTTTTACTGTAACCAGAAAAACTAGGTAGACAACTGAAACTGTACCTGGAAAAAACAAGAGCCAAACAAATACCATGATGTAGTAGGAAGTATTCATGCAGGGTTTTATTTCTTTTCCATCCAACTAGTTATAAATAGCCTAAACAGTTAGGGTTGGTATTCATTCTTAATGCCAGGCTAGGTCTAAATTTTTTCTTTACTTCACTTCAGAGTGAAAAAATAATGCACCCAATGCAAGCTTTCAGCAAGTTGAATGTTCTCCAGGCACTGCACTAGTGACAGTGGAAGAAGTACTATGTTGCTGGGCAGGTAGAAAAGTCTGTAGACACCAACCGATCAGTTCCAGTTTCAGCTGTCAGGATTTTAATCTAACCTGAGACAACACTGGTAACAGTACTCCAGCTATTCCAATGTTTATTTAGTCACTGACTTTTTGAACCAAAAAGCCCAATGAAATAAACACATTTACTATACTCATGAACTTCATACTGGGAGCTAGAAGTTGATAATTTGATCGCTACAAATTAAAACCTTGTCTTAATCATAACCTTGGATGACCTTGATCACAACACTGGATTTGCATTCCAACTCATTGGTTCAGAGGCATCCTGCAGTACTCTGCACAGCTACAGGACTACAAATAAGATCACACACAGGTATAAATGCCTTACTGTGCGTACATGTGGGATGGAGAGCATATGATCTTGGCTCAGGCAACTTAAAAGAGATAAGGACAGAATAGTAACCACTCAAAAATTGAAGGAAACTGAGCAACAATAATTAAAGCTACTGCAATTCACCTCCTGGCCAATAATACTTTTAGTGATCAGAGAACAGGCTACAATTACGTAAAGCCAAAAAACTAGCATTTTTACGGTTTAGAATACAGATTCAAAAAAATTTATCATTTCCTTCTAGCAATATCTTCCAGGTCAAAAAATAACTGAAGAAATTCTCATTTCATTACAACTGACAGCATAGTCAAGAAATTAAGAAGATAAAAAGTTCTGCACTTGAAGATGAGCTAAAATATTCTGTAGATTCCTACTGAGTTAGGTTTCCATGGGTATAAAGGTAAGTGAAAGATCTCTACTAAGATTACTGTCAACATTTCAAAAACTGCCTTCTGTTTTTTCTTGTCATATAAACGTCAAGGTTTACAAAAATTAAGGCAACTTTGAACAGCTTCTGAATTACATAATAATCTATTGAAACTATGAGTAATTAATATTCACAGGGTTTTATTCCTTATGTCATACCTATCTACATAAAAACCTTCTTTTTTGTACAGGAGCACTATCAAGTACCCAAATTCCTGTGTGGTATTTACACAGTGGTTCCAACAGCAGCAGATTCAAGCTCTAATAAAGTGTCATAATGGAACAGAGGACAACCAAGACCTTCAAATCCCTGTCGTCTACCTACTCTACAATACATCTCCACCTTTTTCAACCTATTCTCTGACCTCCATCTACTTTTCCCCTTCTCTTCACTCTGGGCTTTAATGCTACATTCTCAGACCCCTGATATTCCATAAATTGTGACCAACTCCACCCATTATCCACGTGCTTTATCCACTTTACCAACCCCACCCCCCTTGGTCTT
Source organism: Myiotriccus ornatus (assembly GCA_036023395.1). Taxonomy (NCBI): domain Eukaryota; kingdom Metazoa; phylum Chordata; class Aves; order Passeriformes; family Tyrannidae; genus Myiotriccus; species Myiotriccus ornatus. The sequence continues at coordinate 54,358,000 of JAYRBT010000093.1, read as the reverse complement.
CTATGTCAAGACATGGACGGAAAAAGTCACAATTGCTGCCCCTGTAACACAGAACAGCCCCCTGTATGGGGCGCTGGGACAAAGCACAGAAGCAGGTCTCATTGACTGAATGATATTGTGATTAATTAATCAACTGATTGGCAGCAAATTACTTCAGGTCAGAAGTAATTAATCTTTGGAAGTAACTGGCTGTTTTGAAATGTTTACCAGGTGAGGAAGGGTATGCCTGACTATACCCAAATAGTATGTATCAAATGTTGCATAGTAGTAAGTGTACCACCATTTGGGAAAATCTTTTGTAGATGTAGTGGAATTTGTTTTACAGGATTATCAAGCAAGCAAAGGGAAGAAAAATTAACTCCCTATCAACTCTAAGATTCAAGCAAAGCAGCACAGAAAGCCTATGGGATGAATAAACCAACCAACAACCTCCTTTGAGGTACAACATGGGCTGCCAGCAAAATACTGAGTGGCTGGAAAGCTGCGCAGTGGAAAAGGACACCTGGGGGTGCTGCTTGACAGTGGTTTAACATGATCCAGCAGCATGTCCAGGTGATGGAGAGTGTTCAGGGAAAAGAAACAAGGCTGGTGAAGGGTTTGGAGCACAAGGCCTATCAGGAATGGCTGAGGGAGCTGGGGTTGTTTAGCCAGGAGGCTCAGGGGAGACCTTGTCCCTCTATAAAAGTTCCTGAAAGGAGGTTGTAGCCAGGTGGGGGGATCTGTTTCTCTTCCCGAGAAACAAACAATAAGGCAAGAGGAAATGGCCTCAAGCTGTGCCAGGGGAGGTTTAGATTGGAAAACTTTCTTCTCAGAAAGAGTTGCCAAGCACTGAAACAGGCTGTCCAGGGAAGTAGTTGAGTCACCATCCTTGGAGGTATCTAAAAGATGTGTAGATGTGGCACTTACGGACGTGATTTAATGGTGGGCTTGGCAGTGCTGGGTTAATGGTTGAACTCGATGACCTTAGAGGTCTTTCCTAACCTAAGAGAAACTACAATTCTACTCAGTGGAGTAGCTTGAACTGTCTTCTATACATTTTAGTTACAGTGAACTAATGTTTTCATAGTATTTGTTACCTACCTAGGACATTAAACTTTGCAAAGAAGGATGGAGACCTCAGATTTAGCATGGGTAGAAGAACAGCAATCAGGTAAAATGGTACTGTTTGTGATTTGTCCCACCACTTCTCAAACAGCGTAAAACCCGTAACGTTGTCAGCAGAGAACATCGCACTTCTGTTCTGTGGCAGGTGACCACTAGCAGCACTTGGACAAATGACTGGAAGAAAGTAAAAGAAAAATATTCTGACATTAAAAGAGATTTACTTGCACAGAATATTCACAGCCAAGACCCGTGATTTCTGGTGTGTTTTACCTACTGAGCACTGCTCAAAAATAATGTTCAACATCTCAGTTCCTAACTCCTATTTGGTTTTTTTTAATCAAGAGTTCATTGCTAAGATTCCACTGCTAGGCATTTCGCACGCTAATCTGACAGTGCTACAGTTCTTCCAGCTGAGCACAACAAAGATGATAATCTGTCTGAAACCCAAGTCGTGGGACAGGATCAGCTTTCAAGGTCACATACCTATAACTACATGTGTTCAGTGCCTATGTGCACCTGTTGGATCAAATCCTAGCAATGTACCTCTGCATCTGGCTGCAAATTTAGCATCCTAATCTGTCCCTGAACACTTCAGTAAGATCATAAGAACCAAGATGCAAGTGCTTTTCTGTACAGAAGATCCTTAATTACTGCACATTGCTCTAGAAACACACAAACTAAGGATGCCAGTAAAGCAACTGGCATGTCTAAAACTCATACACTAAACTAAAAAATTCTTGTCATCTTGGTGCTGTGCCAGGGCCAAGTACATCACTTGTACACAAAAGAAGAAATTTAAGACACGCTCCCTTAACGCTGGTAAAAGGCAACATCGCACTCCTGTTACATGGTGGCTGATCAATGGCAGCACCTGAACAAGTGACTGGAACAAAACCAGCCAAACAAAAAGATCCCTTGATAAAAACATGTTCATTCGATTTTTTTTAACGGGTGACTGTGAAGCTATGTGCTGAAATATAAACCTGTCATATTGTTCTCATAATGTCTCAGTTTAACTCTTGGCATCCTGCAGTACTCAACAGCCACTCTTCTACATCGGCTGCACTCCTGTTCTGTTAAAAAAACAAAGGTAAAAAGTGTTCTGACAAATTTCGTGCTTAAACAGAGGATTGTTTTTCAGACCTTGAAAAATGGTTTTGTTCTTACTGGTCTCCTCGGTAGCCCTGAATGCCTGGTCAAGAGCCCCTCGAACATCTGGAATCCCTTCATTTTGTGAAGCAGATCCTTTAGATCTTCTATTTGGTGGACGATAGTTTGGAATATTGTGGTCTACTCTGCCTCCAAGTTATACCCCACTGCTGCATAAGAATGGGAGAGAACAGCAGAAGCAGGAGGGAGCACAAGAGGAAGAGTACTGCAGCAGTTATTGGTGTCTTGCTGGTAAAGACTGTTGGAGAAGCAAGATTCAACACCAGCGCAAATGCAAATCAACTGTTTTTCAGAATTATTTCTCAACTCCTTTGCCTGACACTATCATCTGCTCTACAGAAACCCAGCTGTAGCTTGTGTGACACACAGCTGCCCAGCTGGTTAGGATATGCTTCCTCATTCCCTATGCACCCAAGATGGAGAAACCTTTCTGCTTCTTAACAAAGCACTACAAATTCAGTCACTGTACACAGGCAGAAAGATCATGGGTAAACAATGCCTGCCTTGCTCCTGCCTTCATTCTACATTATTCTGCCTACTTAAGAACTCTCAACAGACCTATGTTCATACCCGACTCCAGTTTCTTCCCTTAGATGTGCGAACGTTGGACTCTCCAAAAACCACAAGCGACGGCTCAAGTAGCCTGACACTTGTTTCTTTTTTACACTCAGTATCATAAAAGCTGTTCTTATGTAAGTTTTTTAAAAAGAATCTTGGTGCAGAACTGGTGAGTAGCAAAGCTGCCCCAGACAAGATTTTAAACAGTAAACAATTGAGGCGCCTCAGCTTCAGGGTGTGAAAGTTAAAATTCCTTAATGCAATTCCTCATTGTGCAAGTACTGTTAAGAGGTCTAACATTCATGGTTTTAAGGAGCATGTATCTGGCATACACAAACTTGTCACTGGCTTTTTAATACTTATTCTCACCCCCACTTTCTTTTCTTTTTTTTCCTCTTCAATTATTAAGCTTTATAAGTGTGTGGTTATTTGTGGAAATACAAATGCCAGATAGAAAATTATAGTTTTTTTAAAAACATAGTTAGAACTTAGGATATATACTTTAGAATTGGAATGTGGTTAGGCATGGAAACATGATGATCTGCCCACCTCAAACCAGAAACTTAAGTTCTTCTTACCTTTGTTACTTCCATTGGTGCCAGGAACAATATCTGTTACATTAATGTCATGAACATAGTCTGAAAAGAAGAGATCTTGTTATCAGTGTCCCAAACCAGCTATTAAGCTTTTAGCTGTTGACTTGATAAAAATTAGGTAAGAAAATATTTTGGAAAATTTCATCAGAAATGCAGCAGCTTGCACTCCCTCCAGGATCCCTAAGAGGATATTTTAAAACAGCTTTGGAAGTGTTTTAAAGTAGTTCCACACTGTACTATTTCCTTCTCAGCAGCCCTGTCCATTTTTAAAGTTCCCAAGATTCCATGCTCAGAGCTGATGATTCCTGTTCCACCAGCACATCTCCGCTTGTCCCAGCTCCTCAGTCTGCAGTGTTGGACACCAGGTCAGTGGGGAAATGCATCTTAAATCCAGGGACAGAAAAAAACGGCATAAACATTCCCTTAGTCCATACAGTATTATATAGAAGAAGTATCCCCTACTCTTTTTTTTTTCTTTTTTACTTTTTTTTTTTTTTTTAAAAAGGCTCTGTGGGATGTTTTTTCCATGTTGTATTTTAAGGATGGGAAACTCTGGAAAAAGGTTTAAATCTTACTTTCTACAGGCATCTCTAGTAGTATTTTATTTGCTGTACACTTCTGTGATACTTTACTGCTCTATCACACCAGTTGTTTCCAAGTTTCTGCAGCTTCACCTGTATGAGGGTATTGGATATCAATTTTGTTCTATTTATTTATACATACACACAGAAAATGCTCCATCAGCTTGGAAACTGAATTAGTGTGCCACTGGTTAAATTCTGCTTCTGCTGCATGTGGGTGTATTACACACACAGAAGATCAGCAGGGCCAGTTGGCCTCACATTTTTCAAGCTGCAATTTACAGCAGCATAAAGAAAGCAGAAAGTCTTATGGGAAGAAAACTGTTTTTTCTTTCTTAGTTTTGATTTATGACACCATGAATCACAAACATACTTACTTCTTTCAGTTCAGTGTACACAACAATCAGAAGATTTAACTAAAATCACTGATCACCTTCTCACCTTACTACTGTTTTGTGATGCTAGCTAAAAAAGAAGTATCTAGTGTGAACCCATCAAAAGAATTAAGAGCTCTTACAGAATTAAAGTACTTTAAGTTTAGTCATAGATCTGTATTTAAAAAGTGGTTTAGGACTAAAAATTGCATTTGTGGATTAATTTTTGTTTCATAAAACAGAAAGAGAACAAAAGGATGGGACACCATGTTAAAAAAAAAAAAAGACATGATATTACAGCAGCTCACAATTATTACATTCTTTGTGTGCTACTAACTTCTAGACCATCCTCCCACATAAAATCGGTTTGTTCCCACCTAAAGTGTACGTGCAAATTTTTAAAAAAGTAATCTGAATGTATGAGAATTAAATATAGTAGCCTGCTTAGAATACTTAGAAATACCTGGATGGTACATGCCATTGTGTCAAGCCTATATCCTATTACCCATTTTATAACCTAGTCATTAACAATGAAAGTTAGGACAAGAATCCAATGATTCTTATCTCAGAGCAAACAACTTAAGTAAGAACTCTGAACAAATATAGATAAGTCATAAAATAACATGCCAACCCCAGGGAAAAGCAGGACTTCTTTCCTTAGAAAAAGAAGTGTTTTGAACATTTTGAATTGTGCTTATTAGAATTGGTGTTATCTGGTTCAGAATAATTTAGGATTCAAGAATTAAGCTCAAATACAACCCCAAGCCTGAAATTAAATGGTCATAACAACATATAAACTAGGTCAGTTGTAAAATACATCAGTCATTAACCAATAAAGTATGTCCTTCAAGGATGGTGGGAATTCTAATTAAACACTGTTTAAGAGGTCTAAGTGTCTGTGCTGTTGTTTGCCTCAGAGATTTGCTAACTCCTTCAAAACAGAAAATCTTAAATCTTAGTTGAGCTATTCAACAGTATGAGTCAGATTGTCAAAGCTCTCAAATCCATCATCCGTTCCCACAGCTCTAGATACCTAATTGATTGTACCCACAAATGCTTCTGTGTCTGTGCACATACAAGGGTGTAAATAATCAACGTTTTGTTTTGTAGCAATACCATACTACGCATTGTTCTTTCACTGTGCTACAGGTCATTGGTTCTTCATGGACACTTGCAAAAACTTTTTATATAGCAATATATAAGTGTGTTTGTTGAAATCTAGAATGAAACTAGATTTTTTCATTTAATTAACCTGGACCATTTCAACAGTCTAGCCTGTCATATGGCTGTTCAAACAGTTACACCCATGCAAACAAAGGGGGAGTGAAAAGACAAAGTGAAAACAAGCAACCAGGTTTAGGCTGTTTGAATGACACCAAGAAGCCTCATTAGTGACATGCAAATGAGATGAATGGTAGTTTGTCTTTCATTAAAACCACACTTGGAGAGAGAGACTGAGAAAGTGGCTTTGAAAACATTCATGACTGTGCCCACACTACCACATGTAGACTTGATTTTACATGCAAAGTAGCAGAAAAATCATGATTACATAAAACAGACTTTTTCAGTGTAAAATAAAGTCTTGATCTTTCCACAAGATTGCTGTAAAAGTTAAGAAAAAATGTATACTTACTGTATATAAATTTCCCTGTGTTGAACAGAAAGTTGGACATAAGCACCCAATAAACAACCATGGCTCCAACAAGCGATATCATAGAAAACAAGAGGCTTGACCACTGACCAAAGGATCCAAAGTAATACTTGCAAACATCTGGGAATTCCCAGTTTGAGGTATCTATTAAAGCTGAAAAAGATACAAAAAGCAGAAACATATTTTAACAAAATCTTATATTAAGAGTCAGTAGAACTATTAATGAAAGACTGTTTTCTTTTTTTTTTTAGAATACTCTGACATGTGGTCACAGTGTTTTAAAGGACTAAGAAGATTGCTGGTAAATTTGAAATATAACATGCATTAAGTGTTTGACCAAAGAAGTCTGAAATAGAGACTGTTGTTGTGGCCATCCTACTCTGAGTACTTTCAGAAGCACTAGAATAAGACACGGTGGCAGAAATGCAGCCATGCACTTGCAGCTAAAGCCTTTTGAAGGAGTTATGGCAAAGTAGGCCAGACCAAGAACTGTTCCTCAGCAATGCCCTGAAATGCATTAGCACAAACTGGAGATCTTAATGGCCTTTATTTGAGCAAGTGAGAGGTTTATACACGAAAGCACCAACTACAAGAGCTGCAAGATGTTTGGAACAATAAAAGTACATTCTAATTAGAGCAGCTGTCAGTTGGGTGACTGTTCATAAATTGGTTTCAACACAGAATACACAGAAATATTAGGGTAATACAGGTATACAGAACAAGGGGATGCAGCTACAGCCCACGCTGTTCCACTGTGCAACTTCCTAAGTCCAAACACTTAGTAAATCAACATCTGAAATCATGCTTTCTAAGAATTTGGGTTTGGCTATGCTACTTAGGTCCCAAGCAACTGAAGGATCATCTAATAACGGAAGACGATCATTTAGCTTACAGAGCTTAGATCCACACTACAAAAAGAGAGACATTGAAAGGTACAGCTTTTATTTGCAGGTTGGGTCTAACATATAGTAAAGATGCAGATAAACTGAGAATCTATTACACATCTGTATTTCACGCTTAACGGAAATATTCGCATTATAAAGTTTTGGATTTCTTACGTATCATTTGCCGTGATTTCACAATTCTGTAGCAGCAATAAAGAGTCAAAATGCCCATGAGTAAAATGAGAATAATTCCAGAAGTGAAGCCTGCCTGTTAAGAGCGAGAAATACAGCTTATTTATCAATATACTACAGAAAAATGAAGAGCAAGCCATGTTACCAAAAACATTTTCATACACATACATTTTTCATAGTTTACCTGTTTTATTCCCCATGGGATACTTAATATGGATGTACCCATCATTGTATTCCATATCATAAATCTAGGAAGAGAAGAAAAAACTCAGTGAATAATTTAAGAATCCCTCTTACTTCATATTGCCCTCTTAGTTACAATACTTACGCATGCAATATAGAACATTCAACAATAATACATTTTCTGGCTAATATATGGCAAGGTGCTCAACATACATTGTCACTAGACTGGAGTTACCATAGCCATCTGTGCAAGTGTCAACTTTAAAAGCAGTTCCTAATGGACTGTACACGTAGATTTCATCAGGAGCTGGGAGTACATGATCAGGAGCAATCTAACAAATGGATATAAAACAAGACATCTTAGTAACACCACAGTAAATATTGTATCAAATACAGCAAGTCAACAATTGTAAATCACAAAATGTTTCCAGGACCCTACATTATTAAAACAAAACAAACAAACAAAAAACCAAAACTAAAACCAAACCAAGCCAAAACAAACAAACAAACAGATAAAATGTTATACTATGTTTATTTTCTCCCCAGGGGAAAAAACACCAACATTCGAAAGGATTTTTAGCCAGACAGCAGAAATATGCATTTTTCCTCTGCAAAATGTCTGTAAAGACAGATCTTCATGCTAGTTCAATCACCGCAGCTGACCACTACTTAAATCTTATAGATGGGAGAAATGACATCAGACATCTGGGCAGGCTGGATCACTGTTATAAAATTCAAGCTGTTTGTATGTTTTCTTTTAATGGTGAAGGCATTGCAAAGAAGTAAATCACAGCTTGTGATAAAACAAAACTAATAGCTGAGTGCCTTAAATAGGTTATTTAGTTTCAAGCAAGCTACAGAGTGATTCTCTCCCAACCTTTATTTCTGCTGCTGATACAAATCTAGGCTGTGGAAGACCCAACATACCAGAGACCACTCAGTTCATGTGGCCCTGCCTTACCAGTGCCCTGTCTGCAGGGGAGGCAAGCCTGCTATAGTAATGAATCCGCTTATTCATTGCTGAAGCTTCATCAGTAACTCTTTGCATGTCATCGTTCACACTGACTATGTTTGTAGGCTCCACATGAAATGGTCTAAAGGAGGGGAAAAAAAAAGGAAAAAAAAAGAAAACCCTTAAAACTCTAGAATACAAGAGCTAACATACAACTCAGAGAATAGCTCATCAACACTCAGGATGATTCTGTCATTCACTGACACAAAACAAACACAGAAAAATATCAGTGCCATGAAGGAAGCTGCCATCCATGAAAGAACCATGAGTTTATATCATCCATATTAAAATGGCCTCCTGCCTAGATTCTGCAGGGCAGCCTAACATCAAAATTCAGACCTAATATCCACTCTGTTAGTTCTCAACAATGAATCACACCAGAAATACATGCTAATAAGCTTGGGCAAGCTTATTAGAGCTTATAACTAATGTTCCCAGATGCAATGATGAGGAACAGAAAGCATGAGAATGCAGAATCAGAAAACAGACAAAGAGAGGAACAAGCAGTGGTAATGAGGACCACCTATAAAAAAGGTTAGGAACTACTAAATCAGCCAAAAATCACTGTATGGAATTGTGTTTAATGGGGAAAGAACCAAGTCCAAATAAGTCCAGGTGCCCATACTAAGGAATTTGTCTCCCTTCCTCTTCCCCACCTGAGTTAGACCGCAGGCACGGTTACAGACACCAAAGGAGAAAGCAGGCACATCACATGCCCCTCCCTTTTTTCTCTCTGGACTCACAGAGGTACAACACGCAAAGTGAAAGCTGCTCCTCAAGTTACAATACAACATAAATTCAGCTTCATGCAAGGGGCACTATCAGATAAATGTGATCAAATCAAGCTACTGCAGCGATTTTTTTTTTTTAAATCAAGTATAATTTACTTCTATATATAGAATCATAGAATCATAGAATTAACTGGGTTGGAAGAGACCTCCAAGATCATCAAGTCCAACCCTTGATCCAACCC
>JAYRBT010000093.1:54320429-54348649 GCA_036023395.1 Myiotriccus ornatus | reverse complement strand
GCAGGAAATTATCCTCTATACACTCCAGGAATCTCTTAGACTGCCTCTTCTCTGCCATGTTGAGCTCCCAGCAGACAGGACACTGGTGGCCTTTAAGTCCTGGTATATTGGGTTTTTTTTCCTTTTACCAGTCTTTTTAATTTTTAAACCTATCTCAAGAGCTTTCAGATCTTCTTCCAGGTTGATGTTTACATCATGTAGAAACAAGAGCCACTCCAAAAACAGGACCCATAAGTTTCCAACTAACAAGGATGGAAATTAGGTCAGAAATAAATCAATGCAATTTCTCCTGTAATATGAGCAAAATCTGTTTGAATTGACTGATTTTCAGAAGACAAGGAATACAGTTTTGCTCTATCTTTGGAAGAGATGAAGGTAGGTTCCTATTCCTGTGTACTTGAGGGGACACAGTAGGCAGGATTATTTATAAGACTAAGAAAACCTGACTCACGAAAGAGGAAAATAGAGAATACAAACTTCCCTTTCCAAAAATTCATTCTTTTTTTCACCTTAATTAATTCTTACATCTTGCTTCATCAAGGAAAAAAATGGCTTAGATTTGTTAAGTTGTTTCACACTTACTGAAATGAAAATGAACATCTGAATTTTTAAAACACTCTCAATTGACTCTTTTTTTCCTGTGATTATGACACAATGGGGGAAATCCCTGTTTTGTGTTTGATTTTCTGTGGTGTTCTTATAAACAATTTAGAGAGATATTTCAATTGAACAGGAATAAATTTTAAGCAATAAGCTTTATTACTCAAGTCACAGGCACATGGGGCTAACTAATTCCACGTGTAGGTAATGTACAAAACCACTCATGGACTGTCAGCTCTAAAGGACTTCACTTGTTTTACTTTAAAATTTATGAGTCTGATCCAATCATTGGACAGACCTAAAAAATATTTCATTAGAAGACCTGCAGAATAAAGACTGTAGCTATGAAAACAGGAAAAGTAACATGCTTAAATGCAGCCCCAACTCCAGTCAGCTCTCTGCTGCTTTCTTTTTGGATCAGTGACACACACTATACTTAGGATACTTAAAGGTATGTGCTTTGCTAATTTTACAGGAGCTGCATAGTGTGAAGACCTTCATGAAGATTTCCTTGAAAATGGTGTTCAACAACTGCTGACATGGACATCAAAGAAAATTCTTCCAGAGTGGAAGACAGCAGGAGACTATTTTTAAAGTAATTTCAGTAAAAGCCATGAATGGTTTTAAAACTGAAGTAATAGAAAACATGAATACAGCATCCTATTTTATGGGGAAAGCAGTGTTGTTAGTCAACAACCAAATATCAAGAAAAAAATCACATGCAGCAAAAACCTATCTGTAAGTAAGAAATTCTTTAAAGAAAGACATTTCATTTTCTTCAGTATTATGAACAGAGTCTGGATTAAACAAGGAATTTTTAGTATAGCACAAAACAGAAGGGTACGATCCAGAATCTAATCTATGGGTAAGGAAAATAAAATAGAATTTAAAATTCTATATATCCCTTACTTCTGCTTCCTGACTGAAGGAGTGCACACGTTTATTGCTGCCAATACTTGAGCTAATTTCCCTCCTGATCCCTTCTACTGCACATCTGTTGAGAATGAAAATTATGTTGAGCAGAAGTTCATTTTGTTTCTTCCAGGGTACCACTGCACTAGGCCTACTTAGCAAGTGACTGCTAAAATAGACTGGCCAGACTGACCACCCATCAGCTTTGTGTTTCTTGCAGATCTCTTTGAAAACGTCAGTCTGACTTGGATGCTGACTGTCAGTCTCACCCTGCCTCCCAGGAGGGAGACTGAGAGGCAACCTTTCTCCCTGGTCATCACTAGAAAAGGGTAGCACTCTGCCTAGGATCAAGGTCATTTCCCTGCTCCCAGGAACACCCAGATCAAAGACGGATTGTCGGGCATATGTAGATAGGAGTCTGAGAAGTTCTCTCAAAGACTCAAAGAAATTCTCAAAGACTGAGATCTTCAAAGCCCAAAGCAGGTACGATATAATCTTGGATATATTTTGAAAAACTCATTTTAGGGACCATATATCTAGGGGGCAAGCACTCCTGCCCGGGCAAGCATTGGCAGCTGCAACAGATTTCTATTAAAAAATTCTGATTTATAAAGGCAATTACGTTAGATCTCTCAAATGGCAAAATTATTATGAAAGGGATGGTGGACAATGTGATCTGGGGGAAGGGGAGAGGTTACATGACTGGAGGGTGTGACTATGAATGTGAAACAGTGCAGACAACTTCCATCACTGACATAAACTACAGTGTCCATTAAACTTTATCCATACTAAAAAACACAATTACAATTAATATTTCATTAATTAGCCTGAAAAACAATGCTCTTTTACCAGGGCAAACTCATCAGTAAAACAGAGCTGTTTTCCACAGCACATGAATATGGACAACTGCAGGATCTCATGCAGGAGGTTCACACCCTCCATACACTACACTCCACACTTGTACTTCAGAAACCATTCTCAGAAAACCTGCAGCTAAACTCAGCTTTTCTCACTCACACAAAGGGACAGATGATAAGAATTCTCTAGATCTGACCCAGGAAAAGAGAGAAGAGGGCTTCTGTCCAAACTTCTTCATATTTTGAATTTCAGTAGCAATATTTGCAAGCAAAGAAAATGAAGAGATGCTCTCGATGAAGGTTGTTTCCAAATATTGTGGTAGGCAAAGTTCAAGTGTTGGATTGGAGTGTTAGAGGGAAAAAGCATAATAGGAATATTGTCAAACTACATACAATTTTGCAAATGCATAAGGGTGCTACATCTTTCTCCTGGGTATTTTCAGCAATACGCTACAACTTGCAGAGCAATGAAGGAGTAGGACTAACACCTATCTCAAGAAGTTTTAAACTCAGTAATACTGTTTTTCAAGTGCTTCTGCTGAAGTATTTTTAAACATCAAACAACTGATTCTGGAGATCTGATCAAAAATGTGCTAATTAAGCTGTTACAGTGAAATAGAATTTTTTGTGCCACTGTGTCTTTTGGCTCTACAAAACAGTATTAATGACTTAATGTAACACAAACTTTTAATTTTTAAACAAATATGAAAAACTTCTTTACAGGTTGCTTTACAATTTTTTCCTCTCCACCAAAAAGATCATCTCTGACACCCCACATCACTAATTTACTTTTCAGGAATGTAAAAGGATTGTTACACAGAAATAAAGTTAGTAAATTCGTATAGCTTTATTGTTTAACTGAGTTAATAAATTATTACAGGAATGCTGTATATGGTACAGAAGAAACTGAGGAGTAAAACTGATTCATTATATTGAACACTAAAGTAAGGAAAAGAAGTCATCATAAGACTATACTCATAAGATGCTATTTCATAATTCGGAACAGCCTATCTGGATATCAGGAACCAGGAACACCAGCCACTTGAACAGACTCCCCTGGGAAATGGTCAGGGCACCAAGCCTGAGAGAGTTCAAGAAGCCTTTGGACAACACTCTCAGGCATACTGCGTGACTTTTATGGCTGTCCTGTGCAGGGCCGGGAGCTGGACTTGAATCCCTGGGGATCCCTTCCCACTCAGGATCTTCTATGATTACAGATGTCATTGTGCTTCTCTTAAGAAAACCTGTGCCAAAGAATTCCATGACTGACCTTCTAAGCTCTCTAAATTTACTGAAGCATTGTAAACAGTGTGCTTACAGTTATCCTGTAAGATCTTCATTCTCTTGGCAATACATTCTACTTAAAATTTTTCTGCATTCATATTACCATTATAGCGATTACAGCATGAGCACACAAGTATCTTAAAATGCTGGATGCAGAACTAAAATAACCTTTCAAAGCATAACATTTTAACAAGTATCATAAGCTTTACCTCTTTTCAGTCACTGTTCACTCTTGTGTGTCAAAGGCAAAAATATTCTGCTCCTTGCTTACAAAGAACTATGAAGGTTCTTAATTAAGGAGCTTCCAATTCTTTCCAGCTAAAAAAAGTAATATTAGGAATTTGTAAATATATTAGCAACAGAGAAAAAATGGAAAATAAGCACTTGAGTTAAATGACCAGATGGGTGTGGAGCGGTAAAGGCATAATGGATGCAAAAAGGATAGTTTTGCACAGGTTGCCAACCACTGTCTGTCTTTTTCTAAATTAAAAGAACTTCGAAAAATAAAGGGAATCAACTTCTTTTGCATGTAAAAGGCTTCTCTGACTGCCATCTACAGACACTGTTTAATTTATTTAATTTCACCTGCTGATGTCTCCTGCATTGTGAGAAAGCTGTAGGACTTCAAAAAGAATAGAAAAAAGCTAAAGGCTTGATCTCCCTTTAGCAGGAGGCATTGTCAAGCTTTTTCATATGCAAAATAAAGAACACGAAACATCAATTGCTTCTTTGAAGGTTCAAGTATTCCTGAAGACAACTGCAGTATCTGTTGACAACAAACAGATTTAAAGAGCAGTCAAAAGAAAACAGGAAACTCCATCTCTTGCATACAATAATTATCAAGAAGCCAATACAGCAATGACATTCTAGTTTTTAAAGGGACCTTCAAAATGGGCAAAACACATTAAATACGGTGTGAGTAATTCGGGTCATTGCGAAGAACAATAACATCCTCTTTAAAAAGATTAAAAGTGGTTTTATATTTCCCCAAAATTAGCAAAACAATACTAAACAAAGTAATTTACAACTCTAACAAACAATTAGCTTATTGTTTGTATGTAAACACTGAAAAGCATGCCTTTCAAAAATCCCAAATCCTCCAAGCTGTTAAGAAAACCAAATAACTATGCAAATGACATCAAATCTCAAAGAACTCAAACAAAAAACAGAACAGCACTAAGACAGACAAACAGTAATTACAAGCAAATCAAACAAAACCCTTGGAGAGCTATCTCAACCAAAGGAAAACGACCATCCACCAATGTTGGGTCAGGTTTCTGAATAGTGAGTCATAAGAAGGAACAAAGTAAGTAGAGCATACTTTGCACTGTACTTCTGCACTTGCACTGTTTGATACTTTTATGTGTAATAAACCTCGTTCCGGTGAGCTGCTATACCCTAAAGGTCTAATGAAGAAGCCCTTCATACTGCCCACTGCTCTGACCACAACTGACACAGACCCTGATGGCCTGTTCTTCCACATATCTTTTAAAGTCTGCAGCTGCCTCTTCTAATACAGAGATAGAGTTCAAACTTGCTCAGCCCCACTACGATTTCCAGGCCTCTCTGATATCCCAGGGTTCATGCCCTTCATCTTTGTCCCTCTGCATGCCTAGAAGGCAAAGAACTAGACTGTAGAAAAATGCTCCTCAAGAGAGGAGCATTATGGACAACGTAAACAGATCTTCACAGCTGGAGACTGTGGAGGTGGGAACACAATCCAAGTGCATCTGCTTTCAGGGAGGGAACCGAATGCCAGGCCAAATGCCTTTTACGAAGCTGAGTCTCCACACTTGAGAAATCACAAGGAAAATGCCAACAACACAATAAGAAAACAAAAACCTTTAAAAAGTGAGTCTTGGCGCTTTGATACATAAAAAAGATGTAAACCTCTCACACTGCCACTGCATCACCATGCCACCTGAAACCCACTGCTCCTTTTTAAACAGAACACAAATCTCCTCCAAAACAAGGGGTTCCCAAAAACCATATAAACTAGCAGTCTTCTTATGCCAGAAGGGCCACGAGGGGCTCTGATACTCTCCAAAAAGAAGTTAGAACAAGATTTCATTTAGCACAATTGCCTTTTCCCACATGAAAGTACTCTAGCATTTCCTAACCTTTATATACAGAATTCCATATGCTCCTGCACCTATGCTCCATTTGTTCCCCTGGGCTCACTCAGACCTTTATCATCCTTCCTTTGCTGGCAGAGAAAAGAGAGATTGTTTAGCCCCTGGCTCACATATAAGTAGGCTCAGATGGCTTTCCAAAGTGGCAGGCTGAGACAGCAGAAAAGCACTATCATCAAAAACTTTTTTTGGCTGAAGCAAACCCCAACAACAATACTTTGCATACAACAGTGCCATCTTCAGTTTCTTTAGGAAAACTGCATTACTGAAATACGATGTTGGATGCAGAGAGAAAAAAAAACATAAATAGGGTCCAAGAGGTGGTACAGGGCTATTTCTTCATATAAAATTGAAGAGCTGGTGCCTTCAGCTAGTATCAGAAAGGCAGTTCCCACTCTGATCTCAGTTTTGGTTCCAGGACCAGCCCACAGAAATTTTAACTGCAGCAGCAGAAGTCTCCCACTCCAACCTCCTTTGGGAAACAGAGCTGTTAAACCCTTAAGAAAAATGCAAAATAATCACTTAGCTAGATAGGTATTGTTTTTGAAGGCACAGCAGTAAGGCTGGACTGCTGAACTTTTCATATTTGTTCAGTCTCAAAAAGCACTACATATTTTTTCCTTGAAAGACAGTAAAGGTCACTCAGTTCCCTTAGTACTAGCAAATAATGTATTTTTCTAGCATCACCTGCAGAATGCACACAGCACCATCTCCACATAGTGACAGCCATTTATCTACATCATCTGGCAAGCTTTCTTGCATGATCTCTATATTTCAGTTGGTTGTGCTAAAAAAAAAAAAAAATCATGCACCAGTATACACACATGATATTCCATGTTTGAAGAGCACTTTAAAGCCACATGCCAAGTTCTTATTGCAGAACACTCTCTGAAGTGGTGGCAATAGGAAAGTCTTACCCTTACAAACAAAACATAGTAATACCACTTGTTCACCCAGTGCCTGGAAATAGAATAGTATCATATACAGATAAAGTAGGAACTGTTTGTATTCAGATCCTGGTTTCCAAATGTTAGTCTTTTGTCTTTGTAGGATTCTGTTGTTAAAAGCAAAGATTAAACTACTCCTTGCTATGTAATAATTCTGTAGGTTCAGCCTTCCTCATACCTTTTGCACTTATAGTCTTCTGGATTAAACTGTATATTCATGATTCCATAATTGTTTTCATCGCCTCCCACAGGAACCAAGATAGGTTTGGTATCCTCTTCCATATTTGGTGAATGTGTCTCCTTCTTTTAGATTCTGTCAGTTATTCAAGCCTAAGAAAAATGAGACAACTGCAGTTAAGCAAAACTCTGTCCCTGCTACGAATTTAACACCGGCAGAGTCCCACAGCTTCTGAAGCTCCTGGGGGTGCAAAGCACCTTCAGCTTGCCACTCGAGAATTCTCATTCCATAATGCAAACATCACAAGGCGGGTATGGTGGGAACGGTATTTTTTAAAAACACACTATCTATTTAACTGGTCAATGTACATTGGTGCTCTAAATCTCTTTTAGCGCCGCAACAGGCAAAATGAATTAAACTTAAATCTCTAAAGGAGCTGTATTTCTAATGTGTAACAGTACAGCTGAGAACAATTTATCAGTTATTAGAGACTACTGTTTCACTGAAGTACTTCAAACTTTGCAGCAGACACATACATAGGCAGTTTATTCCAGGTTCCACAATAAGGATCAGATTACTGCAGTCTACTGTGCCCGAGCTCTTTGAATTAAAGGCAATAAATGGTTTAATAATGCATTAATAACAACTATTACATGCATTCAGACCACTCTGGGCCAAACAGTGAGGAGTAGACCTCTTTCAAGCTAATGGATTTCTACTTAGATTGAATTACAGTCCTCATGGGGGACTTTCTGTGGTCTTGTGCAGCTGAACAACTGTAATGGCTTTAACAGCTCTCATCTCTGCTACCTCCTAAAGAATTCCTCAGCCAGGATTCCTTCAAATAAAAACAGTAGAAGCCAGGATGCCTCCAGACAAAAACGGTAGAAGCATCTGCTCTTTCATAATGTTTCAGAATGCTTTAGAATGTTAGACAGGCTGATGGAAAGACAGATGACAAGCAGAGTTGACACAAGACAAGGAAGGATAGGACTGGATGTTTGAAACCTGGGGTAGCGATGGAAGAAGATAGAAAGAATAAGGTGTGCATAATCATTCTGCATCCTCATGGGAATACACTGTACAGGTCCAATCCCAGAAATCACACCAACCCAAGGTAAGCAGTGACACAGTTCTACCTCTTCTTAGCTGCATATTGTCAAACCTCTTCCATTAGCTTATCCTATTAATACCTCTGGAAAAAAAAACAACAAAGAACCTGAAGGAGCCAATGAAAAAGGAAAGAAATTTCCACTCTTTGGGATTGAAAAAATTGCTAAAGGAGGCATAGGAAAACACTGAAGGAGCATATGGCAGGGACTGCAGAAGCACTAAGACTGGCTCAACCTGCTAAGGAAGTGCTTTGTAGAAAACAGACACAGGTAACGGCTCTCTGATCACAAAGGGAGGATATCACTGGAGGGCCCAGTTCATGGAAATAGCACTGAAGGAACTAGTCCTGCTTTTGACAGCTCAATGGCTATTATGTAGGTCTTTGAGCAGACATACTAAGCTATCAGTGGTAATAACTGAGGCAATCTTAAGACCCTTATTTGCACTTGCTGATAGCAATTCTTTCTCTTGAACTTCATTTTTGCTGTTACTCTCTAAAGCATTTTCCTGTAAACTTTACAGAGCCTTTCCAAGGCAGGAGTTCTCTTCCCCACCCTAACTTACTGCTTCCTCACTTTCGCCACTCTAGACCTTCTATAAATCACCAGTTTTGACTCTTTACCCTGAAGTCCTTTTCTTTGACAATATTGCTGCTTGTTCTTTGGCCTCAACTGAAAGTCTTACTTTCTCTCATCCTTCTCAGCTCCTCTGGTGATGCTTTAGTGGGTGGATTCCTGCTCCTCCTTTCCTATTTTCTGTGTCTCCTACATACTGTCAAAATTGCTTTCCCAAACTGCCTTTACTTAACACTGCCTATAAAGAGATATCTTAGTTGACACCAATATTTTTACTTCATGTGACACTGTTCCATTCCAAACTCCCTTTTTGTTCACTTCTGTTGGTTCCCCTTATTGTTCTACAGCAACTACATTACCTCCCTTCTCCTTACTGATACTCTGCACTCTTACAATGAAAATTCACCCCAGTTCACATCAGCTTTCTACAACAGCTAAACACTTCCAAAACAAAACCACAGGCCCCAGAGATTTCACACACTACTACAAATATCCACCTACACCTCTGCCATTCCCATTAAAATATGAGATTATCTTCTTTTATTCTATTTTCTTTCTTACCTGAACATCTGTCATGATTTTACAAACAGATACACCTAGGTCTCAAACACAGACCCCTCACTTTTTCTGCATTTTGCATCTCTCTTAAGAGTTTAAATAACACTTCAGGTCTAGCCATAAAAATGCAGATGAAAATTTGAAGTCCAAAAGCCTGAATTGAAAACTGAAATAAATTCAAATCTCAAATACTTGGAAGTGGTTTTAGACAGTTTTTCGTAAGACTGCAGTACTGAGATCCCTTCCTTCCACAGGCCATGGTTTATGCCACAGATTAAGCAGATATCAAATGCACATCCCGTCCTTAAAACCAATAATTTACTTGTGCTTTACAAATCAATCTAATGCTGACAACACTGATCACCAGTATGACTATCTCTGCACTGTGGCTATAAATTAAGAACCCAGAAGATTTTGTAGTATTCCATGAAGAAAAATAATCTTTCCAAAACATATCACATCCTAAGTTTGGCTTGCCAGCATGATTTGGGGCTTGTGGAGCTGTTGTTTATTGACTCCTTAAGGTCACTTAAAAGCTGGATCTGCGAAGACAGTTTATTTTTTAAGTGCTTATTATTGATACCAATGAAGTTTATGAGCATCAACGTCCAGCTGCTCTACAAACAGAGGCAGCTATCATGCATGTAAAGGCTGCAGCTGGAGCCAGGACAGTTAAAGGACCATTTTAAGCAGAAGAGCAAAATGAAGAACAATGAACCTGATTAGCCTCTCTTTTATCTACAATTTATGCTTTTTGACTGGACTGCACCCTCAACAAACACTTTTAATACATGGAGTGGAGCCAGTTTTGCTCTCTCAGCTTACTGCCTGACAGTTTCCATTACAACAGCCTCTTCCCAACTATAATTTTCCTAATGCTGTAGTTATCTAAAGATTTTTCTTCCATGGGCTATTTGATCTATGTTCACGTCATTCAGGAGGTTTCTTTTAAAAATCTGTGATGGGACACAGAATACTCTCTGTATAATCTATAAAGACTCTAATAAGGACTGGGATGCCAAACACAAAGAATTCACGTAAAAAATAAAAGTTGCTTGACAAACCTCATTCTGTTTGTATATTTTATAATACACCACAGTAACAGCTTCCATGAGGCCACTCTTGAATGCAGACTATTATTATGGACCTCTGGGAATTAAGGTATGGCTGTTTACAAACAGAAGGATGTTGTAAGGATACTTGACTCATTTGTTGTCAAACTGGATTTTCCTTCAAGTGGAAAAGAGGTTTCTGTTAGCTGTAGTGTAGCTGGAGTTGGAGATTTAAAGTCACGGTACTTTATCTTCAGCAGTGCTCTGAGTTAAAAGCAGTGCTGTTCCCTGCTGCTCATTCCATCTTTCCTCCCCTGGTCTGTGGTGGCACAGCTATTTGTCTTTCTTTCTGTCTTGGTGGAATAAGCAGGACTGTGGAACAGATATCTAAAAAAAAAAATCTAAAGTGGGATACAATTGTTTTGGTGATGGCTTGGGATTGTCTAGTTTGTAGTTTTGTAGAACCAGCAGTTTCACTGTCCAGTTGAAAAGACACGAGTATGATCTGCAGAAGAAGACAACTCTAATAGAAGTGTAATTAAAGCCACAGCCCGGAGAATCACCCGTGTTTAACATTATGTTACCCTTTTTCTTCCCCTGCTGCTTAGAGCCTGCTTCATGTAACATTGGATAACAAAGAAGCATATGTGTCATGCACCACTGAATGATGTTAAATATAGATATATTTAAATATATTATGTATTTTTATATAAATATGTATTTAAATATATATGTTTATGTATTTATATATGTTAAATATAAATATAAACCAAGTTGCTCTCAAACTGAGTTTTCAAAGTTTGTTGATTTTTTCTTGTGTTTTAATACCTATCCTTAGAATAAGGATAATGCCAGTACTTCCTAAAGCTCATGGGCATGTTGAAAAATTAACTTTTACACAAAACTTAATGATACATAGTAAACACTGCAAATATCATCCAAGAAAAATTATGATTTGTTGAGCAGCAAGTAAGGCAGATCAGTCTCACACTGAAGTGAAGATCAGAGTGAGTGCTAAGTACCTTCTACTAATTAACTGCAACTATAATCTTATTGATAAGGCAGGAACAAAGGAAGAAATTTTACGTTCTTCCCTATACCACTGCTGTTGCTGCAGAGGAAAAAAAGGCTCTAAGACTATTTTCTCTGCACCCATATTTCTTTTCCTTTTCAATCCAGCTTTGAGAAGGAAAGTGTTTGACTTTGCTCGTGAAAATCCTATCATGTAACTTAGTTCTCCAAATATTTGACTCCAGGAGGAAATACTCTGGCTTTGCTACCCCCATAAAAGTCAACGTTAAGTTCTGTTGAAATACCTCCCTAAGCTGTACTTAGGACAGTTAAGATACAAAGGTAGCTCTTCCACAACACCTATTAAAAAGGAAATACATCTTTGACATACTTTCATGGTATCAAACTCCTCACAAATGCAGAGCAACATTGACCCTAGCATCTTTTAAGAACTGCTGTACTCTGCCTTAAAGCGTGCTCAGCTGTCCTTCTTCCACTTATGATGGAATGGCTACATCTAGAAGGAAAATTTGAAATACTTTTCCAGATATAAAAAAACGCGTCCAAACTTCACATCGCAATATATTTGGGATCCTCTTCTGTGTAAGGGCTTACAAAAGCAATCACTTCTTGCAATCATATGCTATCAACACAGTCCTCACCATCATTAGTATCTAATCACTTACATCTTCAAACACTATTAATGTCAAGGTATCCTCCAGTGCTCAAAAGTCTGCATACACTTGGAATCCTGTTGTCCCTTTTCAGGATATAATTTCACTGGTTGCCAGTGGTGAAGCTTAGTATGATCTGTTGCCCCATCTATAATTCTCCTAGAAACATCTGAAGCACTGCATCAAAAGGGCAGCAAAAGGGAACAAGTGGATCAGAATTTAATAATTCAGTTTTTCTTTTGCTGGTCATAAACTGTGAAGCAACACCTAAGGGTATGCAAGTTATTATTCCTCAGTCCCATTCCAGGCAAGACTCCACATTACTTTCAGATGGTAATCTCAACAGGAGTAGACCTTCATTAATTCTTACTTGCTTGCCATTATGAGTTTCTGCTTTTGCTGCCTTCAGGTTCTCTCTCCTGGTTTCAAATTCTTAAAAGGATCAAGGAGCAAAGACAAGGCCATAGGAGATTTAGAAACATCACTGTAGCCACAGAATATTGGCTGTTCTGTGATCTAATCATCTTTGTACAGGATGGCAAAACTCTTGGACAATGAATTTAACAATGCCAGTTTATAGCTCAGCTACTGGCATATGTGTGCTGATGCTTTAAGATGAGACACCCACCTTCACAGATCATTCAGAGTTACAGGCCAGGCCAAGCAAGAGCATTACCAAACAGGTTTACTCCACAGCAGGAACAAACTGCGTTCAGTTAGTCATCCCAGCCATCCTGTGAGCACAGAATGTACTTAGCTGCTTTGTAGGACTGGTATTTATCACAGAACCTCCCATAGTGGACAGGAAGAGGAAGGCAGAGAGGGTCACTACCCGCGCAGCCTCTATCATGCCATCATGGTGCTAGAAAAACAGCAGCTTGAGCACTGAGAGCTATTTATGCTTCAAATCTTATTTAAAATTGCTGCTCCTAAAAAGTCACCTCATACCCTTGGTTTAAACACCAGAATCCACTAATCAAAGTATTTCATTCAAATAAGGAAGATTATTTTTAAAAGTGCTAACTAGTGTAACCTGGTCTTCTCTTAGATTCTAAGCAGGTGAGTGGATGAATAAAGCTCAAGGCACAAATCTCATGTAAACTGCAGACTGAGCGCAAAATATGAGAAATAAGCACTATTTCTCAAGTCTACACTGAAAGACAAGAACATGAGCACAAGACAGCAGAGTTCCTTGGTTCCTCTTTTGGGGCAGTGAATCCTCCATCAGAAGGCACTGAAGGATGCTATACTGGTCCTGAAAGTAGCAGCATACATTAAGAGCTCCTTAAAACGGGGACAGTATGCCATCTCTCATGGCACCTTAGTTGGTTCATGCCCTCCTGCAACTGTATTGGTCGAAGGTGAGTCGAAGGTGAGTAAAACTGTATAAGCAATGTAAGTTAGCAACTTTTTGAGGAAAAAGGACTCTTGAATGTACAAGCTGAACTACTACTGAGCTTTTGTGTAACTCTGAACCAAGGAGCACATGGTCACTGCCAAATGATAAATTTAAGTAAAATTAAGAAGAAATGGAACTTGTTTTGTCTTCAACAGGTAAAGCTTGTATAATTTGTGTGTATGTATACACATATATTTGTGGGGACTGTAAATAAATACTTACAAGAACATAAAACTATCACCCTAGGAGCTAACTTACATTTCAAACACCATTTTTGCTTTTAGCCTAACGGGTCCTCCCTCAGGCCCGTGAAAACTGATGCAAACATTTCCCTAAGTCCACGGAGCGCCCCAGGAGCTTCCATGCCGTTCCTGTACCTCCCCCACTGCTCTGACGATGGGCCCGAGCTCCCGCGAGCCAGACACGGCGTGGCTGGTCGGGTCTCGGCGCCGGAGCGGCTCCCGCCCGGCCCCTCCGCCCCGCAGGGACCCCGGAGCGCGCCCGTCCCTCCGCGGGCTGAGCCCGGCGGGGGCTGCGGGAGCGCGGGGGAGGCACCGCCGCACCACGCTCCGGAGCCGCTCCACGCCCCGAGACCCCCACGGCGGCTCCCGCCGAGCCGCCCTGCCCTGCCTTGCCCGGGGCGCTGCCGCGGCTCCCGTACCTGCTCCGCTCCGGCGGCCCCGCGGTCCCGCGGCGGCGACAGGAAGCACGGCGAGCCGCGGCGGGCGGCCCCGGGCATGCCGGGCCGCGTAGTTCCCGCGGCGGCTGCGCCGAGGAAGCCGCCCGGCCGCTGCGGAGCGCAAGGACTACGGCTCCCAGGGAGCCGCGGGGCGGGAGCGGCCGGCAGCGTGTCTGCCCGGGCGCCTCTGTGAGGCTGTGGTGCGGGTGAGCGTGAGCCGAGCGGTGGGAGGAAAAGGTTCGCACTCGCTGGTGATGGCTGATGAGAGGCCACTATTAAAAAACAAAACACTACTAGAAAACAAAGCAAAGCAAAGAGCCAACCAAAACAAAACAAAAAAGGAAGCTCACCCCTTCCATAGTTTTGCAGCCCAGCGTGGTGACAAAATGCATGCATAACGCTTGCCCAAAACAAACCATGCCCAAAACAAAACATGGTCTTCACGTGACTGGCTGCGCGCCTTCTGTGAGGAATGATGTAAAGTGGGCCTCCTGACCTGCTTAGGGACGTATGAAACACTTGCTGAGCAAAGGACACCGAGCAGACTAAAGAACACAGACAGTCTACCATACAATACATTTTAAAAATTAACTACTTTAATCCTAGGTTGGTTTTTTTGTTTGCTTGTTTGCTTGCCTGTTTTATGGGTTTTGAGTTTTGTCTGGATTTTTTTTTATTTTAGTTTTTGTGGGGGGAGTTGGTTTTTTGGAGGTATTTTTGTTTGGTTTTGGTTTGTTGGTTTAGGTTTTTGTTTGGTTTTTTTTTTTAAGTTAAATTTGGTACTACTTAAATCAAGTTGGGATCATTCTTTTCATAGTTGAAACACTGGTTAACATCAAACTCCAGGGATATTTATAGCTCATGCTTGGAAAAACTGCTGAATTGCAAGGAAGACAGCAGAGATAGCTTCCCCATGTGAGAACAGTGCAAAACAAGCTACGCGTAAATCCCACCCCGTACTTCCTGTTCAAGTGAACCCCAAGCCAGATTGTGTGGCTAGCAGGAGGACTGCCCAACTGTTCTGCAAGAAAACTGCTGTGTAATTGAATCTCAGGCTGTGGATGGAAACAAGGCAGCAGACACTTAACATCCTGAAATCCAGCTGTGCAGAAGGTTGGTTGAACCAAAACTCTCGTCTCTATGTATCCCAGCAAATTCACCATTGTCTTTTGCCTCTGAGCCACTCTTAGAATCCAAGTGTACGTTGTGGTACTTGGCCACTAGAAGATTTTAGTTGATGAGTCAAGTCTATCCATCTGCTATCACAGGAATTTGAAATGCAACCTTGTGTTGGTGCTATGAAAGTGAATTAAACTGAAAGCCACAAAAGTAGAGTTGCATGAATAACTGGTTTTTTCAGCATGTAAGCATCTAGTCTTACTCTTGCAAGCTTGTCTTGAAAGACATGAAAGCTGTCCATAGTTACTACTATAACAGATAGATGATTTAATTGCACTTCTGTATTTAATAGCATTCTTAGTCATCCACTACAATCCTCAGGATTATGCCTAGGAAAAACGTTTTATTGTAAGAACTGTAAGTGAGCCAAGCAGAAGTGTAGAGGTTCCTTCTGCTCCCTCATGAAAACTGCTGCCACAGCTGACTTCACAAAAGGGTGTTCAGTCTCTGTCCTGCAGTGTTTGTTTTGTGGCTTTCTATTCTGATGACACATTATCTTTTGGGCAAAGAGTGTCTCTTCCTCCTTGCCTGGACAGTGCAGTGTCTAGAAAAACAGAAACCAAAATTAATTAATTAATTCAAATTAATTTTTAAGCTCTTGGTAAATCTGTAAGACAAAGGGAGTATTAAATTCAGCTCTTTAGGAAACTTCCACCTCACACTACACTGAATCTTCCTTTTATTGCCTTGAGGCATACTTCAGTCTGTACTTGCACGTATGAAATAATAATAACATGCACAATTTTATAAAACTTAGGCATTATAGAACATTATACTACACGAATCAATAACTTTCACTGCTGTTGCAAACAAGGGCATGGCTAACAAACTTAGTGGATTTGCATTTTGTTAGGTATAACTCCCAATTCCTTTCTAAAAGGTACTGATAATACATCAGGATAGATTTCAGGATGCAGAAAAGAAACTGCATTACACTTAAAATCTTGTTTGTAGACAAAGAGAAAGCACACCTTATATAAAACTAAAGTCAAGGATTTGTTGGAAATGTAACCGAAATCCTAAGTGTCTAATTATTTTTAGTCCAGCACTAATTGTTACACAAAAAAGAAAAAATAATGGTGTATATGCACACGCTTACTTTCTACCCCTTTTCCTGCTGCTATGCTCACCCTCACTCTTCTGCAGCCACTCTGGTTCCTGAGGTTGGTGGTTTCGTTCTTGGGTGGTAGTGAGAGGAGAGGACATTACAGCAGGTTGCCAGCATCTGGAGCCCACCTCTGGGAGGAATATGATGTTTAGATTGCTGGTTTCTTCTTCTTCACTTTGAGGGACTGCACTCACACTTGCGATTAATTCTTAGGTTTTTCTGGTTGTCTGAGGCTCCATATTACGTTCGAATGTACTATATAAGATACTGCTTAAATATCTTGGATTCTTTGTTCTGCTTTCCCTCTAGGTGACTCTAAGTGGGGCTCCTTGGGTAAAATGACCTGAAGGCAGTCCCTAAACGATTTGTGCTGTTAGCAGCCTTGGCGGGGTAAAAAAAAGTTTTAACTACCCAAAGAATCCTCCAAGGATTGGACATCGATTTGTTCAACTAATTGAACAAATTCGTTACAATTATCATGTAAGTTCTTGCCATTCTCAAATTTCATCATTTGCCTTCTCCTGGTGTAGTGGAAAGTAATTTGGAGGGAGTACGTAGTATCCTATAATGAGCAGAATCAAAGAATAAGGAAAGAAAATAACTCTCCATCTATTATCACATGACATCTGATTGTATCTAAAATTAACTGAGATCTCCTGCTATTGATTACAGATATGCTACCTGACTGCCTTCATAGTTGTTCCCCATGTATCCCATTAAAGTTATTAACCTAAAATGTATCTCCTTGAGTGAAAAAGGGAGTGCAGAAGTTACGAGAAAAGCTGAGGGAACGGTAATCTGTTGATCGAAAGGAGGATGAACAAGCTGAAAGCTTTCAGTTTGCCTTAGACATTCCAGAGTAGCACATCTGCCATTAGCCATAAATTCCTCGGGAGAACAGACACACTTCTCTTTTTTCATTAGGGTGATCCAAAACAGAGCTTCGATGCAATGAAAACAGTGGCGATTTTGTCTCACAAAGCAGCCTACTCTGTTATTTAGACAAAAAGATGGTGTGTTAAGGAGTTTGCACAGTGGGTGAAATTTAACTCATGAGCCGCTCATTTCAGGTGCTGCTTCAGGAACTTGTGAATAGCTTTATACACTTTCCTAAGAAATGCTCCCACCCCAATTTCTTCATCCTTGGACATTGTGTGTTTTGCTGAATACTCACGGAAAACTAATAACTGCCAGCAGCTGTCTTTACTACTTGCATGAAGCACAGCATAATATATATCACCTAGTTGTGCAGTTTTAACCTCACTGTGAGCCAGAGAAACTGCTTGAGTTTCTTAACTGCCTTATCCCGTCTTGATGCTCCTGAAAAATGAGCAGCTAGAAAGGACAGGGCTTAACAGACAATGGTTAAGGGGAAAATAACCAAGGCATTAGTTCAGAGACCACTTTCCAAAATTCTCCAACTGCTGCAGGAATTTTACTTAGTATGCAAAGCTCCTGCTAGACATTCAGAATTCCATGTCTGGTGTGACTTCTCTGCAACAAAAGACAGAAGTTCTCAAACAAGTTTTTCAGATAGTTTTTCTGACGAGGGAAATCTGTTTCGCACAGTGGAACAGCTTAATGAGTATTATCAGGTTTATGAAATGGCATATACTTCCTGTATGTTTTTCTTATCGAGCATTGTTGGATTATGCCACAGCACGAAGAGAGATACAGAGAAGACACACACTGCACTAGCAGCTCAGAAACACAAGCAGAAGTGTCAGAGTACTTGCCACCATTTTAATAGATGTATTGAACTGATGTGAGTCCATTGATGTTCTCCTGCACTCCAGCAACACCTTCTAAATCAGGAATTTATCTTTTTTTCTTTCCTCTATCAAGTCTGGTATTACAAAAAAAAACCCAAAACGGTGGGGAAGGGGGGTTGTGCTTAAGTTTGGGGGTTTGTTTTATTTTGTTTTTCTAAACATACAAACTGTTCAGCCTAATTTCAGGAAAGGTGTACGTGCTGTTAGTTACTATGCTAACGCTTGAAAAAGTGTTTGTAAGCAGTAAAATGATTAACGTCTTAGCTGGGGTTCCGCCACAGCGTGGATTTCACCGCTGTCAGGCGTTTCCCGAGCAAACCCTGCAGGGACAGCTCCACGTGAGGGAACCCAGGAGCGCTGAGGGAGCCGCGCGGGGCCGCGTCACGCCCGCGCGCCCGGCCGCCGAGCCGCGCGCCCATTGGTTGGTCGCGGGACACGTGGGCAGCCGGCCGCACGTGTGCGGTGCCCTTAAGGAGGTGTCGGGTGCGCGGCGCCATCTTGTGTGCCTGCGGAGCTGCGGCGGCCGAGGGAACGTGGTAGGTCTGGGGTTGGGTGCCGCTCTTATGGAAGCGGGAGGCTTTTCCCCGGCAGGACCCCCCTCCCTCCCATCCCCACCGGCGCAGAGGCCGGGTTGGGTCGCCTTCACTCTCGCCCGCGGGCAGGGTGTGCGAGGTTCGGTGCGGGGCGCCATTTTCTCTCCTTGTCGGACCCTCCGGAATCGGGCGGGAGGCGGCTGCTGATGTGTTCTGTCTCCTGCAAGCAGGTCCGGCAGGGCACAGCATGATTGAAGAGGACTGGAATGCGGAGACAGGGGACGAGGCGTTGCTCCCATCCCTTGAGAAGGTATGGGGGAGGGGAGAGGGCAGCAATTATTAGGCTGTAGTGTATTTACTTCTTTTCCTTTCCTTTCCCATCCCCTCTCCGTGCAGCCTGCGTGGCTGGTGGGCTGTGGTGTCCCCTGTTCCTGTGATTCCTGAAGCTCCTGGAGGAACTTCCCCTTAACTTGGTGCTGGAAAGACAGTGTTTTTTTAACAAAGAGTAGCAGTTTCAGTCTCTGAAAGTGTTGAGGTTCCTTGCCTCCCTGGAAGCTCCTGGGACGTGGTTGGTGTGGGTGATTATTGTTACTCTTCCCGATGCTCGATGCTGCCCCTTTACATTGGATTGTGAAAGGATGCATACTTTTTGGAAATAAAATGTTCTCGTAAAACCGGCACATACTAGTAACTCATTAATTACCACGTATGACCTAGGAACTGAGTACCTGTGTGGATAGGCTACTGGGTCAGGATAGGCTGGAAAAGAAGTAGAGCTAACTTAGGCAGGGTAGAAACTTAAAACCGCAGATCAGTGTTGATTAGGAGTATTCCAGTGCAATTTTGTAAGTGCTGAAGGAGGTTGGTGGTTCACGTTGCATGTCCTTTTTGCCTTCTAATGTATTCCTCTTTTGTGTATACGAGGTATAGTGTTTTTCATGTAACATAAACTGAGAACAGATTTCTGGCTTTTGGGCTATTAGTAGGCCACAATTTCTTGCACAAATCAGATTGGTTTGTTGTTGCTGGCTATTGAACAGTGAAA
This sequence comes from Myiotriccus ornatus, assembly GCA_036023395.1. Lineage (NCBI taxonomy): Eukaryota > Metazoa > Chordata > Aves > Passeriformes > Tyrannidae > Myiotriccus > Myiotriccus ornatus. The sequence goes on along the minus strand of JAYRBT010000093.1, from coordinate 54,329,041 downwards.
GGGCAGCGTTGGAAATGCATTATTGGAGACTTGCAGAACCGTATCTGTTGATGAAGGTGTGGATTAGACGTGAGCTGTATCTTCCCTCTCGAAGGCGTCCTTTCAGCTGTTCTGTTTGCTGTCCCTTCCTGCTGGCAGTCACAGAATTGCTATTTTCATTTTACCACAGCAACCAGTAGAACATGAGTGACTGTCTCAGCTGTCTTCTGTTTTTAAGTTAACACAGTGCCTCATGTTGTTCCCAAATTTCATGGTCTTAGATGCAGAGCTGATGTAGAAAGGGTGAGCAGTGTACCTGTGTAAGGACTGTAGATAGGACTTTGAATATACTTTACAATATATTTTTGCAAATATGGTAGGCAGCCATAGGAGTTTGCTGCAACTGAAGAGGTTTCCTCTGCACCAACAGTTTGCTTGCTGCTGTTTTGTTCATGTACTGTAGTGCTCGTTGTATACTTTATGAGCTTGACAGCTGTATATAATGTGATTTCTGGTAACAGTCAGATGCTAACAGTATGCTGTTTAAAATACTGAAATGTAATAAACTGAAGCGAGCAGAGGAGTGTGAGAGTCTGCATTTCAGGAGGTTCGGAAGGCAACTTTTCAAGGGGAAGACATAGCACTGTATCTGTGTTTATGTACTTTGCTGGACCTGAAATTATCGTGATTTTGTGCCTTTTTTTTTTTTTTTTGTAGGTTAGCTTGTTTGAAAGACCAAATGACCTCTCTTGTGGATTCAGGCCAAGTGTAGGCTCATTCGGTATGTGAAAGGCACTTCTGACTGGCATTTGGGGGAGTTGATCTCTTGAGCAGTTCACAAGATTAAAGGAAAATACAATATTATCATTGTGATATTTTAATGTGTTCCCTATGGAGTAGCAGCATCAAATTATAGAGAGAACATAATGAATATACTTTTTTTGACTTTCAACCTTCATTCATTTACTTATTTACTATTTTACTTTATTTACTTGTTTATAATACAATATATAACTTCTACTGAGTCAAAGATAGCTATGAATGTTAACTCAGTTATTTTTTCTAATTCTAGGTACTGATGAATTTTTGAACAGACAATGTCAACCAATGAGTAGTTTTGGTAAAGGAAGGAATTTTGCAGCCAAAGGTAACTTCCTCTAATGGCTAGTCCTATATTATATATTAAGTTTTGCTTATTAAGGTGCTCAGTTTTGTTGTATCAGAGCCAAACGAGTATTTGTGACTTAAGAGAGTAATTCAGGTCCTTATTTCTGCATAATGTAGGCACTCAGTGTCACCCCTTGGTTTTGACTGCACAACACAGGGTATCGCACTGCATTTCCCAGAAGGCAGGACTCAACATCTAAAATTGATGTTTTGTTGACCTCTTGCTTTGATTCTGTTTTGCCCGGGGAGGGGTATTTTTTGATAGTTTTGTTGTCATGTAGTATAAAAGTCAAGCTGAGTATTAGTACTCATATGTATACTGTGTGAGGGACCGTATCAGTGCACTTCTGTGAAAGACCTGAAAGCTTGCTTTCTTTAGTATCCATAAAGCAATATTCAATCCCTGTCCTCATACTGCTTACAGTGGTGAGTGCCACACCTGTATGCAGTGCACCTTGAGGAGGCAGCTTGGCAGTACTGCTGCATGTGCTTCCACCTGGTATGTGCAATATACAGGGGCAGTGGGAGCTGCTGGCTAATTCTGTGTCATGGGACTGGTTATAAAACAAGAAAGATTAAAATTCTAGTCCTGGTCTGGGCTGGTTTATCAAAAGTTCTGACTGCAGAACAGCTGTGGAGCCACTCAGTGTTACGTTTATTGCAGTGATTTAACCCCAGCTGGCATCTAAGCCCCTGTACAGCTGCTTGCTCAGTTGAAGAATAAGGACTAAGGAGAAAATTCTGGTCTAAGCTGAGTGCTTGGACCTTGGACAACACCTAAAACTGTTCAGTGTAAAATGAAAAATACCTTATTTGTGCATATAACTCTTTACTTCCCTCCCCATCAGGAGAGTGATTAAAGAAAGGGATTAGAAATAAAAATACACTAAACACTTGTCACTGCTGACTTAGTAAGCAATTCTGAGTCATAAAAAAAAAAAGAAGTTGGTAGATCTGAAAGGCACACTTTCAAATCTGCAGATACTGGTTGTGAGAACTGAGAAGGTGCAAATGCTGTCAGTTGCGTTCTGACTGAACCAGACAGAGGTCGGAATGAAAGAATCACAGAATCAGCTAGGTTGGAAAAGACCTCTGAGATGATGGAGTCCTACCTTTGAACCAACACCACCTTGTCTACTAGACCATGGCACTCAGTGCCACATCCAGTCTTTCCTTAAACACATCCAGGTGACTCTACCACCTCCTTGGGCAGCCCATTCCAATGCCCAGTCACTCTCTCTGTAAAGAACTTCTTACCAATATCTAACCTAAACCTCTCCTGGCACAGCTTAAGGCTGTGCCGTCTTGTCCTATTGCTAGTTGCCTGGGAGAGGAGACCGAGGCCCACCTGGCTCCTAACCTCCTTTCAGGGAGTTGTAGAGAGTGATGAGGTCTCCCCTGAGCCTCCTCTTCTTCAGGCTGAACAACCCCAGCTCCCTCAGCCTCTCCTCATAGGACTTGCGATCCAGATACTTCACTGGTCTTGTTGCCCTTTTTTGATTTGCATCTGCATCAAAGCTGAAGAATTGAATGTTTGTGGCATATATGCATGTAAAGTGAAATACTTATATCTGACGTTTGATTTACGTCTTGAAATCATACAGGAGAGCAGTACTCTTCTTGTCAGACTTCCTGGCAAAAAGTACTTTTTGTCTTCATTGTTTCATGTGTTTAGGCAAATCACTTAGTTATGTTTGATTACTTTTTTTGTGGATTTATGAAACAAGGAATGAGAAGAATTAAAGCCTGCACATGTGATATTAGGGAAACTAAATTGCTGTGTTCTATACTGCACTGCAGGTGTTCAAGAAAGAAACACAGAAGATGCTAGTACACAAAATAGGGGGTCTAAAGGATTCCATGGTGGCTTTGGACGAGGTAAGAGTAAGTTTTTTGTATCAGCTAGTTTGTAGGGGAACAGCGTATGTCTTGCCATTCTTTCTGGGTTTGCTTGCTCCCTGAGAACTACCAGTACAAGGGTGAGTGCTGTGAAATGGCTTATGTTCTTCATCCAGGTAAAAGGCACTTGATCTGTACATGCAGAATTGGGCAAACTAATTTATTGTGTCCTGTGCTGTACTGCAGGTTTTCAAGGAAGAAATGCTGTAGAAGGTTCTAGTACAAATACAAAAAATAAAGGGTTTAAAGGATTTCATGGTGACTTTGGACAACATGAGAGTAAGTGTTTGGGGTTTTTTTATATTAACTGGTTTGTACAGGAACAACATACACTTGGCCATTCTTTCTGGGTTTGCTTGCTCCCTGATGTGGCGATTTGACCCCAACTAGATGGCAGGATATCCACCAAGCTGCTTTCTTACCCTGCCTCTGCAGAGTAGCAGAGGAGAGGGAAAAAAACCCAGTAAGGAATTCACGAGGATAGATAAGGGCAAAACAGACTCAGTGTAGGGAATAAAATTTATTACTACCAAGATAAAAACTGAGAGAGTGAGAAATAAAACAGTCTTAAACAAACACCTTTCTCCCCTTCCCCTGTTTTCTTCCAAGTTCTCCCTCCTCCCCCCAGCAGTGCAGGGAAACAGGAAGGGGTTTTGTAATCAGTTTGAGGCCCCCCTTCTGACTGCAGTTCTTGCCAATCAGCTCTCCTGTGAGTTACTCCTCCATCGGGTGCAGGGGGGATCTTTGTACCCCAGTGATTTTCTGTGGGCTGCAGGGGGACATGTGTCACCATGGTCTTCACCACAGATTGTAGGGGTCATGGCTCTGAGTCCTTCCCCTGCTTCTGTGGGGTCCCTCCCCACGGGAAACAGTCTTTGATGGACTTCTCCCTGTGGGTCCATCCACCCCTTGGGCAACAGTTCTCTTCAGTCTGCTGCTTCGTGGGTCATTCTGGACAAGTCCTACCTGGAGCTGGCTATCGTTGGCTTTTTTTATAAGACAGTGAAACTTCTAGCAGCTTCTAACTAAAACCACTCTATAGCCCCCTCTGCCTATAAAACTGATGACACCTGAGAACTACCGGTACTAGGGTGAAAGCTACAAAATGGCTTCTGTTCTTCAACTGTGTGGCTGTGTTGTGGAACAGGAATGGGGTCTTTTAGGAAAAAGTATCACCTTGAGTATAATACAGCATAGGTTGGGGTTAACAATCCGTTGGCACTGTTGCACTTCTTGATGTCATGTAACAGCAGATTCTCTTTGTCATTACAATATGATAGACCAGCTGAATAGTTTTTGGCAAAAAAGTATTTAGTCTTCGGTTTTTTCATGTATTTAGGTAAATCAGTTATATTGTTCTTTTTATGGGAATTAATAAGGAATGAGAAGAAAAATTTCCAGATAAAAGGTGCTTCATCTGCACATGTGAAATTAGGCAAAGTAAGTTATTATATTCTATGCTGCACTGCAGGTTTTCAAGAAAGAAACGTTGTAGAAGGTTTTAGTACACGAAATAGAGGGTCCAAAGGAGTTTGTGGTGGCTTTGGACAAGGTGAGAGTAAGTTTTTTGTATTTACTGGTTTGTATGGGAACAACATACATTGGCCATTCTTTCTGGGTTTGTTCCCTGAGAACTACTAATACAGGGGTGAAAGCTATGAAATGTTTTCTGTTCTTCAGCTGTATTGTGGGACACAGATGATGTCTTTGCAAAATAGTATTACTGGAAATAATACATCATAGGTTGGAGTTAACAAAGGATGTGTTGCACTGCAGGTTTCTTGGAGTAAATAGTACTGGCATCAATCGTATTTCATTATAGTAATTTTATACCCTGTCCATTACTTACAGGTATTAATAATGAGCGAAGGGTCATACCTCAGTCTGGAACTCTTGGCTCTAGAGAAAAAGAGACATTTACAGATGGTGCAGGTGAGACTTTTAGTATGGGGTGGGTTGAACTTTTCAGATTTGCTGATTGGTGATTTGTGGCAGTGCAGTTCCTTCCTAGCCCTGCTAAATGCTGTCACTGTGATTGTTCTCCTTATTAAGAACCTTTTGCAAATGTTAGATATTTTTTTTGTATGCCTGCAAAAGACATGTTTGTAACTTGTATGAATTTTAGTGATTGGATTTTCAAAGCTGTTGTCTATTACTTTTTTTTCTTGGTCTTGCTCCTATTGGCTCAGTTAATGTACAGTGAAGCAGAGGTACTAGCCCCAAAATTGGAAGTAAGCCTTAAGAACTTGCTCAGTTTTTGAAACAGTCACTCTGCACTTCTTTTTACCCTTCCTATAAGTGGAAGTATTTTAGGTTTGTCCAGACTGACAAATAGGGTATGTAGCTCAGAGAGGCCAGTTATTCCTGATTAAACTTTATTTTGATTTTTTGTTTTGTTTTCTACAAGGGATTTTTCCCTCACAGTCCTGTACTCTGCCGCTGATGCTGCTGTACCTTGTTACTTGTATGTTGTGCTATCTTAGAGCATAGTAATTTTTCATTCATAGAAGTAGCATAATTCAAATTAGAAATGCCATTAAACTGTGTGATGGATAGTGGATGGCTTTCATCTCCATGAAAGAACATTTTGTGTGATAGTGGTGAAAGAATTTTTCATGGTAAAAAGGACAGATAAACGATTCTTTACTCAGAGGGTAGTGAAGCACTGGGGCAAGTTACCCAGAGAGGTTGTGGGTACCCCATCCCTGGAAGTGTTAAAGGCCAAGCTGGGTGAGGCTTTGAGCAACCTGGTCTAGTGGGTGGTATCCCTACCCATGGCAGAGAGGTTGGAACTAGATGATCTTTAAGACCCCTTCCAACCCAAACCATTCTGTGATTCACTGATTGGTATATGTTTTCAGAAGTGCTCCTTAATATACAAAGAACAATTGATTTGCTTCTATTTGACTTAGTTCAAGCTAAGTTTTTCAGATTTTTAGTTCAAATAATGATTTTTAGGAACTGAAATGTTTATAGAAGCAGCATGCTAATGGTCCTAGTGGACATAATAATACATCCTTAACATAGGATAGTAATTCCTTTCTCATGACCACAGGGTAAACTGTTAGCATGTGAAGACTGTTTTGCTTATTAGTATGCAGCAGTTGCACCTGTCTGTATAGAAGTTTGTGTTTGTGTTCTTCATAAGGAGTAGTTTGTTGCATGGGAAGTATGTCCTTGGATCCTAAGAGCATGTGTCTGGATGATAAAGGATTTTTTGACCAGCTCTTAAAAGTAAGGTCCTTGAGCAAATGTGAGACAAGAATGCTTTACAGAAGTCTGACTTCATTTATGAGTGTTAGGTCTAGTAGTATAAAACTAAGTTCTGATAGAGTCAATTTACGGAATTTTGTGCCTTCCTGGAAAGTTGAGGGAAATCCAAATGACACCTCACTGAGCTTCAGTAGCTCCATACTTGAAATAGTTTTACTTTAGCTTTTCTTGATATTGTTCATGAACTTAAATGGTTGTGTTCTTAAGGTCCAAAGGTGACGTATGTGCCCCCTCCTCCACCTGATGATGAACAAGCCATCTTTGCACATTATGAGACAGGAATGAATTTTGACAAGTATGATGAAAATATCGTTGAAGTCTCAGGACTGGACCCTCCAGCAGCGTTAACAGTTAGTAAACTGATTAATTGCAGAGCATGATTTTGCAAGGGTGTTTAATTTAATTTACTGAGTTTAATATTGGCTGCTAATGAAAATACTAATAAAAATTAAGAGTATTGCAGACAGTATGACCTTGGAAGGAGGTGTTGCCCATTTGAAAGATACAAATTTGAATTCACAGTAACACTGACAAACTACATAAATGTTCCAGAGAAAATAATACTGGATACTTAGGAAAAATAGTAATTAAATTGCAGAAGAATACCAGTTTAGATATTGAAAGAAAGAGGTCTTCAGCAGCGGTTGCTGCTACCAGCGGAAGGCTGGTAGAGTTATCTTACTGAAATTTTTCACTGGGGGATCTTTAATAATGTAAGTGAATGTGTGTTGGAGAAGTGTTGGTTTGGACAGAGAAGTGTTTGAAAATAATTTCTATCCCTATTCTCTGTGGCTGCAGTTTATTGTTTAGCGTACAACTTTGCTGCTTCTCCATATGCGTGGCCAGTGTTTAAAAAAGAAAAAAAGCCCTTTCCAGGGAAAAGAAAGAGGAAGGACGTACAAAGGGGTTATTAGCACCTGTGTTGAAAGGGAAGATACAGAAATGTTTTCACCATTAGTCTTCTGAAAGGCTTTTTCACTGAAGGTAGTGATTTTTGTCATACATGGTGTTTTTTGGTCCTGGGTAAGAATATTGCTTTAGCTCCCCTTCCTGTTTTTAGCAGAGAGACTGTGTCTATTTCCTACATGAAATGAAACTGAACAGCTTAAGTTCGTTTTCATAGCATGCTATGGTATGAGTTTACCTGCTTGAATCCAGATGTATGGCTTCTGAGCAGTTTTCTCTCACAACTGATACATCAGCTGAAAGCCTTCTGTCCTATAAACAATGTTACTGAGTGGCATGAGCAGATTTAAGAGACGTTTGGAACTTTCACCTATAGGAACCTTGGCAATCTAGATGACTGGTGAGACTCTCTCTAAAGTTAATGCTTTTAGTTTTTGGATGTCTGTATCATGTGTTAAGTTTCTCTGGCTTTCTAACTTCTGTGATTGTGTAATAACCTGATTTTTTTTCTGTTACAGAGTTTTGCAGATGCCAACATCTCCCATACTTTAACAGTGAACATTGCTAAAGCTGGATACTCTAAACCTACTCCAGTGCAGAAGTACAGCATTCCTATTGTATTGGCAGGGCGGGATTTAATGGCATGTGCCCAGACAGGATCAGGAAAAACTGTAAGCATTATGTATACTACTGTGAACTTTCAGGTGGATGATTTCAGTCTTGCATGTGCCAGATGCTTCACAGCTTGTAATCTAGTAATGTAACACTTGGATAGCAATGGCAGGTGTAGTATTAAGCACAGATACAAATGATGTCACATATTGGGTTGGATTTCCTTTTAGTTTCAGTGAACCCACTGTCTTGATACAGTGGGCCAGCCTTCAGGGCTGCAGATACAGATTCAGAAGTATAGGCAGGCATTGTATTTCTAGATACTGATGATGTGAAAACTCAGCAGTTGGAAGTGTGGAGTTCTTTCAGTGTTGTGTGGAGTTTTGTCTTGTTTAGTGTATTTTTGGTGGTGATTGGTTGTTTGTTTTCTGGTTGGTTTGTGTGTGTGAGTTTTGTTTTCGATGTTTTTGTGGGTGTTTTGAGGGGTTTTTTAGAACTTAGCCAGATTGTAACACTGTGTTGTGCTAGTTTGCCACACTTGGTTTGATGAAGTCTGATCTGCACCAGGCTTGGTTTTAAGTAATTCAGTATTAATCACAGAACAGTGTTAAGAGTTGATACTGAGTTGAAAGTTGTCTCAACTTGTTAAACGGCGTGATGTACCCAAATCTAACCATGGACAGCTGATGTATGAGAATGTGTTGTGGTTTTGCTCTGGGTCAATTTTTCTCACCCCCCACACAATTACTATTAGTTGAGAGAAGGTTTATGCAGAC
>JAYRBT010000093.1:54290417-54320329 GCA_036023395.1 Myiotriccus ornatus | reverse complement strand
GGTTACCCAGGCCCTGAAGGTCTTCTCTTCCATGGACTGCAAGGGCACACTTGCCTACCATGGATCTTCACCACAGAGCCGCAGGGGATAACAGCTTTTGAGTCCACCCCTGTTTCCTGTGGAGTCCCTTCCCACGGGAGAACAGTCTTTAATGGACTTCTCTGACGTGAGTCCATCTCTCGGACAACAGGTCCTCCATTCTTTGCTGTCTCTCAGGGTCATGAATCTTCAGCACCAGCCTGGATCCCACACTCGGATCCCAGCTCAGGGTCACAAACTTCCAGCACCAGCATGGATCCTTCACTTGGATCCCAACATCTTACCCGAGCCGTTCTGCTCCAGTGGAAGTCTCTGTCCATGGCCTACAAGCCTCCAACAGGATTCTGTTTCATTTCAGGCCTTCTCATGAAGTCTCAGCTTCCTCATACATCCAAGCTTACTTATTTCAATGTAAGCTCCTCTACAAGCTGCATGGAGTCACCCCAGTAATCTTCCACAGGTGGCAGGGATTTATTTTTCAGCCTTTTCCCTGCTGAAGGGAGAGAGAGCGAGTGAGAGAGGTGGAAGAAGTAGCCCCCCCCTTCCAACTTTTCTCTCCTGCTCCTGCCAGCTTTGGCTTCGAAAGCTGTGCTATCTCCCTCTCTGGAATTCCTTTTGCAGTACGTCTTTTCCAGGTTCTTTTCTAAAGGGTTTTTTTTTTCTACTCTCCTACAGGAGAGAAGGGAGGCTTCAGTGCCACACCTGCCCCCGGCCCAGGGCCGGGGGAGGAGGGGGCCTAGTCCCTACCTGGGACCTGACACCACTCCCTACATGGCTCCCAATTTCATCTGCGCCACCACCTTCTCTTCCATTTTCTTAAATATGTAATTAGCAAAGGCGTTACTGAAACTTTTGATTGGCTCTTTTCTCTGGAAATCACTTGGACAAAACCATCCTCAGCCTCGGGGGCTGGCTGGTGGGCAAAACCACGACAGAATGTTTGTTTGGTTATGAAGTGTAGCTTTTTGCTGTTCAGTGGCATTGTAGAATCTTGGTTTTGATGTAATGTAGCTTACTACATTTCTGAAAAATCTCTTCTGTCTGTAGAAAGGCAGATGTCCAACGCTTACGCTCTAAATATTCTGAATGCTCTTGGAACTGCTGTACAGATGCAATTTTGGGGTTAACTAATCTTGCATGGAAGTAAGTGTGCTGGTGTAGTATGAAGTTTGTAAGTACGTGTTAAGGACCTGTTTTGATCATCGGTACAGAATTATCAGTGTATGTCATCAGTGTATGGAACTGCCTGAAGAACTGAGAAGTTAGCCACTGCATGCCTGTGTTCCTGTAATACTAGACTCTTGAAATCCAGAGGGATACTTTCATATTGCTTAAATAAGGAGAAATAAGCTTCTGTGTCCTGTAGTGTGTTCAGGTCAGTCCTATTGCAGTCTTATTTCCTTGATTGTGTACACTATCATTCAAGCTTTAAGATTGATACACTCAGCTTTTAGCATGACTGATGAAAGCTAAACAGCATAAATACTGCCAGGTTTTTTTGTTGTGTTTTTTTTTTTTTTTCTCCCCAGGCAGCTTTTCTTGTACCGATTGTGGCCCAAATGATGAGAGATGGTGTAACTGCCAGTAGCTTTAAAGAGCAGCAAGAACCGGAATGTATTATTACTGGGCCAACTAGAGAACTAGTAAATCAGATCTTCCTAGAAGCAAGGAAATTTGTGTATGGGTAAGCTTTTACACTGTTGCCTGGTATTACTTTGCCTAAATCTACAAATTACAACTTTGCCTCAATCAGCAGTGGTGATTTTTTTTTTTTTCATAAATACTTGTAAAATTTTTTTGTGCCAGTCAAATTATTACAAAGACTTGAGTTCAGATTATGATGAGTTTAGATTATAATACTAGCCAGCAGATTTCTTACTAGGATTTAAACTCCTAATCTTCCTGGTATTGAGGTGGGTGGGTGAATAGGAGATAAGAACTAAACTTCATCACGTAATACTGATGGGAAAAATGAAACATCTTGCATTAAGTGTTAAGAAAACTTTCTTTTTTGACCATCCAGGAGCCACTCTGGCAGTCACAGTCACACTACCAGGGATTTTACTGCTGTGTCCAAAGCCCCTTCACAGCAGGTGGCTCCAGTGACCCCATGGGTGCCTCACTTTACTCCCTACACACACCGCTCAATCAGACAAGGTTTCCACACCGACTTGACCCCAAGTTTCCCACAGGAGAGTCTCAGATCTCTGTTTTCTTTAAGTAATTTAACTGTTGTGCAGCAACATGCAACAGCTCAAGCTGAATGTCTCCATGAAGGGACCCCTGAAAGAAGGAATCATTAGGCTTTTATACACTCAGTGTATGTATGTGATATTCTGGGGTCTTTTTACTGAGTTGTTGGCTCCTGCTGAGTCTCTGAGTGTCAGGTCACCTGGCTAATGATGCAGGTCCTTGTGCCCCTTGTTGAGCAAAGCATTGGTGCCCAGTTCACAGCCTTTTGCTTGGGCTCCAGCCATTTCCACCCACCCAGAGCTCAATCTGCAGCTCGCACTGCAACTGCACATTGAGCTACCTGCACTAGACTTATTCTTCAACATGAAGAAATTGATGAGCTTACCCTATGTAATTTATACTTGCTTTATTTTCATCTTAATAAAACCAGAGATATGTGTTAGGGGTTTTAGTTAACTTTCAGTGATGGTTTCTAGTAACTCTTACTTCCCTGTGTTTCTGGTCTTAGAGAGACATTTCCTAGCTCGTGGAAACTCTTCTAGCTTTCAAAACAACAAAAGATCTAAACCTGTCATTGAGCCCTGGGATGTTGTATGAGAGTACATTTGTACTAGTTTTGTCACTGATCTTTCCACTGCTAAGTAATAGGTTTCACCAGTGCACAGAATAGAATTAAATCTATTGTCTGTGACAGTTTGTTGCTGTTAGGAGGTGCAGTGCAGAACATCTTGAGTGCAAAATCTGGTGGGGTAAATTAATACTTGGCTTTGTTCAAGCAAACTTATGCTTGGAGGCTGTCTGCCTTTGAAAAGTAGGATCATGTTTGCCTGTGTACTTATTAAGCATGTTATTAAGAACAGCATATTAATCTCTGAAACTCTTCTAACTTTGTAGCTGAACAAAGTTTAGCTGTTCATCATCATTGTAGCTAATTTTGTTCAACTAGATGCATATGATTTCACAATAAAAGAGCTTTTGAGTCTAGAAAACTTCTGCTACATCTGGCCTGCAGTAAAAACAAGATGACCTCTGTTTGGGAGGCAGTCAAGCAGTATCGGGCTGTGAATCTGTTGTCTCTACAGAATTGCATGCATGTTGCTCAGTTCAGATGTATGGTATTCTTAAGTTTTTTGGTTTAATTCACAAAAAGGAATATGACATATATATATAAAAAGTGGATAAATATTGAAATTGTAGAAGTCCTCAATGCCTTTATATTCTTGACTAAAGCTTTCTGAAGGGTTTTTATCAACCCTGGTAAAAATGTACTGTGTTTGTATTCACTGTTGCTGCATATGAAGCTGAATTAGTATCTTCAAGAGAAGACAGTTTGGATTTGAGTATAAAAATGCTCATTGCATGCATACAAAGACCTTAGTGAAAGGCTATAAAGGTAAGCTTGTAGATCTGCTTCACAGCTGCGTAAGGTAGTTCTTGCTTCAAGAGGTGGTTTTCTACAGAAGAGTATCTGGTGTAGCTGTACTTGGTGGATCTAACCAGAAAGCTTAGTGAGAAGAACACTGAGTATTGTAGTCTTCAAGTGAATTTGCAGTCTAATCCTTGTGTCACACACTGTATGGCCAGTGTAATTAGTTGCTTTACAAAGATTCTGCCTGTGTATTTTTTTTATTTGGCGCTGTCCTTTTAAGATCTGCAGAGATTACTTTTGAAGCTCTAGAGGCATATAGAGAGGTGGTTCTGCTTTTCCTAAGTGTATATGTGTATAAAAGGGGATCAAGTCTAACATCATTTTGGCTGTTAGCTCTTAGCTGAAGCAAGAGGGAAGAAGGCAGATGAAATCAAGAGTTCATTCCAAGTAAGCCATCTTGGCAGCCTCTGTTACAGTGCGGGAGTGGGAACTTCATGCTTACAGTGAGCAAATTCCTATTTTTTGAGTCCTTTTGGAGCAAGCTGTACTGTACAGAGAAGAAATTAAACCACTCTAAGATTGTTTGTGGTAGATCTGATTATTTTTTTCAAATTTTCCTGGAACAATACTGCTTGCATACTTACATAGTTAATCCAGATTTTTTTCTACGTAACAGAACTTGTATAAGGCCTGTTGTAGTCTATGGAGGTACACAAATAAGCCATTCAGTTCGTCAGGTTATGCAAGGCTGTAATATACTGTGTGCCACTCCAGGAAGGCTTCTAGACATCATTGGAAGAGGAAAGGTAAGATCTTAAAATTTAATGTGAATTTCCTAAGTACTCTTATGTTTTTTACATACTGTTTTTCATTTTCAAATTTGATAGAAGCAGAGATAGAGCCATTGAAAACCAGTCAGTATGCTGCCTTTGTACAGGCGCTAAAATACAAGTGAGCTTGTCTTAGAATATGTAAGTTCCATGAGGTTTTTGAAAAAATAGCCTGAGTGTAGATCTTTTCAGTTCCTTCCAGAGCCAATTGGAAAATACCAGTCTAAATCAAAATGGCTGCAGTATTCATGGCAAGAAAATTTCGTAGTCTAAATGCATGCTTTGCTTAGTTCTGTTGTAAATTCAAATCCAAATCGCTACACATTAGATTGGTGACTCAGTGATGTTGCAGTGGACAAATGAAGTTTGGAAAAATATTTCCTGTTAATAAACTGGGTATTGGTTTTCTGCGGTTGTTAGGCTTTTAATCAAAGTGATTGGTCTTGGTCAGGACCAACAAAGTTGTAATGTCCTTAATAATGCTTTCTGGATAACTTATTTTTTCAGAACAAGAGTTTTTTTTGAGAATGTGTTTTTTTGAGAATGGGTTGTATGAGAGAACCTTTCTAAAACTCAAAGCATAATTCCAAAGTAGATATGCTTGAGTAAGAGTTGATCTTCAGATTTTGTCTCAATTTATGTTTCTAAACCAAGTTCTGAAGCACTTCATTGTGTGCATATTATTAGAATTAGGGCAAATTAAAAAATTGAGGTTGAGATGCAAATAAATACTTTGATTTGTGAGTAATTAACTTTCATTTTTTAGTAACTTCTACTTGAAAAAAATAAGTAAAAGGTGGATTTTGCCAGTGAGGAAATTTTGTAAGTATATACTGTAAGTGAACCAATACTGTTTTTCTTTGACTGAAATATTTGCAGATTAGTTTGCATAATGTGAAATATTTGGTGCTAGATGAAGCAGACCGCATGCTTGATATGGGTTTTAGCTCAGAGATGAAGAAGCTGATTCATTTCCCAGACATGCCACAAAAAGACAAACGCCAAACACTAATGTTTAGTGCCACGTTCCCTGAAGAAGTTCAGAGGTGAGTAAAGTTGAAATATATCTGAAGATGTACTTGTATAGAACTAAATACCTGAAGAGTTAAGAATAATCCTTATGTTTCTGGGCTGCAGCAAGTGCACATTGCTGGGTCACATCCAGCTTCTCATCCACCAGCAACCCTAAGTCTTTCTCCTTAGGGCTGGTCTTGATCCGTTTTTCTGTCCAGTCTGTACTCGTCCTGTCCTATTGGCTCGTGTAAAAGGTTTCTCTCCCTATTTTTATAAGCCCTCTTTAGGTAGTGGAAGGCTGCAATAAGATCTTCCCAGAGCCTTCTTTTCTCCAGGCTGAACAACTCCAGCTCCTCAGATCTCTCAGACTTGCTTTACAGGAGAGGTGCTCCAGTTCTCTGATCATCTTTGTGGCCTCCTCTGGACCTACTCTAACAGGTCCATGTCTGTCTTGTCCGGAAGACCCCAGAGCTGTACACAGCACTCCACGTGGGGTTTCATGAAGGCAGAGTCAGAATCACCTCCCCTGACCTGCTGGTCATACTTGTTTTCGTGCAGCCCAGGATGTGGTTGTGGTTCTGGGCCCAAACACTGCAGACTTTTCTAGCTTTTTAAAAAGATGTGCATATGACTGCTTGTGTTATTCCTCACAAGACAGAATAAAAATACTTGTTGTAAGGGTTGCTTAATGTAAATGAAAGTACTTGATATTAAAGCAAAAACAATCAACATAATAGACTTCATGTTGCTCAATTTTATCTCTTTTTAAGGCTGGCTGCCGAATTTTTGAAAACTGATTTTTTATTTGTTGTTGTTGGACATGTGGGTGGAGCATGCAGTGATGTTCAGCAAAATATTCTTCAGGTTTCTCAGTATCTCAAGCGAGATAAACTGATGGAAATTCTCCACAGCATAGGTAACTTTCCTTGTTGTTAATTGTTTACCAGGGAAGAAAAATTGCTTGTTTTTAAACTTTGTTTAAAAGGTCATGATTCTGTGATTTTTATTGTGTGACATGATTTACAAGACTTCTGATGAAGCTTGAAGTGGAACTTTGGGATTTCCAAGGCATATTGCGTTACAGATATTTCATAGATTCATAGAATAGTTTTATTGGAAGTGACCTCTGAAGGTTATTGAATCTAATCAAATACACAGTATTTGTCAATGTCTCATCTTTATTGAGTACTAGAAGACAAGCTTCCTAGATGGTTTTCTTCTTTATATGGTCAATTACAATTCTTTAGTATCTGGGGGTATTATCTCAAGATTATAGGTCTATTAAAATTCCTATATGAATGTTTGGGCCTGTATTTTGTTAATGGCTGGGATTTTTTCATTTTTGTTCTGAATTTATCTTACGTTTTAATGCTGAAAACTGGAACTGAGTTTGGAATTAAAATTTAGTCTGTCTGCTTTGCTATAGCAAGGGAGTGCTCATTTCTCAGAGAGCAACATTTATTTTTTCCTTTATTGAGGAGAAAAATAGAATGCATGTGTCTTCACAGGTTTCTGTATTGATCTAGAGTTTAGTTAGTTCAGCACAGTCAAGAAATTACGGTATGTGTGTATATATTAGGTGTTGATTTAAGTAAGTGCAACTCTGAATAGTGAAATGCATCATGTTTCGAACTGCAGTGGCTCTGAACTTCTGTTCAATATAGGTAATGAGCGAACCATGGTGTTTGTGGACACAAAGAAAAAAGCAGACTTCATTGCATGCTTTCTTTGTCAAGAAAATATACCAGCCACTAGCATCCACGGGTAAGTATTTTTAAAGTGATAGTCACCCAATACTATTGTGAGAAGCTTTTATTGAGAACACACATCGGTGGTTTGTGTCCGTTGTCCCCCACGAGGATTAATTCTATCCATGAATCATTACATTTAAAGTGTATCTTAAATAATACTGTAGATCTTTTGAGACATCCATCTAACCATTGCTTTCTTTGTAGAGACAGAGAGCAGAGAGAAAGAGAAATAGCTCTTCAGGATTTTCGTTCTGGAAAATGTCCAGTTCTTGTGGCAACTTCGGTGGCAGCAAGAGGTCTGGACATCGAAAGCGTTCAGCATGTAATTAATTTTGATCTTCCTTCCACCATTGAGGAGTACGTACACAGAATCGGACGAACTGGCCGTTGTGGAAATACAGGGAAAGCAATTTGCTTCTTTGATAATGATTCGGATGGCCATCTTGCACAGTCGCTAATTAAAGTGCTTTCAGACGTAAGTTTCAAATCTTACTGCTTAACTTGCTCTGCTCTTTGGGGTTTTGCTTTAATGTACTGAGCAACTGTTAGGTCTTTGGAACAGCTAGGGAACTCCTGAATTGGTACAGCAGTCAAAGTCTCTAAATTGTCTTTCCTAATTATGTAGGCCCAGCAGGAAGTTCCTCTTTGGTTGACAGAAGTTGCTTTTGAGTCTGAAAGAGGAAGACTCTCAGTTAATATCCAAAAGGTAAGTTTAGAAATGACTGGAAGTCTTGGCTTTTAGAACTTTGTCTTAGTGAAAAAAATGTGTTTAGCAGTGTATATCCTGAGTAAGGCCACCAAAACTGTTTTGACTGTAACTGCATCGCTTTTCTTCTGCATCTTCAAAGAATTCCAGAAACTAATTTTAGACAACTTGCTTGACTTGGGCTCTTATGGTGTGATCTGGTACTAACTGCCTTATTCTTGGTCTGTAGTGTCAAGAGTTAGTCTGTGGAAGAAAGGTTTGTGCAAACACATGCCAAGGCTATAGTTCCAGAAATTTCTCTACTGCCCCTGTAAAGTGGGAGCAGATAGTTGCTGATCATACAGTTACTGCTTGCTATGAGTCAGTCAGGTAACTCACTGACAAAAATCTTCAATTAATTACAGATAAATAAATGCCCCAATCTAGTTCATGCCAAAATTGTTAATATCTGTGATGAGGAGAAGCCTTCTAGTCTCTTGGTGTTGCTGACACCAGATGTTAAAATACAGCTTGAATAAAGGAGAGGGCCTCTATGGCATAGCTCTCAAATCACTCTGCAGTTAATATCTTAGGATTTAAATTCTGTGCTTACTCCTACTTTGACTAAAATTCAATTTTTCAACTGATGTTTGTTATTTAATTGCCTTTAACTAGTTGGATTTTAATTGAAAGCCTTTCCTTCATTTCTTGTTTCCAGTAAGAACTTTATCACATCTCAGTTGCATTCCAAATGTTGATACTTTCTTAGAGAACTGTGGCAGAAGTAATTGCTCTCACTTAGACTCTGACTGAAGCTTGAGTTCAAGCTCAGGCCCTTCCTTTCGTGAATTATCTTTTTCCATACTGTAATTATTGAAAGTACTGAGAGTTGATTAAACTGTGTTAATTTCACACTGAGGTCAAAAAACCTTGTGTATAGAAGGTGCATGATAAAAACTATTTAAAAACAGTGTTCAGATACATTGAGGCATGCATGCAGAAAGCTCAAATTGCTTTGCGGTGACTTTTACCATTAAATGATTGGTAATAATTCTAAACTAGGACCTCTTCTGTTTCCTAGAATAACAGAGGTAGAAGCAACATGAACCCAGGAGAAATGAAGATGGAGTACTCTGCAAGTGAAGCTGAGTCATGGGATTAAAACTACTTTATCCCAAACTGGTTTATATTCTGTTGTGCTGTAAATTAAATGTTGCATGGGAAGACAGTCTTGTGAAGACCTGGTTTGGGAAAGTGCTTTATATAAGGGTTCACTTAAACTTTGTCCTTTTTTTGTAACATGTCAGTTAAAAAGTTTGAATCTTGTGTTGTGTTGACTCAGGGATCTGTTAAACACCTCTTAAGCAATTGCTTAATAGAAATTTGAGGAGTTCAATTTGAATGTAGCCTCTGTATCAGATATTACAAAAAAACACGTATTGCACTTTCATGAACTGGTATTATTTTGACATGGGTGGAACATTTGCATCTCCATATGGAACTAAAGGTCAGAGGCTACACCCACAACTTAGTGGAAATACATGTTTTTACAGAGCTGCCATCAGAGAAGGATGGAGCCCCGTTTGTTTCTAGTAGAATGCTTTTACCTTTGACAGACAAATACACTTCTGCTGTCTCTTGTGGGAAAAGTTTGCTTTAGAACAAGCCTGGTGACTTAGGTCCAAGAGGTTTCCCTGGCTTGTAGAACCTATAGAGGATAAGCAGTCATGAACAGTTTAAGAAGATTCTTTAAAGTTGCTTTTCCTTTTCATTTTTTTTCTTTATCAACGCAGTATGCTACAAAGATGCATATCATTGTGTTCCAAAGGAAAATGGCAAAGTAATTATATTTGGTAATATCTCGCACAGCTGAACAAGTTTACAAGCTCAAGTCCTTTGGTATTTCGCACACAGTGCTGAGCACTATTTCTTATACAGTTTTCCCGCTTAATCCAGGGAAATAATAATTTCAAGCTCTGCTTACAGGACTGAAGGTTTAATGCCCAAGTTTGACTGGGCAGTACTATGGAATCTGTCATTGTGGAAAAGCATGCTGTCACTGTCATCAAAACTATTTACTTAAATATCCATTTATAAAAATAGTGTTATTTTTGTAGACTGAAGTTTTACTGCTATATAATGTGGGAAAATAGTAAAATAAGTGTTAATTGTGTATTTGGAAGTGAGTGGAAAGGATAATATACTTAAATTACAGCTCACGTGCAGTGGATATATTTAGGCCTGAAGTCTGTAATTCAGAGTAAATAGCCTGGGCAGCATGACTCCTTTTCCTGAGAAGTCTCCTTGAAGATTTTTGCATCCATTCTGAATTTCAGGTGAGAAATTGAGGGTGCTTTTGATTGCTGACTGCAGTAAATGTGAGTAAACTGTAATTGTTGGAGGAAGCTTGAGCTGATAAAGCCTTCCGTTTCTGTGAAAAGAAGCCAGAGGACAGAGTCATGGACCAAAACTTAAAATAAACCCATGAAAGGAACTTGGTTTAGCATTTTTTAAAGGACCACTTAGATCACTGGGTGCTTTTTGCTTTTGTCTCCCATTGTATGACTTGCTGAGTTGGGGTCGGACAACAGAAGGAATTCTGTCTCTTTTTCTTTAAAAGAACTATTCTGACCCTATTGTTCCTAACCACTTACAGAAAAAAGGAAAATTAAAGCCTTGAAGAGTTGGAGTACTTGAAGAAAAATACAGTTCCTTCTTGAACATTCAGTTTTGTTTTAAGCCTTGTGATTCTTTAAATATATATTTAATATGCAGGAAGATATTTCAGTGTGATTCTCAGCTGGAGAGAAAATGCTGAGATAGCAATGTACCACATACCTGTAATTTCGGTTAGATAATTCTACTGCCTATAGTTGTGCTAAACTCAGGTCCTTGGATGTTTTTCTGATCTTTACCTCCATGTTTGTATAAAAATTGCTGTCTGTATTGCAACTTAGTTCAAGATTAAAGTGAAGGTTCTTGACAAGCTAGTGTTGAGAAATTACTTCAAACATTCTTTCATTGAACAATATTTAAAATGCTGCTTTTTCTGTCATATTGCAGTAGTAATGCACTTAATGCAGTGCCTGAACTTTTCCTCACAAGTTTTCTCATCATGGTTTGAGAGGAGTGCAGTCAGGGTGTCTGTTGCATCTGGATGAGATGGAGTTTGTTTTCCCTTTAGCACTGTGAAGGGGTGCACAAAGCTGTGCTTTGTGTTGGTGACACAGCTGTGTTTTGGCAGCTGCTGAGCAGTACTCACACAGAAAAGTAGGAGGAAGGAGTGTATTTGCTACTTACAGCGCTTGCCTTCCAGGGCAACCACTGCATGTGCTGAAGCCCTGCTTCCCTGGAGAGTGTCTGGACGTGGCTTGCCGATGGGAAGTAGACAGTAAAATCTCTGGGTTTTTTTTCCTATTTGTGTGTGCAACCTTTCACTTTTGGCTTAGTAAACTCCCTTTTCTCAATCCTTGAGTAGTTTCCCATTTTATTTTTGCTCCCCCTTCCTGCTGAGAAGGGGGAGCAGTACAGTGGCTTGGTGCACACCAGACATCCTGCCAAGGTCAAACCACCATAGGGTGAAAAGAAAGGACAGTCTGTAGAGTGTGACACTGTTTTGATTGTAAATCCTGGTGAGAACACCTGTTTTAGTAACCTGGATACCAATTTGCAAAGTCAGTCAGGTATAGTATCTTAGAAGAAAATGGGCACAATCTCTTTGGAAGTAATGATCATGGTTAAAATACTCTTGAGGCAACTAAGTTCCTACAGGTAAGTTACTAGTGTATTAGTACAGAGAAAGTCAAGAAATTGTACAAAGAACTGAACACTGTTCATGAGTAAAAATAAAGGAAATTCATTTTAAGTTTCAGGCTTAAGTTGGGCAAGATGACCTCTAGAGTTCCCATTCAGTCTCAGGCATTCTATGATTCATATTCTGTGATATCAGATAAAAATTCAGAAGTTGAGAAGAAGATGGGAATTACAGCATGTCACAGAATGAATGAACTGCTACTTCTAAACAACTAGGAAAAAAAAGACCCCAGTGTGCATCAGGATCGTAAAGGAAGTGAGCGGGCACTTGCTTCTCAAGTTGGCAGGTAAGAAACACTGTGCTGGGGGATGACGAGCAGAAGCATTCAAGAACAGGGCTCCCATCCAGAGTGATCTGGGCAGGCATGAAGAACAGGTCTTGAGCAAGGCAGTGTGGACAAATGAGCAGCTCCTAATGGAATTTAAAATAATACCTTAGAGAAGAGCCTGAAAAGCCTTTCTGCTAAGGTCATAATGGGCCAGCACTTCCGGTGCGGAACATTGTCCTTCATAGTTTTCCAGACCAGACAGGATAAAGCCTTGAGCCACATATTCCAGTCGCCTCAGTGATGCTTTGAGCAAGAAGTTGGACGGAGGACCTCCTATGATCACTGCTATTAAAAGTGATAAGAGTGAAGGCAACTAGGGAAGAGTCTGCTGAATTGAGGGTTTGGTCATAAATCATTAGGCTTCAAGATGAATTGAGGTAGTAGTGCATCCAGCAAATGATTTATAAGGCAGAGCAGATAACAGTAGTGGGAATTTGTTTCAAGTTAAATTTGATATTTATGGGACATAAAAAGCAACATTGACAGTCTTTTGTTTTTTGATGCTATTTGAGTAAAATTATGTCCAATTGTCACTGAAGAAAAATGTAAATTAGTGGTTTACAGCCTTTGATCTGCAGCTATTAGTGGGCTACAGAGTAGTTCTAACGAATCTGCAGGTGGTAGCCCAGTAAAGCAGTCAGAATTCTGACAGCATACTTAAATTTGATGATTAAGGGCTGCATCTCTCAGCTCAATACTTGTGGCCATAAGAGTTGAAGGATGTAAACAAGAGTCATGAACAACAGATCAAATAGAATGTCCTCAAATTAACACCAGTTTTTGATTTAAGTCCTTCACCGGGTTTTAGCAGGTAGGAAAGCAGAAGACATAACAATCTATCCTGAAAATGTCTTTTTCATTGTTGGTAATACTTGTTGGAATTTGCATTCTCCTACAAATTAGCTTTTAAAATGCTGGAGAGAATGGACCTGTTTCTACTCACTGACCTCAGTTTAGGGCTGGGAGCAGAAAGCAAGCTTGCTGAATACTGTCAGTGTATCAGTTGCCTTTATGCAGAGTCCGTGTTCTTCTTTGATTTAAGATAAACTGTAAAACTTCTGAAGTACAGAAAAACTGTACTCCAGTGTCAGATCGTAATAAGTGGGGGTTTTAGCCAATTGAGTAATTTGAGCATGCTGTTTAGCAGTTCCAGGGGATTCCCTGATGACACAAGAGGGGGATATTGTGACATTGGTCACAACTTTGTCTTCAGTAACACGATAAATGGATGGCTGTTGGTCACATGTGGGTGTCTGTACCTTGTCCTGTGCTTCAGGAATTGTCAATTTAGTTCTATTTAATTGTCATTGCAGATTTTACTTTTTTGTGACTATTACAGTGTGTAGTTTCAGTCTTTGGCAATGACATTTTTTTTATAAATCCGCTGTTATGTGAGGGTTTTATGGTATGATTAGCTCTTAGCTACAGTAGCCAATAAGCAGTAGAAGAAATCGTATGCCTATGGAGTGTGGGCCAAGGATGTGGGAGTCTTATGTTTAAGCACATTCTCTTCAAGTTTATTTGATCTTCCTATTTTTTCTGAATGGCTCAAGGAAAATTTTGAAATCAAGTGTGACTTAATTCTGGACAATAGTTCAGTAGTGCTTGAAATATAAATACTTAGTGGTTTTAATTTTACACTGTTTATTTCCTTCAAAGCTACAATACAGTTTTTAACACTTTAACTGTAGTGAGTGTGACTTTTATTTGTTTTTATTAAGCAGAAAAAATGTTCTAGTGAGAAAGGACACTTAGAGGAGCTCTTTGTTCAGAGTTGCTGGACAAATTCTTTGGGAGCCAAACTACTGAAAATATGTCGTCTTCTTTATGCTTCTACATAGTTGTAGAAATCTGACTTATCTTTCAGAGCCTGATACCCATATATAAGTTAAGAGTAATATTTTCTTCAGAACTCACTGTAAACGTGTGTGTTCCCTGCTGATACTGTCTGAGAAAACTATGGACAGTGGCTGTAATCAGTTGACTTTAGTGCTGTATTAGCATGTCATTCTTACTGCAGTGTAAATACTATCAAGCAGGATTTCATTGCTCTGTTGTCTTCCCCTCCTTTAACTGAGTCAGCTAAAATAGTTTTCAGTATCCAATCTTTACCTGAGTATCTCTGAACTTTAAAGAATGTTGTGTTTTGCTTTTCCTCCACTATTCAAAGTGACATATGGACAGTCATAGGGGATGAGATGGTTGTTTCCAAAGACTTTTTTCCTGGAAAGGTGAATGAGGTTTGAACTGAAAGAAGTTGACTTAATTTTGCTCTCTTTGAGCACTTACTTCCCTGTACCACTGGTAGTAGAGAGGTGTGAAAACGGGCAGGTGACTTACCAATAATTCTTTGTCTTCATCAACTCAGCCTCTCCACTCCCCTTGCTTAAAAATGCTGAGTTTCTCTCTAAGACCATTATCGTGTATCAGTTGAAACTAAGAAGCTGTATCTACAGCAATATTTCATGGGCTTCTCAGTGTAAACATACCAGTCATACAAACTCAATTATATTGAAGACTTGTGTTTCTTAGGAGATCTGTATTTTAAGGTCATATGCAGCATACTCAGATGTACTGAGTAAAAGGTATGATTCTTCTCCAGAATGAGTATCTGAGCTTGCATTGTAAGCTTTTTTGTAGTACTTTGGCAGCTTAGAGATCACTTCTAGAACTGAACACACTTGTTTTATTCTATTTATTGTCTAGATTGAATATGTAACCCACCCTCACTGAACCACTTTGGGAAATCTTGTAGAAGACTGCAAGTACAATTATATACAACTTAAGAATAGAAAACAGTGATTTATTGGAAGGTATAGATGATTGGTAGCATGTTAGTCCTAGCTAAAAGCTAATGTACCCTGTGTACGACACCTGGTAAGTTAGGAGAAAGAACCTGACTTTAGACCACAGCAACAAAAATGCTCAGTCTCACCAAGTGAGGACTTGGTGTCCTGACTCCTCAGAAGGCTGTGTAGCAACAACTAAGACATCAATCAGTGTGTTACCAACATTGTTCTCCTCCTAAATCAAAACCACAGCACTTTAACAGCTACTAGGAAGATAATTAACCCTATCCTAGCTGAAACCAGGACAGAACCAAAAAGACAATGAAACAGAGGGAAAACACTGATCCTCCATTTCCCAGCTCACTCCAGGGACTTCTCTATGCCTTATTGCCAAAGGTTACACTTGCTATAAGTGGGTGTGGGAAGGACTGGGGAGGGTGGAGTTCTCGTCAGCATGTAGGGATATCACTCCTCCAGCTTCCCTTTGCTGGGAAAAGAACCTTTTCCTGTCTGCAGAGACTATGCTCTGGAGTGGCTTCTCTGCAGGCTGGAGTGGAAGCTCCACCTCCAGTCCTGGTGTTGCCTCTCTTGCTTCTGGATCCTTTTTGTACTCTTTTTCTCTACCTTTTTTGCTGTTTCTTAAATGCATTTTCTCTGAGGCATTACCAGCTCTGCTGGGGGCTCAGCTGTGCCCTATGCTGGGTCTCCTGGGCTACCTGGAGCTGTCTGTGTGACACTGGGCAACCCACAGCTCTCTAGCCCTGCAGGGCCCAATACCTAAATCTTGCCATTGCGGAGTGCATCCAGCCTGTGATGACGTTTGGTGGGGCAGGCACCACATTGTTCTGGGGTAAGAAAGGTGAGAATCATAGAATTGTTACAGTTGGTAAAGTCCAGCCATTAACCGGGCACTGTCAAGTCAACCACTAAGCCATGTCCATAAATGCCGTATCTACAGACCTTTTAAATACCCCCAAGGGTGGCAATTCCACCACTTCTCTGAGCAGCCTGGTCCAATGCCATGAGCAGCCTTCCCCAGGAGAATTGGATGCTCTGGGAAGCAATGTCAAAGGCTTTACTAAAGTCCAGGCAGACAACATCCATAGCCTGTTGCTCATCCTCTAAATGTTTCACCCTGTCATAGAAGGAGATAGGACTGCTCAAGCAGGACCTGCGTATCCTAAACCCATGCTGGCTGGGTTCCAGATCCCCTGGTTGTCCTGCATATGCTGCGTGATGGCACTTAGGGGGAACTGCTCCATGACCTGTGCCAGCACTGAGGGCAGGCTGACAGGCCTGTAATTCCCTATATTCATCTTCCAATCCTTCTAGATGGGTATTGTATTTGCCAGCTTTCAGTCAACTGAGATCTCCCTGCTTAGCCAGGGCTGCTGGTTAAGTGATGAAAAGTGGCTCAGTGAGTGCCTCTGTCAACTTGCTCAGTAGTAGAATTAACATCCCCACTTGTACTTTGAGGGCCAGCTCAGCAAGTAGCTTTGCTTAACATAGATTCCAGATTGCAAATCTGGTCACTAACACAATTTGTCTTTGAAAAGGCTATTTTGGGTCTTGGAAGTTTTGTATGTATCATCTCTGGCCTTCTGAGGAGCCCTTATAAAATAAGTATGACGCTCTAACTTGAGGGCCAGGCAAGTGATGATGTAGGCGAAAGCCATCCAAGGGGTTGCCTAGGGAAACTCAGTCAACCCCCATGCATTACAACTGCCTCAAGAAAGTAAAGGAAGAAAGTATGAAAGAAATTGTAGGCAACTCCCTTCTGAGGCAAACAGCAGGCTTGTTATGCTGACCAGACCAAGGAAGGCCAACAAGGGAGATATCCTGATTGAATCTGTTATCGATCACCCAACCAGGATGAGGAGGCAGAAAAAGCATTCTACAAGTGCCTGGCAGATGTCTCACAATCACTGGCTGTTGTTCTCCTGAGGAACTTCAAGTTGCTGAATGTCAGTTGGAAATGTAATAATTGGAGAGGAAACAGCCAAGGAGTGTGTGGAAGAGAACTTCCTGACGCAGCTGAGCCAGCCAAGTGCCCTGTTGGACCTGTTCTTAGTGAATGGAGGACTGATGGGAGATGTGGTGGTTGGAGGTGGTCTTGGGCACAGCAACCATGAAATTGTAAAGGTTTTGATTCTTTGTGGAGTAAGGAATGGGGTCCTCAAAACTGCTGCTTTGACTTTTTGAGGACAGACTTCAGCCTGTTTGGGACTGCAGTTCAGAGTGTCCCTTGGGAAACAGTCCTGAAGGGCAAAGGAGTCCAGGAAGGCTGGATATTCTTTAAGAGGAAAGTCTTAAAGGTGCAGGAGCAGGCTGTCCCCATGTTTGAAAAGACAGCTGGCAGGGAAGAAGACCAGCCTGGCTGAACAGGGAGCTTTCATGGGGAGTTTACCACCTTTGGAAGAAGAGGCAGGCAATTTGGGAAAAGTATAAGGATGTTGTTGGGTCACGCAGAGAGAAAATTAGGAAGGTGAAATCACAGCTACAACTCGATCTGGCCATTGTGAAAGGTAAGAAAAATGGGTTTACAAATACACGAATAACAAAAAGAGAGCCAAGGAGAATCTCCACCCTTTATTGGGTGCAGAGGGGGAAACAGTGCCACCAAGGATGATGATAAGACTGAGGTACTTAATGCCTTCTTTATCTCAGTATTTTACAAAAAGACCAGTTTTCCTCAGAAAAACCAGCCCCCTGAGCTAGAAGACAGATGGGGAAGACAGGGATGAAGAATAGAATAAGATCCTCATAATCCAGGAGGAAGTAGTTAGTGATTTGCTGTGCCACCTTAACACTCACATATGGAGCTGGATGGGATTCACCTGAGTATACTGAGGGAGCTGGCACAAGTTGTCACTGAGCCACATTCCTCCACCATTTACCAGCAGTCCTGGCTAACCTGGGAGGTTGGCCAATGTGACATCCATCTACAAAAAGGGCTGGAAGAAGGATTCAAGACACTACAGGCGCGTCAGCCTGACCTCAGTGTTGGGGAAGGTTATTTAACAGATCGTCTGGAGTGCAATCACACAGCACACACAGGACAACTAGAGGATCAGGCCCAGCCACCATGAGTTTAAGAAAGGCAGGTCCTAGTGGAGGAGGGGCAGCCTGTGAATGTTGTCTACCTGGACTCACTAAAGCTTTTGACACTGTTTCTCACAGGTTACTCCTAGGAAAGCTGATAGCCCATGACTTGGACAGGTACACTCTTCACTGGCTTAAGAACTGTCCGGATGTCTGGGCTCAGAGAGTGGTGGTAAATGGAGTTACATCCAGCTGGTCACTGTGGTGTTCTCCAGGGCTCAGTATTGGGTCCAGTCCTGTTCAATATTTTTATTGATGATCTGATAAATTTGGAGATGACACCAAGTTGGGTAGGAGTGTTGATCTGCTTTAGGGTAGGAAAGTTCTGCAGAGGGATCTGGACTGGCTGGATTGATGGCCTGAGGCCAGTGGTATGAGATTCAACAAGACCAAGTCCCAGGTGCTGTACTTATGTCACAACAACCCAAGGCAGCACTACAGGCTGGGGGCAGAGTGGCTGGAAAGCTGCCTGGTGGAAAAGGACCTGGTAGTGCTGGTCAGCACTGGCTGAACATGATCCAGCAGTATGCCCAGGTGGGCAAAAAGGCCAATTGCATCCCAGCTTAGATCAGCAACAGTGTGGCCAGGAGGACCAGGGCAGTGATCATCCCTCTGTACTTGGCACTGGTGAGGGCACACCTCAAATCCTGTGTCCAGTTTTGTGCCCCTCACTCTGAGAAAGACATTGGGGTGCTGGAATGAGTCCAGAGAAGGGCAGTGGAGGTGGTGAAGGGTCTGGAGCACTAGTCCTGGAGCCGCTGAGGGAGCTGGGGCTGTTTAGCCTGAAGAAAAGAAGGCTCAGGAGTGACCTGAAAGGAGACTGTAGCAAGGTGGGGTCCACCTTTTCTCCCAGGCAAGCAGCAACAGGACAAGAGGAAATGGCCTCAAGCTGTGCTAGGGAGGTTCAGGCTGCATATCAGGAAGAATTTCTTCACAGAAAGCATGGTTAAGCATTGTAATGGGCTGTCCAGTGGGGTGGTGAAGTCACCATCCCTGGGGATTGTTCAAAAAATGAGTTCACATGACACTTGGTTATATGGTTTAGTGGACAGTGATAGGTGTTTGGTCAATGGTTAGACTTAATGATCTTAAAGGTCCTTTCTAGCCATGATGATTTTATGATTGTGCGATCTATGTGATGTTGTATTTCCTACCCTTTAATTTGGAGATGTACCATGCTGTTGGGCATATCACCTTTGAAATATGCTGGCTCCAGAAATTATATGAATAATTTTAAAGAAGAATGGGTTGTGTGTAGGAAGAGAGGAGTATATGTATTATAAGCTGTTCTCATCTACATAGCCTTTTCCTTTTTTGAGGGGTTCTTTGTTAAAGTGTATGTTTGTAAGAATCTTTCTTCATTGTAAGTTACTGCAAACTGCTGCAACTCTTCCTGTGTAGTGACTGTCTGTCAGGAGTAAATAATGCTGGTTGTACTTGTCATAGAGAGGCTGCTCACTGTGGTTTCGGGGTGGAAAATTACAAGAAATGGCACCTTGTAGTCCTGCTATTAAAGCCACTCAGAATTTTCAGTAATTCCTTTAGCCTGTTTGTACAAATGGGTTTAATTATGTTTCTCTGCTTTTGCAATCATAGTAAAAGGCTTGGGAAGCTTCAATTACCATAGAATGAAAACATGTAAAAAATTTCTGTAATAAACCAGCAAAACCATCACTCTGGGAATAGAATCCTTTCTTTGCCAGCACAATTACAATACAGCTGTTGTTGCAGTGTTGCAATGATGTGAAGGATGATGTGACCAAAAGGAAGTATTGTGTAGTTCTCTATTCTGAAACTGACAAAGGCTTTGTGGCATTTTTTAGCAAAATACCTGATTCTTTTCTTGAGGAATAAGTCTTCTTTAGAGCAGAGATTAAGAAGATTCACAAATAATTACACTTAAGCATTAAAACCTTTCTGTGTATGTTAAATGTTGATAGATGCACACTGCACAGCATAGGAATTGGCACATTTCCTACTCCTTCTGTTAGGTTTGAGTAGTTTGTAGATCTGCCTCTAAAATTATGTCAAATTAGAGTCATACAGTTGTTGACTGTTGTAGAGGCCCACAGAAGCTGATTTGAGTCAGAGGATGGATTGTTGTGGTACATTCTGTCTCTCTTTCTCTCTTACTTTCTCTCATTCTTTAATTCATCTCTTGCTCTCTAATTCCTCTCTTCCCTTTCACCCCACCGTTTCATCCAAATCCCACTGCCGTGTGTTTATATAGTGGATCAGGGACTAACATAGCAATTTCCATGTGAAGTGTATAATTTACTAATAAAACACTGTTTGCAGACCCTCTGACTTTTTTTTGTTCCTTTTGATGAATAAGCATTAACAAATCTTAGGTGTTTCCTTCCCCTTAAGGGTGGATCATCATACCTGATATTGTTGCTTCTTTATTGATATGGGAGTCATTAGCCTTGGACAATGTATTGCATTTAAATGAAAGATGTAGTCATAAATTAGTAATTTAAGAGGGTGGTTTTGAGGGTACTGCTATTGAATTTTTATGTTATACTCAAGTGAAATCTACGTATTAATTCTTCACCCCTTAAGAGCAGCCTTGCATGGAGGTTGAGTCTAGAGTATTTCTGGTGACTATTTACTGCAAACCAGTTATGTATACTCAGAAATTGATATCAGAATCTGGTTATTTTCACTGGATTTTTCTTCCCACAAATGACATCACTAAGGAATAGGAGGGCACTCATGATTTTTATTTGTGTTCTACAATGGTTTAAGTCCATGGAAAGCAACATCCAATGCCCTTCTCTTTACACTGGGAGAAGTGGTCAGG
The DNA here is from genome assembly GCA_036023395.1 of Myiotriccus ornatus. Lineage (NCBI taxonomy): Eukaryota > Metazoa > Chordata > Aves > Passeriformes > Tyrannidae > Myiotriccus > Myiotriccus ornatus. The sequence continues at coordinate 54,299,612 of JAYRBT010000093.1, read as the reverse complement.
TGGTGGTTCAGGTCACTGACCCAGGAGGAAATCAACCTTACAAGTTACTTGATTAAAACCAGCTTTGTAACTTCTCAAGGTACAATTCTGTACATACTTTTCATCCAATCTTCTTCCATTATGACTGCACAATTAAATGCTGCAAGGTCTTTTTCCAGACTGGCCAGTGAAAATGCACTTCATTTTCCCACTTAACTACACAATTCACTGTTCTGTGCCCGTGTGTTAATTCGTACAGACTCAGTGTAATTATACAGTGGTCAATAAGATCATAGGATGTGGTCACACAGAAGATAAATCATACAGAAGTTAAATACTTTTCAAAACTGAGCTACCACAGGTAAATTAATTTACGAGGGTCAGATTTTTAGCAGTAGTTCTGCAGCATCCTGTCCCTGCCAGATGGGGTACCATCTGGGGTCAAACAGTCCCTGGAGCAGCCTCTTCTGAATCACCAGCCAGAAGAACATGGGTAGAGAGGCCTGGGCAATGAAAACTGTGAGTCTTCCAGTTGAAGACACTTCCTGCCACATGTTTCAGGAACAGCAGCTCAACTTTACTCCCACTCTCAGGAAGAAGAGTTAGTTCTTTTAAAGCATTCATGTGCAAAGTAGATAAAAGCATCTCTAAGTGTGGATATGAAAACACACTTTTGGCATGATTTCTATTGTACTCTAAAGGTTTACTGTCTTCTGTTTCGAATCACTTTTGGTAAAGCACGTCACTTTTTTTGGGTAAGATGTTTTTCTCTCCACTATTAAATTGTTACAAATGGTGGTAGCTGAAACAGTTACTGACGGTATCACTAAGTGCCCTCTGCATCCCGGAATCTCCTAAGTGCTACTGCCCAGTCCACACCCAAACATTTAAGACTATGGACACTTTAATTTAAGCATATAAGCAGTCTTGAGTCAGAAGGATGACTCAAGGTTTTTAAAAGTTAAGCACGTGTTTAACTAATCTAGTAGGTCTGGTGCAACTTTTCATCACTTTGGAAGACTGAGCAGTCGTCTTTCAGTGATCAATAAAAACAATGTATTAATCTGTGAGTACTAGCAACTAATCAGACCAAGTCCAGAAGTTAATTTCCATTCAATTAAAAATAATTAAGGGTCTAGTCCTGGCCTTTCTTTCGTGCTCAGTAGGAAAAAATATCTGATATGTCAAGGAGCATTTAGGTTACACTTTGGATCTGTTTCTATTGAATCACATTTCTGTTTTATCTGTTACGTACTAGTAAAATAAATGCAAGTTTTCAAAATATCCCTATAATGCTAGTGTATTACAAAACTTTTAAATATCAAAGATAATTTAGAAACATTAAACCAGTTTACAGGGTAGCCTTACACTGAGATAATGGATAGTGGGGAGATGGCAACATCATTCAAACATAAAAAGAGAATCAATGGGCTGAATCTGATGATTAGATAAAGAGAGTGAAGGCTAGTGGGTGCTCTGAAAGTTGGAATGGGGTGTTGAGCTTGTGTGTTAAAATAGCTGCTGTGGGGGAAAGAAGGCTAAACAAACCTGATCCGAACAATTGATGGAAGTTAGAATGAGTCAATCTACAGCTTTTCTTGCTTAGTGACACTAGTGTAGGACAAATACATTTGTTGTCTGTAATGGGTCTCTTCCTGAATTGGGTCCAAGACCTCTTAGTGACGTCTGTATTGACAGAATTATTAAAACGTGATAGCTGTTCTTGGAGAGTGTCTGCTTAGCAAGGACTGTCTGCTTAATAGGAGGCACATTATGGACTTTGGCTTTCCGTTTACTAATTTCACCGTATCTATTTTAATTGCAAGATTCCTTCTGATTTTCAATCCTGCTATTCTTTTTTGTGTTGCTGATGGCTGCAGTCTTCTTGCGAGTCATTAACCAGAATACATTTGTTAGCTTTAAAAGGGACTATCACTTCAGTTGTTCCTCTCACAGTGCTGATGCCCTAAACGTTTCATAAGGTACTTACTTAGTTGGTGACTGTTACTCGATACGCTCGTCTCGCTGTGCGTGTTTGTGCCCTTTGAACGCTCGGCTGAATCGATTCATAGGCACCAAAATGCTGCACACATCACCACACAGCCGGCTGCTCACTGCCCTTTGAGAGGGCTGCAAGGTTTGTGCGGCGGGGGGGCCGGGTCCCCGCCCCGTCCCCGCCCCGCGGAGATGGGCTGGTGTGGGGTGTCCGCGGGACGGGCGGAGGCTGCTGTGCGGGGTCTGGCGGGGCGGAGAGCGGCGTGGGCGGCGCCCCTCGGTCCATGCGGGTCCCCGCGGCCGTGGCGCAGCGCGTCCGGTGCCTGTCGGGGGGCTCAGGCCGTCCGGGGAAGGCAGAGCATCCCTCCAGCCGCAGACCTCGCCGCCGGCGGAGCCCAGCGCCGTGCGGAGTCCGGCACCGCTCCCCGCGAGTCCTGGCGGCGAGGGCGGAGGTTTCTGGCCTTCGGAATTACAGAAAAAAGCGTCACTTGGGCTGAGCTGGGCAACTTCCTATTTAGTACGCCCGTTCTCGGTCTCGGGGAGGCAGACGCCTGCTAAGCCAAACGCCCGTTCTGCCGGCGAGGTAAGTGGAAAGGATGTTTTCAGCAGAGGTCCCTCTGCTCATTTCTGTTAACACGAAGTGTTGATGAGTGTGAAACTCTTCCCCGGACTGTTACTCGGGTGGATCTCTACCAGCGGCGACGCATGCTTGCATTCCTGTCTCTCCAGCTGTTCACCCCAGGCTTGGGGCAGGGCGTGCTTTTGCGTCTATGGGGGCCAAGAAACTCCTTTCAGTTTCTTTCTTTCAAGTCCGTGAGAGAATAAGAATTGAAATTCCCCATTTAGCTCATTGCCTTCACCTCATTTTGGAAAGAATGGGATACAGATGCTTGGCAGTGGTTTTCTTCGTGTGTCTAGTGGTTGAGTCAGTTTTCAAAATGTTTAGCATATGCAATCACAGAGGCAGTAAAATCTTTTTACTTACTGCTCTCTGCTTAAATTTTTTCTATTAAATCGAAAGTGATGTATCAGATTTTAATGCACTGGCCCTGTGTTTCTTCAATACTTGCAGTTTCTGCCTACTGATAAAAATATTTTTATGTTGTGTTTGTGTGCATCATGAGTATCATCCTCACATACTCACACTCAAAGTGGAGAAGTGTCACTTAGCTTCTCTCCTGTAATGGACTGTGTGATTTGTCTGTTGGAGGTGGAGGGTCTGGAGCACAAATGTGATGAGGAGCATCTGAGGGAGCTGGAGGTGTTTAGCCTGGAGAAAAGGAGGTTCAGGGGGGACCTTATCCCTCCCTACAAGTAACTAAAACAAGACTGTAGCCAGGTGAGGGTTGGTCTCTTCTCCCAGTTAACAAGAAACAGGACAAGAAAAAATTGCCTCAAATTACTCCAGGGAAGGTTTAGATCAGATGTTAGGAAAACTTTCTTCACAGAAGGAGTTGTTAAGCATTGAAACAGGCTCCCTTGGGGAGTGGTGGAGTCATGATCCCTGGAGGTACTTAAAAGATGTGTAGATGAGACACTCTGGGGACATGGTTTAGTGGCGGAGTTGGCAGTCCTGGGTTAACAGCTGGGCTTGAGGTATTTTGAACCAAAATGATTCTGTCATTGTCTAAAATAGTTGAAATCCAACTTTTAGACTCTACCTGTGAATTAAAACACTGATTGGGTAAGAGCATGTTTTCATACTTGAAGGAAGATTCATGTGTTGTGCAGAAGAACAGAATAGTCAGTTCAGATTTTTCTGTCAGATAGAGGCTTCTGAGTTACAAAACAGGTCTCAAAAGGGATAAAAACAATGAGAAAGAAGTTTTAGATTTATATCAGAGAGGTTACAATATTGGACATTAAAGATCTTGATTTTTCTGTAGTAATCATGTAAACCTGGTGAATTTTTGCATTATTTGGTGCTTATAGGGAACATTTTCAATTAAAAAATGCCATACTAGGGGAGATGTCAAAATGTAGTTGTGTTCAGTAGGTCCCCTGGAGCCTGATTTCACATCTCTGTGCTGTGATTTGGCCGGCAGTTTCGACTGGGGTACAGAAGTATTGTTAGTAGAGTTTATAGCATGACTAGTAAACAAGAGAAAAGCAAGATGTATAACTTTTATGAGTTGATCTGAAGTAGCAGGGTAATGTGACAGTTGTCTTATGCAGGTCAATACCAAGACAAACATATTTGGGATCAAGGAATACAGAGGATGCTCAACAGGACAAAAAAAGTCTTTAAAAACAGTAATGTAAAGAACATTTTAGATAACTATGTCTGTCCTCTGTTAGGGAAAAGAAAAGGGCTAGTGTTCTGCTTCAGTGTACAGTAAATAGGAATAGCAGGTATGTGCCTCATGGTAACCCTATGTCCCCGTAAGAACGTACATGAGGTGTTTAACATACAGCGGTGAAAGGTGGTAAGGACTATGGGGAGGTTAGCTGTTCATGTTACACATTCACTGCATTAATGCAGTAGAGATTGTAGTTCATCTCTATAAGTTTTCCTCTGACCATTCAGATAGTGTGTCCGCACTTGAGGAAGGGTATGAAATACCTGAGAACCTTCAAAAGAGACTATAAAAAAATAACCAAAGGAAATGGAAACCAGTGATGAGTCCAAGTAAACTTCAGGGTCATGGTCGTCTTTTTTTGAGTGATAAGAAAGTATAAAAGTGAAGTTTTGTGTTCCTTTTGTTCCCTTTCATTCTTATGTCTGTGGGAGCACAGAATTACCTGCACTGTCCTTTGTGTTCTTCTAACACTTGCAGCACTGCAGTAGGACAGGGATTATAATTATATCCTTCACTTTGGGGCTGTAACTGATTCCCTGAACAGTCCAGGAAAGTTTTTATTTTCTTTCTTGCAAAATGTATTTTGTTAACGGTATTTAAGTAGATGTGTGATTTATTCCGGAATATCTAGTTCCAGTCTTAGTTTAAGAGGCAAGACTGATGAAGGTGAAGTAATGCTCTGGAGCAGTACAGAAAATCTTGCTTCTGATTTTTTTTTTTTTTGAATCCTCCTGCGCGACCCATCCATTTTGCTCACCTAGTTGCTTGCCACAGCAGAGCCAACTTGTTCTCCACTAACACAAAGGGGCATGAGGGCAAACATCCATCCTGTCTAATAATATCTTAGTAACTGAAAATGTCTGATACAAAATCATCTCTCAAAGTAGACTCCTGTAATCCAAATAAACTTCATAGTAACTCAAACACTGAACCTAAGAAGAAGACTTTAAGACCAGACCTGTACATGAAGCCTGTTTAAACCATAACTTGTCTGGTTTTTCTTTCTCAATAAAAGAACAGGGAATGACATTGCTGCTATGAAAGCTACATTCTTCTTTATCACCAGCATTTATTTCTAATGATAGTGATGGCCTGGCCTTTCTTTCAGTGAGCATTATCAAGTCAGATACAATCATGTAGTTAAAATAAATGACCCATATGTAAAGGTAAATGACTCATATGTAAAGATAAAGTAAATCTAGTTTTGTGTGTTTGCAACTTTAATCTTTCTCCTTAAAATTTAGGTTTACTCTTATAAGGTACAATATATTCATTAGTAAAAAAAATACCTCTTTTGCAGCTTTTTTTCTCTAGCTGAGCATTTTATACCTTAAGATATATTTAGAGGCTTATTTGTTATGCTTGTTCGAAAAATAATGAATTATATTCTATTTACTAGATAAAGATTAATTATTTTTCTGTATTATTATCAAGCTGCATGTAGCAAAAAATTATATTTAAATTCCAATATAACATTTTATATTAAAATGTAGTAATATTCAATATGCTGTTAAATATTGTTTTATAAGAAAAAAAAGGGTTTATCAAAACATGTTTTGCATTTGTAATTCTAGGGTATACTAAGCAAAATAACTATTATCAGCAGTTATTAGCAGAACTGACCTTTCCGGGTCACTGTGTCCTTCAGAATTTTAGAACAAAAGCATCTTATCCGTTTGTGCTTATTTTTGCTATCTAGAGACTGAAAGAGGAAAATAGCTTTCCTGCTTTTTCAGTTTCCAGTTGATTTTCAGCTTTTATTAATAAGTCGTTGAACTTGATTTTTTTGATTGTTTAGAACACGTTTCTGTGGTCAAAAGTTGGCATGGCATTTCAAGGGCCTCTGCTTAATGTGGCTCCTTCAGACCTGTCTGTAAGCTTAGAAGTTTTCTCAACAAATATATATTGTCTGAATTTATTTCATTTATTGTTTGAATTAATTTCATATAAGTGATGTTAGTAGATTATGATACCATTATATTTTCAGGTAGGCCATCATAATTTCAAATTTAATAGGTTTATTTTCAAAATAAAACACACCTAGCATCTGTTTCAATAAAGTTTTATGTAAATGTTAATATTATAAATCATATTCATCCTGGGCTGAGATTCAGCTGACTATTTTTAGCTCACTTAAGGACTGTGGATTGTGAAACAGCATGCTAAGGATCTTTCACTGGGGTGTCATTTTCCCCATAGATGGGCTTGTGATTTATAGGGATTAGAGAGCTGGGAAACCCCTCAAATTTACTGCTTCCTCCAATATGTTTCTGTGTCATTCTCTTCTCTGATCTGTGTAGAAAAACCTCCATTTTCCTCTTTTGATGCTCACTGGTACTCACCTTTGGTGTAGTCCTGACCAAAGCTTGAAGATGACGCGCTTTGTTATCAAGAAAGGACATTGAAGTTCATATTTGGATCATTTGCTTGAAATGTCCTCTTTCCCTCTAGGATTTGTGTAAATGCTGATGGATTTGAATCTTGAAGTTCTGAAAACTGTTAGTTATTGCTTTTCCAGTTGCATCTGTGCAGAACATCACAGTCAGATGGCCCAGTGGGGCAGAATGGAGGCTTGGGCTTGTGGCATTCAGCATTTGCTGACTTTGTTTGAGAATGACACTGAGTTGCGTGTGAGTGTTGATCTGCTGGAGCATAGAAAGGCTCTTCAGAGGGATCTGGACAGGCTGGATTGATGGGCTGAGGCCAGTGGTATGAGACTCAACAAGGCCAAGTGCTGGGTCCTGCCCTTGGGTCACAACTATCCCAGGCAGCACTGCAGGCTGTGGGAAGAGTGGCTGGAAAGCTACCTGGTGGAAAAGGGCTTGGGTATGCTGGTTGACAGCAGTTAAACATGATCCAGCAGTGTGCCAAGATGTCCAAGAAGACCAAAGGCATCCTGGCTTGGATCAGCAATAGTGCGGTAAGCATGATCCGGGCAGTGATCATCCCCCTGTACTCGACACTGGGCACTGAGCACCTCAAAGAAATATGTTGCAAGGAGAGAAAGACTAGGGATAATGTGGGCCCTCTTTAGAAGGAAACAGCAGACCTGGATACCCTGGACAAAAAGAAGTCCGAGGTTCTCAACCATTTCTATACCTCAGTATTCAGCAGCAAGTGCTCCAGCCATATCACCCGAGTTGAGAAAGGCAAATGGGAGAATGATCACTCTAAACCCACTGTAGAAGAGGATTGGTTCTGAGACTGTCTGAGGAACCTGAATGTGCACAAGTCCATGGGACCCAATGAGAAACATCCACGGGTCCTGAGGGAACTGGCAGACGACGTTGCTAAGCCACTATCCATCACTGAAAAATCATGGCATCAGTCCCTGTTGACTGGAAAAAGGTAAATATAATGCCCAATTTTAAAAAGGGGAAAGTGGAAGACCCAGGGCACTACAGAGAGTCAGTCTCACCTCTTGCCAGACAAGATCACAGAGCATATTCTCCTGGAAACTATGCTATGGAAGCTATGGGAAACCAAGGGTTAATTGGTAACAGGCAACATAGTTTTACAAAGGGAAAATCATGGCTGACAAATTTGGTGACCTTCTATGATGGGGCCTACAGTGTTTGTGGATGGGGCAGAGCATTGTCCAGCTGGACTTCAAAGTGATTGACATCATCCTGCATGACATCCTTGTCTCTAAATTGGAGAGACATGGATTTGATGGATGACCACTCAGTGGACAAAGAACTGGCTGGATGGCAGCACACAAAGAGTTGTGGTCAGTGGCTCGTTGTCCACACAGAGATCAGTGACGAGTGCTGTCCCACATCAGTCAGTACTGGGGGCCTGTTCAACGTCTTTGTCAGTGACACGGAGAGTGGGATTGAGTGCACCCTCAGCACCAAGCTGTGTGGGGCAGTAAACATGCTGGAGGGAAGGGATGCCATCTAGAGGGACCTTACAGGCTGGAGAGATGGGCCAGTGCAAACCTCACGAGGTTCTACAAAGCAAAGTGCAAGGTCCTGCACCTGGATCAGGGCAATCCTGGGCACACCTACAGGTTGGGGGGAGGAGTGACTGAGAGCGGCCCTGTGGAGAAGTACTGGGGCGTGATGATTGATGAAAAACTCAATATGAGCCAGCAGCATATGCTCACAGCCCTGAAGGCCAACAAAATCCTGGGCTACATCAAAATCAGTGCAGCCAGCAGGTCAAGGGAGATGATTCTGCCCCTCTACTCTTCTCTCATGACACCCCACCTGGAGTGCTGCATCCAGCTCTGGTGTCCCCAACATAAGACGTGGTGGAACTGTTGGAGCAAGTCCAGAGGAGGGCCCCAAAGTTGATAAGAGGACTGGAGCACCTCCACTACAAAGACAGGCTAAGAAAGTTGTGGCTGTTGAGCCTGGGAAAAAAAAGGTTGTGTGTAAACTTCATAGCAACCTTCCAGTACCTGAAGGGGGCCTAGAGGGAAGCTGGAGAGGGACTCTTTGTCAAGAACTGTAGTGATAGAACAAGGAGTAATGGGTACAATTTGAAGAGAAAATTTAGGTTAGATACCAGGCGGACATTTTTTACTGTGCAGGTGGTGAGACAGTGGAACAGGTTGCCCAGGCAGGTTGTGAATTTCCCAATCCTGACACTGTTCAAAGCCAGGTGGGATAAGGCCTTGAGCAACCTGGTCTAATGAAAAGTCTACTAGATGACTTTTAAGGTTCCTTGCAATCCTTATGACCATTCTCTTAATTCTCATAGTGTCTCATTGAAATTGGTGGTTGATGCTATCTCCACTTGAAAACAAGACAATAGATTTTCATGACTGAATTTAGTTTGTGACCAATAGATGCTCATTTTAAGCTTGCTCAACTTTCTTCATGGAAGAGTGGCAGTACTGTACCATGCAGTTGTTTCTTTCCTAAATTGGTTTGCTTGCCACATTTTACAGAAATTTTTTCCTACATAATTTATA
>JAYRBT010000093.1:54273090-54284632 GCA_036023395.1 Myiotriccus ornatus | reverse complement strand
CAAACCTCACGAGGTTCTACAAAGCAAAGTGCAAGGTCCTGCACCTGGATCAGGGCAATCCTGGGCACACCTACAGGCTGGGGGGAGGAGTGACTGAGAGCGGCCCTGTGGAGAAGGCCTTGGGGTGATGGTTGATGTAAAACTCAACATGAGCTGGCAATATGTGCTCACAGCCCAGAAAGTCAACGAAATCCTGGGCTACATCAAAAGTAGTGTGGCCAGCAGGTCAAGGGAGGTGATTCTGCTCTTGTGAGACCCCACCTGGAGTGCGGCATCCAGCTCTGGGGTCCCCAGCATGAGAAGGACATGGACCTGTTGGAGCAAGTCCAGAGGGGGCCATGAAGTTGATAAGAGGATTGGATCACCTGCCATATGAAGACAGGCTGGGAAAGCTGGGCTTGTTCAGCCTGGAGAAGAGGTTATGTGGAGGCCTCAGAGCACCTTCCAGTATCTGAAGATAGAAAATCCAGAGTGGGACTCTTTGTCAGGAACTACAGTGATCAGACAAGAAGTAATAGGTACAAACTGAAACAGGGGAAGTTTAGGTTAGATATTATGAAGAAATTCTTTGCTGTACAGGTGGTGAGACAGCAGAACAGGTTGCCCAGGGAGTTTGTGAATGCTCCAGTCGTGGCAGTGTTCAAAACCAGCTTGGATAAGGCTTTGAGCAACGTTGTCTAGTGGGAAGAGTTGCTGCCCATGGCAGACGAGCCTGGGATTGGATGATCTTTAAGGTCCATTACAACCCCTTAACACTCTATGCTTCTGTGACATACTGCCTTTCCATTTATTCATGTGGCATGTTCTTTATTCATGGTGTAATATCTACACTGCATGCAGAATTGTGCAAATAGTTAAAAACAATCTTAAAATTGGATCTGAGTGGAAAAGATTTTCTGTCCTGAAATGGGGGAGAAGGGTGATTAAGAAATAGTCTTACATACAGTATGGGGAAAAGTTACTTTGGATAATTTTCCCTCTGACTTCTTTAAATTTTTAAACCACAGCACTTTCGAACACTGGAATTTCAAAATGAAAATGGAAAATCAGAAGTATAGAGAAAATATTGTTTCATCAAGTATGTTACACAAATTTTATCTATTTAATGTGATGTTTATTGAGATTGCATCTGCCTGCAAGAAATCTGGGTTTGGTGAATCAATTCTTGAATTATTTGAAGAAGACAGTTCTGTTCATGCCGTTTGTTTAGTTATCTGAATTTACCTTACATGGGCATCTTGGAGTGAAACACTTCTTAATTTATAATGTGACTTTCACTCAGACATATTGTTTCATCACTTCTATGTGTGCAACCTCTTCGGTAAACAGCCAAAGAGCTGTTTAGTCATGTATCAGTATCATGACAAGCAGGTGAGACTTGAGCAGCACTGTAACCTGCTGAGTCACTACCCTAGTTTCTTGCAGATAGTAACTAGCAGCTGGCATGTCAAATAAACAGCTGCTAATTGGTACTGGAGAAAGTGGAAGCAGGAGGACTGCACTGGTGCAGCCTCACCTTGAATACTGTGTGCAGTTTTGGGCACTGCAATATAGGAAAGGTTAGAGAGCATCAAAGCTATTAGAGAGCATCCAAAGGAGGGCAGTGAAGGGTGAAGGGCCTTGAGAGGAAGCCGTATGAGGAGTGACTGAGGTCGCTTGGTCTGTTCAGCCTGGAGAAGAGGAGACTGAGGACAGACCTCTTTGCAGTCACAACTGCCTCATGAGGGGAAGAGGAGGGGCAAGCACCGATCTCTTTTCTGTGGTGACCAGCGACAGGACCCAAGGGAATGGTCTGAAGTTGTGTCAGGGGAGATTTAGGTTGGATATTAGAGAAAGGTTCTTCACTCAGAGGGTGGCTGGGCACTGGAACAGGCTCCCCAGGACAATGGCACAGCACCAAACTTGACAGAGTTGAAGAAGCATTTGGATGACACTCTCAGGTGCATGGTGTGACTCTTGAAGATGGTCCTGTATAGGGCCAGACATTGGACTCGATGATCCTTGTGGGTCCCTTCCAACCTGGGCATATTCTGTGATTCTGCAGATTAGGATGCTCTGGCAAGAGTGTACCCTCAGTGAGTTTGCTGATCACACAAAACTAGAATGCGTGACTAACAAACCAGAGGATTGAGTGCTAACCATAGGGACCTTGGCAAGCCGGAGAAATAGGCTGACAGGAACTTCATGAAGTTCAAAAAGGAGAAGTGCCAAATTCTTCAGTGGGGAGGTACAAGCCCAGACACCACAAAGTACAGGGGGCTGGCCAGCTGCAGGGGCAGCTTTGCAGCAAAGGCCCTGGGGCTCCTGGTGGACACCGGGTAGAACATGAACTAGCAAGGCACTGTTGTGATGAAGAATGCTAGTGCTATCCTGAGCTGTGTTAGCAGGAGTGTAACCAGCAGGTCAAGGTATCCTGCCTATCTGTTCAGTCCCTCTGAGGCCACTGAGTATTTTGTCCAGTTCTGAACTGTACAGTACAAAAGAGACATAAACATGCTGGAGAGACTTCAATGAATGGCCAACATAATGATGAAGGGAGTGGAGCATTTCTCATATGGGAGAAGCCTGAGAGGGTTGTGACTATTTAGCCTGGAGAAGAGAAGGTTCAGAGGGGATCTCAGCAGTACTTGAAAGAAGGGTGCAAAGAGGACAGAGCCAGACTCTTTCCAGTAGTGGGAACAGGGGGAGGAGGCACAAACTGAAACATAGGATGTTCCCTCTGAACATCAGGAAATGCTTGTTAGCTGTAAGAATGACTGAGTACTGCAGCAGATTACCCAGAGAGTTTGTGGAGTCTCCATTGATAGAGGTCATCAAAAGCTGTCTGGACACGGTCCCGGGCAGCTGGCTCTAGGGGGCGTTTATGAGCAGGGAGTTTGGATTAGGTGGTGTGTAGAGGTCCCTTCCAAACTCACACACTGTGTGATTCTGTGGCTGCTGACAGCAGTGCTTGAGGCAAGACGTGTTTGATTTTTGTAATTTTCCCTCTGGAACCTTTTAGAAGAAATTGGTCTGCGTCTTAGCTTTGCTCCTTCTTTCCCTAGGGTTTGGGTTTTTTTTAGCTGCACAGTAGTTCAGCTTCAAAGAGCAAGCCAAAGGGAGACGCCTTCCTTTGTCTTTGTGGAGTGTCCTTTAGTCTGTTGCCAGGGACACTTAGCTCGGATAAGAACAATGCGAATTCACTCTCTTTTGGGTGAAAGGTGACCTGGACTGTTGTTCACCTCCTGAACAATTGTTTTATTAGGTGGTGATGCAGAAGATAGGTGGATCATTCCTTCTCCTGCAACAGCTTTCATTTTCAGAAGAATTCACAAAGTGAATCTGCTCAGAAGATGACTAGGCAGGCTGAATATCCATTGAATGTATATATATTTCTTACTAGTTCGTTATGTAATCCTTGGGAAGTAAATTACTTAGGTGGATTGGATTGCCCTCAGCAGTATTTTAGGTATACTTCTCTCTCTCTTTGTAGTAGGAAATAAGTGCATGTATCTTAGGAAAACTGCACTGAATTTCTTCCATTGTGCAGGAAAGTAACACTCAGACAAAACAATAATTAATTTGAATACAAGTGAGAAATGTTACTTAGCATTATTACCTCTTACACAAACACTACCAAAGTATTACAGGGACATCTTTACTAGAAGTATATATTTTTTTTTTTCTTTTTATGACAGCATTTCTTGCCTGTAGTTACTGAGAAGGAAATGTTCAGCTCTTTGATTTGGATGTTTGTCCTGCTCTGCAGCTCTGTAGCAGGTATGTTTCTTGATTATTAGCATTTGTCTTGCCATAAGAAAATTTTCCAAAAGGTGATGTCCTCCAAATGAAATTTTGAAGAGTTCTGAAACAGAAAAGTTTCCTGCACTCTATCTGGCAATATAAATTCCAAGAGGTGTGCAGGTACTAATGAGATATTGAAATATATTTCAGCTTAGTTATAAATTTTAACCTTATGAGTTTGATGTATTTTCTGATATTGGGATTAGTAATGATAACATGTAAATGGTATGCATATATTTGACATATAGGAGTGTTTTACAAAATCATACTTTTCTTCACTTAGAACTAGAAACATCTGAGTTGAAATGTCCCAATTATTTCAGTGAGGTTCTAGAAATGTCACTCCAGTGCAACACCTATTCTAATATGGTAATTAATATGAACTGAGTTTTCAAACAGCAGTGTCTGATTTGAGTGACTGAGCATTTTATTTGACCTCTCTTTGAAAAAAAAAATTATTCCTAGATAACAAAATAACTTACAATTTTTTTACACTGGTATTTAAGATGAATTAGGCTATGTCATGTCTTTGATTTTGTTTTTAGATGAAAATTCTATCAGAGATGCTGACATCTTTCCTTCATCTACTAAAATTGAAAGAGGATCCCCCCTGAAACGATTTTGTGTTCTTGGAAAACGCCACCTGCCTCAGAGAAATGCAAGCCACATCATCTGGAAATTGAATGATGAATTGATTGCTCCAGAAAACTATAACATTGTGAATGAGAGTGTATCTAGTATAACCATCCCTAATTTCACTTACAGCAGAGCTTATCTGAAATGTTTCATGAAGTACTTGGACAAGGAACAGCTTCTGGTTCACACAGAAGTTAAATCTGGCTGTAAGTACAAATACAGAAAAATGAATTTTAACGTTTTTAATAATTTAGTAATTTTGCTTTTAAAAGAGCTACTTTTGGTTTTTTATCTTATGGTATTGTAAAACACCTGTATTCAAGTTATCTCATTTCCCCCCCCCCCCCGAAATAAAGTATGAATTTATGGGCATTCCTTACTGACCCTGTTTTAAAACCTCTCTCATCCCAACTTTTAGCAAGTTGAAATTTTCTGTAGAGTTCCAGAGGTGCTGGGTACATCCCTCTTCTGTCTAACTTTGCCAAATTTAGCTTTCTCCAGAGAGGACTTCCTCTCTAGTCCTCTCTTCCAAAGAAATTTTAATTATAAATCTCGTATGGAGAAGGTTAAAGTATGTATACAAATTCTCTAGTTTATTGAACAGATTAAGTCCAGATTATACTAATGTATGCCTGAAGGTCCCACTCTAATAAAGAAGCAATAAATGCAGAAAGACATCTGTAGAATAAAATCCAGCAGAAGATATTGCTTGTCTGAGAAGTTCATTGTGCCATAAACTTGTCAATAACAGACAGTTCTTTTAAATGTTCTATTAGACTATTTTGAAAAGAGGACTTTTTCATCCATCTTATTTCAAGGGGCACAGTTCTCTTCCTTTCCACTCCAATTTCTTCTAACCAGTGAAGTAATCTGGCTGTAACAAAGAAATCTTTGCGGATGTTATACTTTTATGTATGATTTCAGGCTACAGAGATTGCAGAAGATTGTCTCCTTTATGCTGCCTTGTATAAAGAGATAAAGAGAGTCCGTAATTAGTGATCTCTTCAAGGTCACCTGGATCTGTTTCCCAGGAATTTGTCTTCTGCACTCTGTATGTGATTAGATGTTCTCTGAGGGAATCAAGAGGAGCTTTATCTTTCAAGGAATGCCTCTTTTTTTGGAACTTTGGTACTATTTCTTTGTTTTTCTCTTACTGCCTGGACTGGCGTTGAGCTACAGGTGTGTTGCAGGTGGGAGGTGGGGTGTGTGTGTACTGAGAAGTTCAGGACAGTGTATGTAACAAGATAGTTAATCGGTTACTGCCTTTAGGCCACCTAGTAAATTATTTCCAAGAAGCAGCTGGAAAAAATCTCTCTGTCTCCCCAGGGAAACACAGACTGGTTTTGATTTTGCTTTTATGAGGAGTTTTGAGGGCAGTAAGGAATAGTAAAATGAAGTGCTATGCAATACACTGGATGAAGTTTGCCATAACCTGCTTTTTGACCAACAAAATCAGCTGTACATTAAAATTACTTATTTGTTCTGTGGTTTTTTTTTTTTTTTAAACCTTTGTCATTGTAGTTCCTCCAGACACTCCAGGAAATATTTCCTGCATTTATTACTTTGATGCTAATCTTACCTGTACCTGGAATTCAGGAAGAAAAACAAGTTTTGCAAGAAACTATACTCTTTTCCGAAAACTGTAAGTATAGGAGGTATTGGGAACTGGGTTGCTGGACTGTGATAACCAGCCCCTTTCCCCTCTCATCCTGACTTCTGTTTAAAGAAAACCTGGAAACATCATGGAGTTCAGAGTTGTGGCATTAATGTAAATTAAATTAATTAATTCAAGGTTGGTAATTGCTGAAAAAAGTTACAGCGATCTTTTTAGTGTGCTGTGTAAAGGAACTGAGCATTCTCAACCCAATATTCAGTTGAGAAATGTTTATATCAGAACTGATATGCACTTGTTCCCTTGAAGTGGCATTGTCAATTAGATAAAAAATGTAGGGTAGGAAAACCTCTTTAGTTTTATCTCCATTTTAGGTTTGACATTTTAGGCTTCTACCTTTTCTATGTGGAACTTTCTTGCTTCTTCTGCTGCTTATATAACTTATAACTTAGCTGGGTTTGTGAAATCAGAAGCTAGAACACCTATTGCAAGTGTGTTTCAATATTATTCTTTTCTGTACAAGCACAAATTCTTCAGTAACCGTAAAGTGAGTTGGACTGCAGAACTACTTCCAGTCAAATCTAACCATTAATTTTAATCCAGATAACTGCCCAGCTGAGTTTAGTATATGACTACAAAAGCATTGGTACAAGGGGTAGAGAACCATGGGTGGAAATCAATAGCTCTGCGTTAAAGAGGAGGTTGGACTGCTGCTTTTTGCAGTAGCACAGGCTTACACTAGCTTAAAATGTTGATAAAATACCAGCCCCAAACAGCATTTTGAGTTACAAAATTATCTGCTTGCTTACTGCATCATATGAAATATTTAGCATAAGCCCCTTATCTGAGTTTTCATTAGCTGAAGAATTTCTCTGTGGGACAGTAAAGTGAAACATATTTTGTTAGTTTTGCATTCTACACTACTTATTACAAAAGTATACGCTGTAAAGACAACATAATATCAGTATGTTCTTTCGGTCAAATTTCTGTTGTCTTGGGATATAGTTTGGCAGTGGAGGATTTTGGCTTTTTTCTGTATTTAAAAAATGAATAAAAGCTTTTTATCACGTAGTTCCATGTGGCATGTGCTACTAGCTCAATCAACCTAACAGTATTTTTAAAGGAAGTTCTGTAGGGAGTTATATGATTTCACTTATCATTGAGATTTTAATAAAAAATAATTATAGCATGTGGATTTCTTTCTAAGGCCTCTTTACTCTTTGCTCTGCTCCTGGAAAATACTAATTGCAGTTAAAACTAACTGAGTCTGTACAGGCTATTTAAATGCATTTGCATAAGCACTGCAATTAGGAAAGAGTATTCATTTGCACAAACAAATCATCCAGAGATGTTCACTGGTAAAAAAGTCCTGCAACCTCAAAAATATATAAATAAATAATAACCAAACAGTCAGCTTGAATTATTCTAAGAAAAATCTCTAACTCCTATAATTTTTCTCTTATGTTTTTTAGGGTGACTAATCCAAATACTACAGACAGCACCTGCGAGAGTAAAACAGAGTCATGTTCGTTTCATTATCCAGATACTCCATATAGTAGTTCTTTTTGTTTTCAGGTGAAAGCTGAAAATGTTTTGGGTAAAGCCTTATCGAAGTGTGTTCCTATACCAATGGGAAAAATAGGTAATTAAAGAAGAGTTAAATAAAAATTTAATTAATGGTCTTTCTGTATAAAATTCTTCTAAGTGGTGTTCTTACAGCAGTAATTTTCATAGTTTTCTTGATCTTACAGAGAGTTGATGAAAAATGACAAGGTGCTGTATTCATACAATGAAACCTCTAACTGCAGCAACTTTTTTTTAAGCTGATGTCTGATGTATCCATTATAAATTATTAAATTTTAATTATTGACATGTAAAGGCAAAATACTAAAGCTTTTTTTCTGAAATAAGTGGTACTTGGACCATACTTCTTTATTTCTGAGTGGTAATAATGTACTGCAACACCCAGCTGTAAATGAATCTTGATATTATAATTTCTCCAGGGCCACCCATCATTTACTCTGCTATTCTACTTTCTGGTTAGGCATGTTAAAAACCACCTGTTCTGTGTGCAATAATAGGAGCAAAAATAATATTTTGTCTACCTCTTCTCCCTCTGCCCTGTGCTCTGTTTTCCTCTGTTCACTTTGGTGTAGATGATCAATAACGCTTATATCTGACTTTTTGCTGCACCACTTGTAGCTTTATAGTTATGTGCTCCTTTATTCCTGTGTTCCAGCCTGCTGTGGCTCCTCATTAGTCTTCACGTTCTCTGTGCCAGCCATTTCTTTCCATGCTAATCCATTCTTTCCCCACTTCACCCTTCACACTTCTCCCCCTCAGATCCTTCTCAGCTGAATTCTTCCTTCCTCTGCAGTTTAGACTTGTCTTTGGCATCCCAGCTCTGCTTTATTTATTTTCCCTGCTGTCATCTCTGAGTAGTATTTTTCAGTTCTGATACAGATGAAAGAAATTTGCACATTTGTTTGAGAGCAGGTTTGTGAGCAAAATCATAGAAAAACTTGGCTGGCCAGGGACACCTTCTACTAGACCAGGTAGTTCAAAGCCCCGTTTGTAAAATCAGTTATGAGTGCAATTTCTCTTACAGACAACTTCCCAAATGTAGAGTTATGTCTGTGAAATAGACCGTCATATGAATACTCTGAGAGTATATGCGTTAGTGAGATACTGATTAAACTTCTTGGAATGCACAAAGCCAGAGAAATTTATAGAGGCATTTTCCACTCTTGATGTTTTTTTTTCTTCATTCTAGAGAAATTTGACCCTCCTGAAATACTTTTAGTTAAAAAGATCACTGGTATAAAGCAGTTACTTACAGTAACCTGGAAAATGCCTGAGAAGATTGTCCCTTCACAAGATTTAACTTGCCAGGTTCAGTACAGAAACTTGTATTCAAACTCTACAGTAAGTTACATCATTTTTCTTCTGAATGGCAGTCTCTTTGTGACTAATAGTGACTAATGTTATAAAAGTTTAAATAGGAAAAAGGCAACAATTAGTTTGAAATAATGTTTAAAACCTTATTCTAATGGTATGTAATAAGGTATTCATGGTTTTAAGAACGTTTTTTTGTTGTCTAGGATTAATTGTTCTCTTTCTTTTGCTCCTTTTCTGTTTTGATACATACCATACTTCTCAGTATATTTCTTTGAAAGGCTAAGGGATGATCCTAGGCCAAGGGATTACACAGGCAGTCAGTCAAAATATTTTATTTTTCCCTTGCATTCTGATGTGGAAAACAGCACTTACTCCCAAACACAATAGTTGAATCTGATTAAGAGGGACTAATGTTACATTAATTTTAATGTGAACTAAAATATGAATGTTGCAAGATGGAAAATAAGGGAAGTTATTTTTCTGAGTTTGTCTTTCTGACAGTTAAATGGAAATGTAGATGTCAGATGATCTGTTCCTATGCTCCTCAACATGGAAGGGATTCTGTTTGAAGTTTTACTATTTCCTCTGTCAAATTCAAGAACGGGACAGGTTCCTTGGCTTACTTTTCTGAGTTCATTGAACTTAGTTGTCTGCCTTGATCTTACTGTTTTATACATTATGTGTGTAATTTTGTGAAAGGAGAATTCATCCAGGTAGTCTTCAGAGCTTTCAAGAAGTTCCTAATATTGAAGAGTTTCTAATTAGCATTCTTCCCACATTCTCATGGCAAGCATCAGTACTGTAGATATGACATACTGATTTTTGGATTCAAGATATAATATTTGGGATGATTGGATGGGCAGAGTAGCTCAAATCCACCTGGGATATTAGCAATGGAATTAATAGTTATTAAAAAGACCTGTTCAAGATGTTTATCTCTTTGGAGTCAAGGCACTGGTGTCCTTGTGATGCTTGCTTGCTATGGGGTCCTTCCCCAGTGTTGAAAACATTCACATTTTTGCAAAGTTACAGCTTTATTGTGTATTATGTCTGTTTTTCAGCACTTGCATTAGAAATCACCTGTCTGCTTTTCCACTATTGAATGTAGTCTATATCCATTTGCTTTCTCAGATCTTACCTGCATTTTCCCACAGTCTAGAGAAAAAACAGTAGCTATCCATGATCAGTAAAGACATAGGACATGTTTTTCTGTCAGCACATATGTGCAAAAACAAATCCCAAACAAACAAACAAACCAACCGAAAATCTGAGCCTTTTAAGCTGTCCTACCAAAAAAAACAGTCTAAACAGTCTGGTGTGAACTGTTTTTACTGAGTGAAAAACAGGTGACCTCTTTTTCTGTCTGCATATACCAAGTTTCTACTAAGTTTCTGATTATAATGAAATATTGTTAACAGCCTTTTGGCAAGTAACTAAAAGCTAGTCTGTGGTGTCTCCAACTCAGTTCCAGGTTCTGCAGGAGGCTGATAATAGTTTTGAAGTCTTTTCTGTTATAGGTTCAGTGAAGAAGCTGTCACCTAGAGTGGTTGGTAGGTCCCTGAATTCATTCTCATAGAAGCAGTTTTCTTTTTTTGACAATGAGTTTCTTGGGATCAGAACAGACTAAAAATTTCAGTTTCATTAAACAGTGCACTTCCATCAAAAGTGCACTTCCCATTGTGGTGTTCATAGGAGTGGGTGTCTGCATCTTGTATTGTTATAGTTTGATTCAATTTTTAATTGGAAGGTTCAACTGGCAGAAGACAAGAATTTCTTCACAGTTTTTTAGTCCTGCTGAGAATCTATGTGACTTTACTACTTCAATTCAGCTCCCAAGAGGGAATCTTCCTTATTCAAAAACTTACCTTTGCTGACCTTGTTAGAATTTAGCTTGCTTGAATACTTATTTTGGTGTCTTTCTGTTTCAGTAATCTGAAATTTAAGTGGGAAGAGTTGGTAATTACTGAGTAATTTTTGCAGTTTGGAAGATAAGACATTAATGTTGGGTTTATATTAGTGATTATGTATTGGATATTATATTGGTGATTATATCAGTCTTTCTGTTCACAGACACTTATCTTTCTACAGTTCCTGTTGTTTTTTTCTGCTACATGTTGTCAGTCTAATTGAGTTGATGCATCAACTCCAGTTCCTGGTTTTCATATCAATTTTATTTGTTTTGGAAGAGCAATCTAGGTTTCATCACTGACTTCCATCAGTGAGAAGTGAGTGGAGATTCTTTTAAGACAAAGAAATTACTCACCTTGTCATTACTTTTCCAAAAATATACTGCATCAGTTATTTCTTATGCTCTTGTCTTCCTTCACCACTTAGAGGCTCCATCTTCTTTTTTTTACTCTTGGTACCAAAGTTTTTTGTGTTTCATTTGTCTTTTCATTTTAATCCTTTGCTGATAATCTTTGGAACGTCCTACAGCCACAGTATTGTATGGCTAAGAGCTGGAAGATCTTGTAACTCAGAAAAGAAAAACAAGAAAGGAAAGAAGTACCCAGCTGGCTCACAAAATTCTTCCCCCATGTCGTGGTTTTGCCTTGGGTCAATTTGCTTTTACACCCCCCACACAATTACTATTAGTTGAGAGAAGGTTTATGC
>JAYRBT010000093.1:54252746-54272990 GCA_036023395.1 Myiotriccus ornatus | reverse complement strand
GGTTTTGTCTGGAAATCTACTTGGACAAAACCATTCACAGCCCCAGGGACGGGCTGGTGGGCAAAACCACGACACCCCAGGATGCTGATGTGGGACATTATTGTGATAATAGCTTTCAAATAAGCAGCTGCTTCCCATCAGTGGGAACTGCATTCATCCAGAACGTCCTATGGCGGCATAGATGTTCTTGAATCATGTGTGAGCTGTACACAATTCAAGCCACAGGACACACAGTATAGACCTAGTTTTGGCTCAAATTTTTCAAACACTGGGGTTTTGCCAGAAGAATGAAGAGGCTACGCAGAAAAAAATGAAATACAGTCTTGAGTTTCAGAGGGGGGAGGTGGGAAACATTAAAACTGCATCTTTTGTGTTATTTTTGTTTCAATTTTTTAATCAGTCAAATATCTACACACAATTTTCTATCAAATAATTTTGTTCATGTACCTACTTTCAGAAATGTGTCACTGTCTCACTGAATTCTGCAGAGAAAACAGGATCATGTAATCTCACAGGTCTATGGGACTCCACAGAATATTCTGTTGCCATTCGGTGTATCAGTAATGAATCAATATTTTGGAGTGAATGGAGTGGAGAGAAAAATGGAAGCACAGAAGAGAAAGGTGGGCTGACTACATGTAAAAGTTTTCTTTAGTTATACTTTGAGGCACTAGGATTCAATAAAGAAAAACTGTGTTTTCAGTCTATTGTCTATCACATTTAGAATTCTATTGCTTAAACAGAACACGTGCATTTTGTTAAAAGATAGAAGAGGAAAACTAAAAGACAAGAGCGTGGTGGAGGAGATTTGAAAAGTGATTCAAACAGTATAGGGCTAAAGAAGAAAATGTGTGAGTAGACAGTGAAGAGAGGAAAATTAAGAGTGCAGATGTAGACTGAACATTGCAAAATAGAATAATAGCAGAAATGTAGTATAGCAAGTATGTTCAATACAATTAATCATAAGTAGAGACACTAAATTTCCAGTTATAGAACAAGACTACGAAATCTCCTCTAGGAGACTCTAATACTTAACAAATAAAAGAAAGCAGAAGGAAATTTATGGAAAGAGAGAAGCTGTACTTACTAGGCAAAAAAGGCACAGCATTATACAAAAGAAAACTTATTTTTAATAAGTTTCTCTCAGTCTGTATGTTTGAAACCTTTTGATTGCTTTTACCTTATTAGACTTTCTTTTTAATATAGCAAACACATTCAAGTTATTTTTTGTCCTTATGTAGCTCCTTCAGAAAAAGTGGATTTGTGGAGGGTAATTGAGTCTTCACACTCACCTGGAAGTAGATCTGTGCATCTTATGTGGAAGGTATATACTGGTTTTATACTCTTTATATGAATTGATAATCATATTGGCATCCTGTAACTGATGCTGTGTTTAAGCATTTTAGTGTTGTAGGACCTGTAACTGCTAGGGGTGTTTGCTGTCATCAGAAAAAACCTCACTGAACTAAAGCAGAATTAATAAGGCTTTTGTTTACTGAATGGTAGATGAATAGAGTTTTGTAACGTCTGTGGAAAGGAAGCATTTAATTGTGTTCAGATCACTGTAAAATCTGATTGAAAGTCTTTACAACTGCTTTTAAATAACATGGCTTACCAACGCTATGTTAAATTCACTTTAATCTTCTAGTAAATTGTCCAAAGGCTCTTTGTGTTTCAAATCTCCGGACTTTTGAACCTTTCCTTCAAGGAAATTGTTACGGCTCTTTGTCCTGAAGCCGGGACTGAAGAAAGTACCTTGCTTTTCTAAATATGGTATAATCATTTTGTAATTTGCTCTGGACTCTTTAATACAGCATATATTTTTGGTTATACAAATAACACTGTGAAACGCTTACTACTGCTTATTTTTTTAATAGCCATTAAGTAGCTTTACACCTCCTGGAAGAATTCTAGGCTACAAAATACAGTATTTTCCAGAAAACAAGACTGCACTTAAAATGGTAAAAAACTCTACTGACAAGAAAATCACTTTACTTTTAAATGAAGAGGCATATATAGTATCTGTTACTGCCTATAACTCTGCTGGAAGTTCTCCTGAAGCTATTATGAGGATTCCATCCACAGATGAAAAAAGTAAGATTTTTCAATGCCATGTTATATTTTTCTCATTAACAAAAAATTTATTTTCATGGCACCTATTTAAGTTCTGTTAGAGTGGAAGCAAATTTGTGTTATGGACTTCTGTCATACATCTATATCTATACCTATATCTGTATCTTGTTGTTGTGTTTTGCTGTCACACATCTGTTATAGATGATTATTGTTAGGGATTTTATTTTGAGATACTGTTGTTAAGATATGAATTTCTGATGTCTATTTCTGTATGATTTCTATTGTATTACTTTCTGAGGGTTTTTTGGTTTGGATTGTGTTTTTTTTCTAACCTTGTACCTCCCAAATAAATTTCTAGAGTGCTACCCAATTCTGTCACATCCCTTTGCCAGATCATAAAATTGCTTATCACTGGGCAATATTGCAGAGCATTAAACAGCATCATTCACAGATGTTTTAAATAGAAGTCTCTCAGATGTGTCAGTGGAAGAAGAGAGAGAAGCCTTGTATTTATTCTCATTTCGTGTGCATTCCCAAAGTTCCCCATCCCACCCGCCGCCAGGGTCAGTAAGTTGGTCTGCTCTAGCACAACAACTGAGATCTTTGGCTCTTATGTTTAATTCTGATACCTCCATGAGCCTTGTATTGCAACATCCTGCTGCCTACCATAATCTGGAAGAGAGGCTACATTTGGAACACTTGAATAATTTCTGTATCAGTTGTTCATGAAATAAGTGGAAGTGTCCCCCTGGAACTCCTCAATCAAATTCCATTTCTAATTAAAAAAATGAATGTGTAGATGTGCTGGCATCTTGCCCTGGAGGTTTCTGATTACCTCTCTACCTACATCTGTATGCCACCATAAATGTTTTTCTGATTTTTCCATGCTGTGACATGCTTTCCCCTCCCCACCCTTAAATGCATCTCTTTTTCCCTCTGCTTCATCGGGTCTTTTTTGCCGCTGCTTTGCCCAGGTAGGGTTTTCACTCAGACTTTCATTATGTCTGTTCTGCAGGCTGATGAAGCACCTTTGCTTCACTGTCACTCATGACCTTGCTGCCTTACTTTATGGTTCTTCTATTGTCTTTGTTGTCTCAATCAAAACTTGCTTGTTTGCAGAAACTGCAAAATTGGTAGTGAATTGGTTTGCAAAATTTTACAAATGGTAAAATTCAGATTCTAAAAGAGAGACTGGTCTTTGGATTCTGTATGTATTTTTGAAGTTTTTATGAAAATAGAATTGCTAATATTATCTGTTAAATTTTTAGCTGCCCAGATTATTGAAACAGTGAGGACCCCTCCATCAAATGAAGAAGTCGTTGTGGAATGGGTAGCCTTTAAACCAAAAGCAACAGAATATGTAGTTGAGTGGTATGAGGACTTGGAGATGGATCCTTTTGCTAGATCGTGGCAATATGTGTTGAATTCTACAAACTGGAAAACTGACAAAAGTAGGTTTATTTATCGGCTACAGCTGTAATAATGTACAGATGTGTATGTATTTATAGGTAGACTGGAAAGAACAAACAAAAATGAACTCCTCCAGCTTTCTTCAGACCATTTTAAACATAGCAGTGTTATTACATGCTTTACTGAAATCTTTGCAAGTAGTTTAATAGCAATTTTAACTCTTTCAAATTTCCATGCAACATGCAAGGTGGTGTTTGCTCCCACATAAGATTAGGCTACAGATTTTGTGTTTAAGCACCTCTGTGGCTTGATCTTATGCCAGCAGGGAGGCCCATGGCAGATATATGCTATTTTAGCTGAGAAATCTACAATGAAAAAGATTAATTTAAATATGGGAAAAGATCATGTTCCCTCATGTATTTTAGAAGAGAGTAAAAAACCTGAAAAAGGATTTGAGTGAGAATTCTATTTTAAAATAAGCAAGTGGAGTGATATAACGTGTCTACTTTTCTTTATACATTTGGATTTAGGCGGTGACCACTGCCCTGGAGAGCCTGTTCCAATGTTCAACCACCCTCTGGGTGAAAAACCTTCTCCTAATTTCCCTGACACAACTTCATGCTGTTCCCTCAGGTTCTCAGTATTAAGAGCTGGGGTTGCACTGTACCTTTTAAACTATTTGATGCATGAGACGATGCTGTCTTCTGCAGAGCAGTACACACAAAGAAATGTGAAATTAAAAATATTACCATAACTGCAATTTTATACTAGTTACTTGAAAACAGAAACTTCCTCCAAAACCATAAACTCTTTTGAGATGGATGAGTTCATACAGAGAAGTCATATAAGGCTGAAATCTAATGATCCATTCAAAGTATTTCTAGTGAAAAATGAGTCGGAAACCATATGCTCTTATGAATACTACTAGCAAAAAAGTGTGTTAAGGGCAATAATGAACATTCAAGGTAATAAATACATGTTGTGCTTGCTAAAGAGTTGAAGGAATAATCTGTAACACTATATTTAGAACTTCTTTGGGATTTAGTCTATTTTCATTGTATTAATCTCACACAGAGAATTGTATGTAAATATTCCTTTTTTTCCTTTACAGAAAACTTTAAATTATTTGTATGCTATAACATCTCGGTGTATCCTCTTTATGGAAATAAAGTAGCAGCTCCATATACCATACAAATTTATGTTCAAGAAAAAAGTATGTATGCTTAATTTGAATGCTTGACTGCATTTGTTAGTCCTAGTATACGATGAAATTCTACTCACAAAATAATATTAATGGCTTGAAAATCTTGCTTTTTGTCAAATCTTACAATGTTACAAAATATTTGCAGTCCGTATGTAAAAACCACTAAGAAGCCATGAGGTTTGTAATTAGATAGAAACTATAGATGAAATAGTATTGGGGGGGGGGAAGAGGAGGAATGTTTCTTTATTTGTAGAAGTTTAATGTGAATTTAGTGATTTATTCTTGCAGATGTAAGAATGTAGTTTACTGGTAATTTTAAGATTTCATGTGAAAATGTTGATTTGTGTGTGTGCATATACAGGACAATGTTCTACTAAACAGCATTAATTACTGGAAAGAGGAAGTGGAGTATTAGTAATACTTACTAGCACAATTAGAGCTGTGCTTTGAATGCTTTCCTGTTTATAGGTAGATAGCTGTGACATTACTCAAGGTTGTCAGAGAATGGGAAGGAAGTTATTTGTTTTAAAGCTGGAATGCACAAAAGTTTTCCTTAAGAGTTATGAGCAATGCGGGTGAGGTTGTATTGTGTAAGTAGAAAGGCTTTGTCTAATGTAATGTGCAAGACTGGGTGTGCTGGAGACACCAGTTAAATCTTAGCTCAGCCAGAGATGTCCTGCACACGCAGTGACCTTGCACCTGGTTCCTCCATGAGAACGTAACGTTGCTTTACCTCTTGATCTGTCTCTGATCTTGTGAGGAAAGGCAGTAGCACTTAGAACTATGCTAACACCAGAATAGATAAGGGGAAGTTTTATCATAAGAAATCCCATATTAAAGAGAGTGATTAAAGTTAAGGAGTACATCAGAGCACTAAGATGACATATTTTCTTGTGCATTTGTTGCCCCTAATTTTACTGGTATGTGTGAAGTAACACAGATGGATAACATTGTGGTATATTGACTCTTAGTACTTTTTCTATTTTGTGATGCTTCTGTGTAGAACCATCAGAAGGACCTGTGGCTGACACAGGCATTCTGGGAAAAAATGAAGTTACTATAAAATGGAATGAGATTTCAAAGGATAAAAGAAATGGATTTATCACTAACTATACAATATTTTATAAACCTGAGGATGGAAAAGAATTGAGTAAGTATACACTAAACAGTGATGTTTTCAACAGAATTATGACAATGTGCTGTCTGCAGATAGTTATTGTCATAGTTATTAACAAGCTTTGTTACTGTATATCATATTGTATATCTTACGTAAATATGTCTGAAAATACTGGTACTAAAATGCGGCTTACATAAAGATTACAAAAATATTTAGTTTCAATGGAAATGATGTGGTCTTCTAGTGAATAGTCCCTGCTTTAGTACTTTAATACGGTACATGTGCCCTTTATTTTGTACAGCACTGCTTACTCTCAGTTTACTGGTAGTGTTGTACTACCCATGGTAATACAGTCTTGACTGTTGACTACATTGTCCTTCTGCTTCTCAGATGTAAAACTGAGGGATCTCTGGGTGATAAATTTAGTCAGTGTATGTCAGCACTATCATTCCTCTTCTCTTTCCAGACCAGGATGAAAACCCACATATGAGGAACATTTTGCAGATTGTTTCCTGTTAACAGTAGGGGAAAAAAAAAAAAAATTGCCAGATTATGCCAAATTAATGAGTATTACTAGTCAGATACTTGCTGTTTTACCACTTTATGTATGTACTAGTGTCTCTTCATCTTCACTCTGTCTTCCATCATGAAACACCTTTGAATTCAATCGAAAAATTAATGACAGGAGTAGAGGAGCTAAAATAATATTGGAAAGTCACAGGTCTTGTGCAAATTCATGGATCATGAGAGTTCAGTGGGTTTATAAATTCAATTCATGTCCTTGGAAGGACATGCCTTCAGCTTCTGCAACCCTTCAGCTTCTGGAACAGTATGGTGGATATTTTCTGTTAAAAATGTTTTTACAGTAAATTTTTTATTAAAAGCAAATTAGGAAATAACAATTGAGAAGCTAAAATAAGCTCCCAAGAAATAGTTTCTCTGGAGAGAGTTTTTAGATCAGTATCTTCAGATGTGCTTGGTTTTCTGTGCTTGATGTTGCTTTTCTGGTCTGGAGGCTGATAGCATAACTTTGAGCATATTCCTAATCTCTACCTCAGGAACAGTATCCATACAATCTGACAGTGTAATGCTATCTGTTCAGAACTTCTTCAGAACTTCAGAACAGTTTAAATCTCAGCAGAATCTTTTATGAAAAGGGTTTTGGTAACCTAAATTTATCTTCCTGTATAGTTTATGAAGAATGCTCTTGGAACATTCAGTGCTTCAGAAATGTTTTTTTCCCTGCTATTTTGTGAGACATCACTGTTAGCAAGCACCTAACACAATCTCTTTTGAAAAGTTCTCAGACTTTCAAATATTGCAATGTCTTCTGTTTCTTCTGGATATCCAGTTCAGAGCCAGGGCATGAGTATTCTTGGTAATTTTTAAATTTGAAAGGAAAGATAACTACTTCTTTTAGATTCAGTCCTCTACATGCAATTTTTCCTGCCACATTGGTTTCTGAGTAATTTAATGCTGACTGCTTTGTGCAGGGTCATCCTTGTGATGTGCAGCCTCATGTTACAGAGCCATATTTGTCCGCATTACTTCTGATGTAAAGCAGGCTATGTCCGTTCTAGTGGTTTAGATTAGTTTCTTTAGAAAATTAGTTCTAAATATGAACTCAGGGGAGTTAAATTTAAATTACAGAAACATGCCGTACTGAAACATACTGTACTGATGTTTTTGAGACTTCTCTGATGTCACATCTTCTTGATAAGAATAGAACATGGGATTTATGCCAATGTGACTTCACTGGTGGCCTTTAACTCTAAAACTTCGCTTTTCCCTCCTTGATTTAAGAGAAACTCAGTTTATTTTAATTCTGGACATATTGCAGCATAGCTGTTTCCTGAGTATTTCTTGACTGAACTGAATGGTGACCTGAGGTGGCTTGTACTTTATGCACCAGAAAATGTTTTAGTGACTGTAATTTCGTAGTAGGAAGATGCTTCTGGTACTGTTAGTAGACATAGGATGGTAGAATATATGCCCTGCTTAAAAAAATTTAAAGGTGAAGCTAATTTCAGTATTGGGCAAGGTATTGGAAACACTGAGTTCTATTCATAAAAGCATTTTGAAACTTGGAAAAAATTATCTGTTGATTTTGGCTTTCCTTTGCCTTATTTGGGGTGATATCCCAGTGCTGATAAATTGCATCTTTTTGGATGATCAGTGTCTAACTGCATGTACTAGAAATATAGGTAAATTTCACAAGCTACAGAAACTATTTTAAGTTCCTAATTTCTGAGCCAACTATTTTAAGGAAACAAAGTTCTCAAAGCACTGTTTTCAGAGATAAAATAAACTACAGGAGATCATAATTCACCTGTCTTTAGTATTAGAAAAAATATTTGTATTTATTTTTGAAAACTAAATACATAATGGTTTGTGTCTTTGCTTTAAATTTTAAGTAGTATTGAAAACATTTTTTATTAAATTTTCTCCATAAAAGGATTAATAAGATTACTTTGCATCTCAAATTTTCTTTAAAATACCTTATGATCTATTATTGTAAATGTTGCTAAATAATTCTACAGTTCCCTGATATAACACTATTTTTGTGTGTTTATTGACATAAATCTTCTCTTAAAAAGATGAAACAGTGAACTCTGATGTTCTACAATACAAACTGAAGTCCTTACAGACTAATACACAGTATACTGTCTATATCATGGCAAGCAATGGAGCTGGGGGAACCTCTGGAGAGCCAAAGACCTTCAGAACTTTGAAACTGGGTAAGTAGTATTCCAGGTTAGTTATTACTATTTTAAAAACAGGTTTGTGAATAAGAAATACAGAACATGGGACATTGTTATTTAGGCATTTTTAGCTTTTTTTTTTTTTTTTTTAAGTACTATTGAAAAAAACAATGAAGAATTGCCAGCAGTAGCTGAATTTAACACAGTTTCACAGACTATCTTACAGACTAAAAGCTCAAGATTAGAGTCAAACTCCAAAATCTTTACCTAGCAGTCGGTAAAGCTGTGGAGTGCTGTGGGTGTTTGTGGAAGCAGCAGTTTGTGTACTGTCAATTATGGAATGGAATGCCTAGAGTTTATTAAAAAGTAGACTTTTCCACCTGAGATATTAAGTTTAGAATAACCAGGTGTCATGTTGTATCTTTTGTGGTATATAAGCTTAACTGATAAATGAGTGCATGAATGCACGGGTTATGGCCAGTACGTGTGGGGAAATACCTTTTCCTATTTCTTGCTGTTTGTTCTAGCCAGATAGTACCAAGGAGGTTGGTATGATGGCAGCAGATCAGAAGTTCATACATTTCCACATTTTAGCTTCTGGAAGAATGTTTTCAGTACATTCCCAACTTGTCATAGGGGTGGCCAGACTAAAATAGAAAAAACTGCATGAGCTGTCCCTAAACTTGTAATGGGACTCAAAGCTAATAATTTTTTTTGTCTATAAATTAACAAGGTATGTTAGAGCATGCTGAGGTCAGGTCTCTTGCTATCAGTACCTGCCTCTGGTACTTGGAAGCTAGCTCAGAAATCTGTGAGGTGTTTCAGTCAGAGTAACTGTATCTTTTGTGATTTAAAATCTATCTCCTGCACTTAACTTGCTATTTATTTTGTTGTAACTGATAGAAGTGGCACTACATGTCAGTGTCAGATGACTGTAAAATAACAGGTGCCCAAAGCAGTGGTAGAGTCTTCATCCTAGGTTGCTCTCGAAGGTTGTCTTGGTAGGACCCTAGGCAGTTTAATATTAATTTTAAAGTTGGGTGAGGTGACCTACAGATGTCCCCTCCCATCTAAATTACTGTGTGATTCTATTAAATAAAGGAAATTTTAAAATGCAATACACGTGTTCCTGAGAAATTCTGAGAAGTCTCATCATGACCTGGTTTTCCAGCTGATTAACTGGCTTGTTGAATTCAAAATACTCATCTTTTGATGCATCATACAGTATTCTGAGTAATTTTGGCTCTTTAGAAATGTGCTAATTAGGTGACTTGGATGTTGAAAATTAGCTGTCTGCAAGGAATACATGAAGAAATGACATCTGTGGGCTGATTGTTGTTTTGTTTTTTCCATTTGTATGTTTTTTTCCTCTAAAGATACAGAAGATGTATTTTTCATTGCTCTACTTGTTGGAATAAGCATGTTCTGTCTGTTAGGCCTTTGGGTAACATGCGTTTTGAAAAAACATGTGTAAGTACAATTTCTACTGTCTAAAACCAACCTGTTAATTTTACCTTGTAAAAGGCGAATTTTTATGTATCTTATACATGCTTTTTTTGGCTCAAAACCAACGTCAAATTAAAAAAATAAGCAATTAGAGTAACAAATAAATAAGCATACATGTTACACTTCAACTGTAATTTAAGTGCTGTAGTCCAAAAATAGCTACTAATTTTTAGAAAGTTCAATAAATTAAAACAAAATAAATAGGAGAAACAGATTTATGTATCACCTATATCACTTTATGGAAAATGCTATATACCATTTGCAGTACCATTGTCAGTCAGTTGAAGGAAGCATACCTAAAGTCAGTTACTGAAAAATTAATAATGCCAAAAATAAAGTTTCCTAGGCATTTTTAATATATCTACTAGGATGGCAATAGAACGTATTTCATATAATTGCTTATCTTAGCTATAATAATATTGCTTTTGTTACTTCGTGATGTTTCCCTTGAGCTGTAAAAAAGTCATGCTTTGTGTGAAAGTATTTGGATGCTTGATCCATGAGTATGGGTCTATATCCATATGTGATCCACAGTCTGCTGTCACAGGTGTCCCCTGCCAGATTTGAAATTGCTAATTGCTTTCTCAGAGCATGGGGATGTAATAACATCCCAATGATGAATGTGAGTTTTTTAAAGGTTATAAAATATGTTTTTCTTTCACATGAAAGTGACTGGGTTGTTTGGCTGAAGCTTAATGAGAAAGTTAAAAATCTTAACTATTTTGGGGTGTTCTAAGCTATTAGAACCAATATTGTTGTGTAGGAAAACATCAGGTAATAAGTATGGCTGAATAAATAAGTACAATTTCCAGCTCTTTTACATATTTTTCTGTGCTGTGGATTCTGTATTTTTGCAATAATAAGAAACTATATTTTGATGCTGGACAATATTTGAGTTGCAGTTGAATGTTTATATTCTTGTGTAATCAAATTGCAATGTGAAAAGTCAAGCTATGGACTGTTTTTCATTCCCTTACATATATACCCACTATCAGTGAGGGATTCAGTGGGTGATCATCATTTATCTGCAGCTAACATTGGAACCCAGTTCAGCTCTAGTGTGATGCAGTGCTTGGGATACTTTCCTTGGGCAAAGTTTACCTGAAGCAGCTTTTCACTGAAGAAACACCCTGACACATGATCATAACAGATTTTGTATACAGCCTTATTTTGACGTGCTATTATTTCATATATTATAGTATAAGAAACATAAAAAGTATGTATGTAATGATATACATAGAAATATACAATGTAATTAAAAATTACTTCAGTGAGTTATTAATTTTTCTACTATGTCTGTGTAACCCAAGAGATCTTGTTGAGATCTTTTGTAATAAAAATCAGTTTATGGGAAAACAATTTTATTGAAAAAGACTGTGTTCGCATAGAAAAGACCTCCTTTGTGAAAGTTTGGTATTTTAGCAGTATTTGGACTTGCTGGAGGTTTGTTCATTTTATTTTTAATAATTTATTTCTTTCACGATTCGACTGAAATTATTGTCTCCATGATAGGTTTAAGAAAGTTTGCTGGCCTGATATACCAAATCCTGCACAGAGCATTGCAGTGGAATGGCCTCTTGCTGCATCTATGGTAATAACTGCAATTTTATGTATTAAAGAAGGGATCAAATGGAGAGAAAAGAAGTCCTTCTCTGACAGTAATTTTACAACTTTAAAAAAAAGTATATTGAATTTCATTCTTCTTTTTAAGTGCTATAAAATGCTCTACATAAGAGAGAACATGCATGTTCATAAAGTATATTCTTTTAATTCTCATGTGATAACGAGAAATAATGTTTTGAAGTTCCTAAGTGGTTGGCGGACATGGTTGATTTAACAAAGTCAGTTAAATTTACACAGGTTATTGTGTCTACTGAATCAGGTTCCTTCATTTGGATACTTCCTCCCTTCTCCATAAAAATATATTGCCACATATAGTAAGATTTAGTGTATTATTGTACTAATATTTCCATCTTTTTATTTGTTGAATATCTATGCCTTATTAAAGTTTTATGTATATTTCAATGAAGTGGAGTTGATCGGCTTTATGTAGAAAGTGTAGTCTGTGGAGAATGAGATTTAAAGTTTTTTCCCCATAAGTGACTGGTTAGAGCAGAAAAGATGGACGCAGTCCAAACCTGATTCTGAGAGTTCATGGAAACTCCTTATTTCACTAAGCACAGAAGACCTACTATGAAAATGTTTCACAAATGAGCAGAATAACATTGTCATTTTTATACTCATTAACATATAACTGCATCCCTGCTGAAATGCTCATGAACTCTTTATTAGTGCACTTCAGAAATAACGAGTCAAATAGAGCTCAAATGGCAATACTTTATATTTTAAAACATAAACTAATACATTATCTCTCTGTATATATCTCTCCAATCTATCTCTTGATACTGACAGAATAATTCACTCTTGAAGAGACTGGCATCTGAGGCTAAAACTGTAGACTTTGAAGACATAAGTGTTTTGGAAAATTGTTTTCCTGAAGAAAGTCAGGAAGGATCGCTACTAATGAATTGTGAAAACCACGTTTCTGGGTGTATTGATATTAATGCAGAAGACATGATCAATGGAGATAAAAAGACACTGTATAAACAAGAAAATGAAGTTGCTAAATGCTTTTTGCCATCTATGCCTTATGTAATCACTGATCAATTTACGAGAAGCCAAATGAAGTCAACTTTGGTACCAGTGACGGAAATACAACCCATAGAAATGCTGGCAAATGATTTGTGTGGGTCCCAACAGAATTCAGTCAAAACCAAAGAAAATGATGATGAAGTTTTAAAGCTGGAAGATTTCAGTGAGAAAACACTGTTCAATCCATACCTTAAAAATTCTGTTAAAACAAGAGATTTTCTGTTTTCTGAGAGCTTGCCAGAGCACAGTATGGATGAACTCAAAAGCCAGTCAAGTGTCTTACCTCCTTTTCAACAAAATGTTGCAGGACAACCCTACATAACACTGGACACATTTGAGCTGGCCACAGCTCAGTAGCCTGAGAAGATTTTCCGTTGTAAAATCCCCCTGTGAAAAGCCTCTTGGCACTGCTGCTCATGTGCATTCCTATGTTTCAACCTGTCTGATCTCAATTTGGATGGAAACACCCTCTTCCTTCAGACAGCTGTGAAATTATTTTTTGCACTGTGTTTATACATGTCAGGGTTCACTTTTGGTGGGGGTGGGGTTTTTTGGTTTGTTTTTGGGTGTTTAAGGGGGGGTTATTTTGATTTGTTTGTTTGTGGATTTTTACCAGACATGACAGTACTGAGGCAAAAGAGATAGCTTTTGTTATTTCTTCTTAGTTCTCCCATAATCAACCTGATAAAACAAACTTGTATGTGCTGTAACAGCATCCAGCAGTGCAAACAGCTCATCGATTTCCCTCCAGGTAGGCAGTTCCCAAGGCTCAGCTCTGCTGGGGAAACATGGACTGACTTGAACAGAGCCAGAATCTGATGAATCCTTCCTTCAGTTACATGAAGTAAAACTACTGCCCTGTTCTTACTGTCCTTGATTGTTTTATATATGGTTTTATGTATAATCTTCCTTTTGTATCACAAATACCTTGTAGATTTGTGTAGTTGTCTTTTTGTATCTTGACTCTTGAATCAGTGGTTTGGCTTATAGTTTCTTTGTCTTTAATGAGAGTATATTCGTATGTTATCTGCATTTTGGAAAAGACAGGTTTATGCTGTCTGTGTAGGTCCTTTCCTTTCTCTCGTGTTTTTAGTCATCCTCTGCATTTTGTGCTGCTTTTGTCTCTCCTGTTTGTTTCCTGGTTTTAAAAACTATTTACTGAAGCATAACTTCTTATCTCCTTATTCCTTGGCCTCTAATTCCTCAGAGTTTAAAATCTGTGTTTCTCAGTTGAGCAGTTGAGATTTTGATATTTTGAACTAAAAAAAAAAAAAAAAAAAAAAAGAGGCTCATCTGTTGGGATAAGGCGTAAGTTAGGAAGTTATTTTTCTGGGAGGTATTGAAGAAAACACTAAGTTTAAAAATATTGCTATATATCCTCTGGTAGCTGATTTAGGTTAGATATTTCTACATGAAGGCTATAACTTTTGTAATTTGTTTTATGATGTTGATAAATCATAAAACTACTTGTGGTTTCCATTTTATAAAGCAACAATTAAGCAGGAAACACTCAATCATACTTTTTTTTTTTTTTTTGGCAGGAAATTGGCCATTACTGTAAAATTCTTACTGAAATATTTACTCTGTTAAATAACAGGTTGAAAAGGATGAAGAGTCTAAGTAAATTGGTCTTCATCATGACACATGTGACTTATGGTCACTTTAAGACTTTGAAGTAATTTTACAGTATTTAAAGACTTGATGTCATCAGTCTTGTTTGCACATAACTACAGATTTCTTTTGGGATAAAAAAAAGATAGAGGAGTTATGGGGATAGAAAAATGAGAAACAAATGTGAATAGGAACAGAAAGTCTTTCCTTTCTGTGCAGGAAGAGACGTGGGAGAATGGAAAATATATTGTCCAGCATGAATGAGAAGAGTGAGCCTTTTTCTGGATGCATGGGCTATTACTTGCATTGTGTTGGGGAAGACAGTGAAGTTTGCATTCAGGATTTTCATCTACAATTTGGAAGTTGCTTTTCGTTACAATGATATTTGTAGTTTTCAAGGAAGGATAAGAAAACAGTTTCTGCAAATATTCCTTGGTCAACATCACAGATTTCCATCTCTCAAATTTGTTGGGTCACTGACTCAATCACAGGATTTTTTTTCACTTAAATCTCAGTATTTGTTTTAATATCACAAGATATAAAAATAAAGAGATGCAGAGATATTTTGGGTCTGTCTAGGAATTTTTTAGCAGCCATATGAAAATTGCATATTCTGTGTTGAGATCGAGACAGGTAAAAATTAAAAATAATCCAGTCTGTGACATCTCTTAGCTTTTGGAGGCTAAGTATAACCTGATTTTATGTCCAAATTTATTTCCTTCTCTATTGATATTCTGATTTTCTATCCTCATTTTTCTGTTTTCCTTGCCCATTATTTTCTCTGAAAAAGCAAAATGCAAGTAACTGGCCTCAGTTTCCAGAAATTAAGGCTGCATTTTGCACATGCTTTGAAATGCCAGCCTCTTGTACTTGGTTTGTTTTGCATTGGGAACTGTACTCCTTCTGACCTATTACAATTTGTCTTTCAAACTAATGCTGTGACTCATTAAAAAAATAAAACTGAGAGAACAGAAAAGTTTTTTATTGATTTATACTAAATACACAATTTAGACTTTTTAGATTTTCATGTTCATTTAGAAATGTATTCCTAGTTTGAGAGGGATTTACAATAGTATTTGAGTTGTTTGACTATTTGAACAATTATTCTACTTTTATAATACCAAGTGGCAGTTGGTTGGACATTACAATACTTTAACATTTTTGTACATTTTTTGATACAACACCTGGTGCTATTATTCCTAGAGAGCATTTTTAATTCAATTTCATTTCATCTCACCATCACTGATCTGGAAAATCCCCATTTCTACCCCTCCTTAAAATACAGAAAATTACTCTTCAGTATATGGGTCTTTGCAAGGTTAATAGAGATCAGACTGTGCCATAATTTTAAGAATATATTGATGCATCTTCACAATTATCATTCTTCTGTGTATCATACTGGAAATTCCTTTCTGACCTGAAGGCTTTATGTCCCATAAATTATTAATAGGTCATGTTTTGAACTTAACAGATTTTTAATTAAATTAAAAGTTCAGTCTTTTTTTATCTGAGTTTACCTCCTCAGAACATTGAATTCTTTGAGCAGGAATTTGTCAAGCTTTTTGTTGTAACTGAGTACCTTCTTATACGCAAATTTTCCATACTGCGTAACCTGTCACATTTCTGAGTTCTTTGTACCCTTTATAATTGCCCATGTAGAGGGGAAAAAAGAATGTTAGCAGTTAAAGAACTGAAGAGATAGAAGCTTCCTTCCTCCAGTTAGCACTAACTTTCTCAGTGCATGCTCCTGCAGGGATAAATTATGTGATTGCTGCTCAAACAACACTGCTGTAGATGGACTGGCAAGGTATCTGACCTAGCTGGTGCTATTTAGTGTTTATCTGCCCGCAAGATGTATTTCATTACGGATGACGTGGTTGTCTCTTCCTGTTCCTGAAACACTGATTTATAATAAATAACCCAGGTAGCATGGGTTTGGGAAAGGCAGGTCCTGCTTGACCTTGATCACCTTCTATGATAGGGTGAAACACTTAGTGGATGATGAAAAGGCTGTAGATGTTGCCTGTTGTTTAGTAAAGTTTTTGGCAGTGTTTCCCATGACATTCTGCTGGAGAAACTGGCAGCCCATGGTGTGTGCAGGTGCACTCTTTCCTGGGTAAAAACTGGCTGGCCAGACAGGCTCAGAGCGCGGTGGTGAATGGAGTTACATCCAGCTGGCAACTGGTCACTAGTCATGTTCCCCAGGGATCGGTATTGGGGCCAGTCTCATTTAATGTTTTTATTAATGATCTGGACAAAGGGATTGAGTGCACCCTCAGTCAGTTTGGAGATGACACCAAGTTGGGTGGGGTTGTTCATCTGCTGAAGGATAGGAAGCCTATGAAGAAGGATCTAAGCAAGTAAGATTGTAACCATGGGTTTCTGAAGCGGTAATTTAGCCTATTTAGGGGTCTTCTTGGAAGAATCCCATGGGAATATGTCCTTCAGGGAAGAGGGTTTTTAAGCTTATGCATTGACTTCACATCTGAGTTTCCCACGTGATGAGGTGACTGGCTCCTTCCATTCACCATTCAGTGCAAACCAACACTCAAGCAGTCTGGATGATGAAGCAGCTTCAAATACATGGAGGCTCAAGTCCAGAACTACAATGCAGATGCTCCCATGGTACAGATAACTGCTAAGAACAATAGTAAGATGATAACTTTAAATGACTAGTGATTGCAGCTATGGTAGGCAAGGCAACTCTTGCAGATAAGTTGAGTAGATCTGTGCAGACACAAAGATCTTAGGGTATTAATATTGGGCTATCTATCATACACTGAATGGCTGGGTGGAACAAATGCCAGAGACCATGTTCTGTGCAGCCTCTGATGAACTGTGCACTCAATGTGATGGGGTCACGGAAGTGAGGTTTTTGCTGGTGATTTTTTGAAGTTGGATGGTACCAAATCCTTTGGCCTTATGTTGTCAGGGATTAGAAATATTACAAGAAAAGATAACGAATCAATTCCAGCTCTACTTCAAAGAGATCTCAGATTTTAGCTTTGCTAATCTAGATGCCAAAATACAAAAATTGAAGATGGAACAGCATAATGTTTGGGAAGTCGTGTATGTAACAAGAAGTGGAATTCTACATCTCAATGGTCACGCAAAACAGTGATTTTAATTAAAAAAGTCACTCTTCTTAGAATTGTAAGAGGTGATTTGTGAATATTTATTCAACAGTTTATCTTTTACCAGCAGTATTCTGAAATAGTCAGATAAAATATTCCACTAAAGGTCACTTGGAAATAACACATAGAACTTACATATCATAATTTTTTAAGGCTGTATAAAACTTGCTTGTAAACAGATGAAATGAATTCTAATTTAAGCTAATATCCAAATTGTTTTGCTCTTCTATCAAATCTACTGCAAAGATAGTGAAAGATTTGTTCTGCTGCTCTGTGTTAATGTTTGGCATACTGACAGCAGAGAGCAGGGCATATGCTCAGTGTAGCTAAGTCTTGAGCCAGTAAGTATATGGGATTATTGCAAGTTCAGGTAGTTGTTAATAGCAGCCTCTTATACCTCCTGGCAAGACAAAAGTAAAATACGCAGTGGTTTTACGGTGTTCCTGTAGTAGGGTTATTGACCAGAAAATGTGCTACTCTCCGCTCAAAAGTAAAGCATAACTAAAGGAATTTAGGTATCCTGTATACAAAGGATGACATTAGTAAATAGAGCCAACAACAACAACAAAAAATTAAGCACTTTTTTTGTAGCATGAACTGTTCTTAGTCATAATGTTTACTAGGCGTTTTTGTTACAAAATACTAATTGTACCCTTCGCATGTACATGTTGTACTTTTCTGTCTGATAACTTAGAAGGGTGGCTCTGAGCAAAACAGTGTCATATTCATCCTTTATATCTTTCAGTTTTCTTCTACTTTGCAGAAATTATTTTTTCAGCATTTCACAAAAATGTAGTTATTCTAGTGAATTTTCCTGGGCTTTTCAATCATTATTTTGTTTGCCCTTTTTCTTAAGAGTAAATAGTCATTTCATTGTTGCCTCACTATTTAATTGAAAACTACTCTTTTATTTAGGTCTTTTAAACTCAGAACATGAACATGAAGAGTGACAATCCAAAAATGGAAACAGATGTTTGACCAACATATTCTTCTGTGAAATAAGATTTTTTAAAAATAGTGATTTTTAAGACTATCAAAACATGAACAGAAACAGATGTACATATGTATGGTGTAGATTTATTCTCCAAACAGTATTCTAACAGGATATTTGAAAAGTAAACAGAATTACAATTCTCATGCTGCCCATTCCTATGCCCTGATTCCTTCAGCTCTTAAAATACAGTGGACGTGTAGAAAATGCTTCACTCAGACAGAAAGTTTCAAACCAGTCATGTATTTAAGTTTGTCTGAGAGATTTGTGCTCCAGGGCTCAGGCTGCCCTGAGTTGCCCCAGTTATAGATTAGTAATGTCCATTCCCAGAGTCATGAGTTATTCAGGTTGTTTGACTGAGCTCTGGGAGCGTGGAGGAGGGTGAAGGTTACCGCGCCACTCTCTGGCTGGGGGAGAGTTTCTGAAGCCCAATGGGTGCTCAGTAACAGAACAGTCCATCTAAGGCTACAGGGGACTTGTGCTGCCCACTTCAAACTGTCAAAGAAACTATGATGTAATATTGTAGTTTGTATTTCAGAAGTGCTGTTTTAAGATTGACTAGTCCTACTGAGTAATGAGGCCAATACTTTTGAGTCTGAATGTCTGCTGCTAGTATTTTTGTCTGTCTCTTAGATCATCTTGATTTTCACGCACTGCTTAGCTCCACACTGCTGAGCAGAAAGCCTGCTGAGCCAACTAGTTTTGACTAGGTTTCAGTGTATGACCTGATACAACTGAAGTTTCAGAGTACTTATTACTTAGAAAAGCAGCCTTATTTACACTCCTGGGTTTGTCACTGCTGGCCTCAGGGAGCAGTACTAATTTAGCCAAGGCTAACTTCTGCAGAATTTTCATCCTTATGTGAGCAACTCTATGTCTAATGGAGTTTGAGGCAGAAGTAACATATTTCATAATCACGGAAAGATCATGCAATCCAGGGATTTCAGAAACAATGAGCATAAGATTACAATTGAGGTTAATGCTCCAGGATGCCCACTTAGAACATCACTGAACTAAACCAAACACTTTATTCTAAACCAAAAGAGCATGAAAGGCTTTCTAAAATGTTACTATGGCTAATTATGTCCTAAAGTAAGAGAATGCAAAGAATTTCTTAATTCTACCAAATGAGCACAGCACGATTTTGAAGTGAATCTTCTTATAGTCAGTGTCTTCCAAGTCTGGGCATGGACTCTGTTGTCTGAAACAATTGTCTGAGGGGGTTTGAACTGGGAGGGGTTTCAGTTTTTCTTTGCTTTTCCTGTTTAGTTATTTTTTGCTTTCTTCTAGATTGGAATTTAAGCCAGCATCAATACTTTAAGAGCTACAGATATTTCTGATTACAAAATGTGTTTTTAAATCCTCTGAACACAGGAAGATTTAAACAGTGGGGGGTGGTGTCTTTGCTTTTAATGTAAAGCTTTCTCGTAATTAGCATACTGCCCAGAAAAGATCATATCCATTTGCCTTCATGGCTTGCTGCCTTTGCTGCCTGCTTCTCTCTCCCATGACCTTACACATCCTCCTAACATCCTCCATGCATTTGCTTTTGTGTCCGGCGATTTTTTTGTTTGATAGCTTGGCTCACGAAGAGGCCCAGGCTTTTGCTTGCCTTTAGGGACTGTATCTCTCTTGTTGTGCTTTTGCTTTTATTTTCAGGAAGTCTTAATTGCTTTTACACTTCTGATGAAGAGTTTCTTCCCACCATCTGATCTGCAAGAGGAAGGAAGGAAGGAAGGAAGGAAGCAGGGGGAGTGTTGAGTAAATATGGATGAAAATGAACGTGCAGGAGTTTAGACTTCACTGATTTTTGCCTTTCTTCCAGCACACAGGGCTGGTTTGCT
>JAYRBT010000093.1:54238544-54252646 GCA_036023395.1 Myiotriccus ornatus | reverse complement strand
GGGGGGGGGGGTTGGGCGGGGGCGGGAAGGAGTTAAACAGAGCCTGAAACCACAGGGCTGGTTTGCTGCTTATAAGTACTGTCTTTATAAAGTAAAGCATGATCCTGGATATAAGCTGTGCACTACATCTCTTGATGCACTGTGGTGAGAGGGAGAGGCTATGCTTGATCTTAAATAGAGGTGACCCCATCCTTTGTGGTCATCCCTTTTCACCCTCCATGTGAAACATATCCACTTCCCTAGCCCTACGTCCCTAGGGACATACAATTTCCTTGTGCCATTGGTTTGTGTGAATGTCTTAATGCAAAACTACCAAACAAGTTGCTGTAAAATTACCTAACCCTCGGATTTATTAGCAGGTCTGCTAGTTTGTAGACATGGACCAGGTTCCTGATCTGAATTTAGGAGTGAGGTAGCTCACTTCTCAGTGAAAGTGCGCTGGCAAGGCTGTATCTAATATGGATAGGAGCATAGGTGTGCAGGAAAAATCTCTCATGTGCCTCTACTTACTTTCTGGTGACAGTTTTTTTGTTGCCATGTCCTCAGATAAATTCTTGGATGCATTGTCTCCAGCTTGTAGTTCTCCTGCTCCGTCCACTGAAGGGGAGTTCTTCTGCTCCCTCCCTCTTGTAAGGACTGCTTTTTCTTTAATGATATGGCCATATAACTTGAGTTTCTCTCTGGAACCACACGCTGTGTGAGAAATCTCCAGCTTTTGTGGATGAGTCTCAGTTTCAACGCCTTTAAGGAGTTTGTTCTCCATCTGTGTTTGTTAATTTTTGGTGTTTCTATGTTGATATTTTTATTTAAATTACTTCACATGCTGCACTCCTATAGAGTCTGACCTTTTTCCTGCATTGCATTTAAGCTAATTTTGAAGGCTGATACTCATGTAACAATACAATTTGCTTTTATTTACAGATGCATTACCTATCTAAAAGGAATTAATTTATATAAATAAAGTGGAAAGGCTCTCTGACACATGCAGGAATGTTAATAGTTTCAGGAAGATATCCAGCAAACAGAGGAGTAAAAACACATGCAGCAAGCGGAGCATAATGGGGACATGCTGAAAGAGCCATGTCCTGAGCAGGCTCTAGAGGCATCTGCTTTTGTCCTGGGGTACTTGTGTCTGGGAGAACAAGGTGGGGAAGGGAAGAGGCGGCCTCTTCAGGTGTCTGGCTGAACATATGAAGCTTCACGTAGTCCATAACAAAGTGCGACCAGAATGTGCTTTAAAGTT
The DNA here is from genome assembly GCA_036023395.1 of Myiotriccus ornatus. Classification (NCBI taxonomy): domain Eukaryota; kingdom Metazoa; phylum Chordata; class Aves; order Passeriformes; family Tyrannidae; genus Myiotriccus; species Myiotriccus ornatus. Next base: position 54,251,403 of record JAYRBT010000093.1, on the reverse strand, counting down.
TATTACAGTGACCCCATTTAGAGAAGTTTGTCTTAGTACCAAAACAGCATCCTTGCCTCGTCCATAGCAGAGTCCTGCAGTGGTGGTGGAGAGAGGCAATGTGCACAGAGTGTGCACAAGATGCACCCACGACTCTTTGGTGCATGTGTATTCACGGATGTTCTTTCACCAATGCCACACTTCCAAACATGGGAAAAAGCTGCGTCTGTTCAAGCAGGAAGAGTTTTACTGCCACAGGTCTGGTCCAGAAATGGTCTTCAGGAGTCCCATGCCTTTTGCCAATTGCTTGGGTCAGTGGTGATTACTCATCTGGGCAGAGCAGGGCAGTGATTCAGGCTGTAGAAGTGCATGAGAACAGGCTTCCTGTCAGCAAACCCCAGCACATTCATCAGCCCATGGGGACAAGGAAACAGTAATCTGGGCCTGTTTCATGTGGATCGGCTATTGTGTGGCCCCATCCAAGAGGATGGTGTGCCAAGTGGGCCTTGGAATTTGTGACCTGCCTGGCAGCAGGCAGGGGCTGAGCCTGCCCATGGGGCTGGGATTTATTATCCCACACAGGGATGCGGGTGATGGAAGAACATAACAAGGGTCAGAGCTTTTGCTGACCAATGGAGAGGAAGAAAAGTAGCCAAGGGGACTTGGTAGACTGTCAGAGAATAAATATTAAAAAACCACAGTTACGGAGCAGTCAGCCTCTCCGACTATTACAAGCAACATGTGCTGCCATCTCCTGGCACGGTCCAGGATGGTTGAACGGGCCATGGAGTGCTGGGGCCCTGCTGGTCCCCCTCTCAGAAATGCCCTAAGAGAGTCCAGAATTAGGGCTGTGCTGTGCTTCTGAGAGCAGTGGATCTGTAGCATGCCTGGTTCCCAGGAGATGCCCAGGCTCCAGCCCACTGTCCCAATACCACAGTGCTCTCTCACTGGCCCCAGTTAATGATGCTGGCATGTGTCTGCTGCTCGGCAGCGCCCTGGCTGTAATGAGGGCTCCAGGCACTTGTAGCACTGAAGAGCATTGTCTGAGGAGCTTTACTTGGGATTCTGGTGCTCATAACCTGCCCCATGTCACTGCGCACTCGGTAATGGGCTGTGCTGGTGGTACCTGAGGACCACCTGAGTGCTGCTGGAGCTGGTTGGGTGGTTCCTGCACATCTGTCCCCTCACTGAAACCTGCTGCTGGCCCCTGACCCAGCTTTGTGCCCAATCTCACTGCGTGACTCAGGCGTTGTCGTAAAAGGAAAACCAGAGTGATGCCTAGTACCCCAGTGCACATTATTTTTTCATTTTCCAGACAAGCCTGGAGTTAGATTAACTCACTCTGAAAGTCATCCTGCATCTCCCAGCTGGTTCAATAGAGCCTCCCTGGCTGCACCAGGAATTTCCTAGCTATTTTGTAGGGAGTGGGGGGAATATTTTGGATCTGCTAGTTATTTCATGACAGATAGAGACTGCTGGGAAGTCAGAAAGGCACTGCATCACTCTGCCACAAACAGCACAAATGTCTGGAAAATGCACAGAAGATGCTTTTGCAGAGAGGTTCAATGTTACTGTGATTACCAGTGGCCAGGATGAAGCAGTAATCCCCCAGCCACCCTCCCACCACATTGCCTGGAAGTGTGCAGGGCTGGCAGGACTCCTTTTTACACCATCCCGAGGCTGTTGTGCTGTGTTGCTCTTCAGTGACCATCCTGGCTGGACAAACCCAGGCTATGCCAAGGCTAGCTCATGGCTAGGCACATCCCCTGCTCCGTCGCAGCAGACTCTGCTTGCCTCTGCCGTGGGGAATGGAGAACTGTTTCCCGGAACCTGGCTGTTTCTGGCATTCTGATGTGTACACTGTGCAAGTATGTGTTTTCAGTATTGCTCTGGCAGCAGGGAAGAAGTCTGTAAAAGACAGAGCTGCTGCCTCCTCTTCTGTGCACACTTTGTCCTGCAGTTGTGAAGCACAACCACACTAACACTCAAACAGCTGAGTGCAGGGGAGGAGGACACACCAAAAAATGTCTCTGTAGAAACCTGAGGGGGCTTATGAGAAACAGTAGTAAGTGAACTACTGTGCTCTAAACTATCATTTTGGAAAAGGAGTCTAGTGGTTTTTTTGCATCTAATACCAGCAAAGCGTTGAGGCATATGATGTGCCTCAGATGACTTTCCTGTGGCAGCAGTCATTTCTGGTGACACATAATATAACACCCCCATCCCCACACTCCCTCAGAGTCACACGGGTCTGAGTCTGTTCAAATCAGAATTTTAGCCAGGAACGGGACGGTATCTTTCCACGGCTGCCACCCCCTTGAAGCCTTTCGGGAAGGTGACCAGCCTTTGAAGGTCCACCTCTGCTTTTTTACTACTGAGAGCAATGTCAGACAAAGGTCTGTGATGCCTTTCTTGGAAATGAGTTTGTGGGGTAGACAGCAATACATCTATTTCCTATTTTCCAAGGCTATTCACCTGCTGCTGAACATGCCCACATGTGCAAAGGTAGCCTTTTATCGTGGTATTTCATGGTCATGTCTGTCTGTTTCTTGCCTATGAGGTAGCGACCCAGACTTTTCTCCTTCCTTGGTTACTATTTAAGTCAGCCTCACAAAACACTGACTCCAGGACACAAGGTAAGTAAGGAATTTTGTTTTGTTTTCTTTCTGTGTATTATGTACTACAGAAATGCAATACTCAGGCTTAGTCAGGTAACAAAGAGGAAGACACTCAAAACTGACCATAACATAAATTGTAAAAAGCAGATTTTATATGACAATAGGCATGCAGCTTGCAAAAGAATGAAGACAGTGAACTAGTATTAAAACACATTTCCATACAGAGACAGCTTATGCAGCAATTTACAAGTTTAACCTCTGGCCGGAGTACACAAGCCCTTTAAAAGCTGGCATTCAATTACCACTAGCTTAATCAGCCATACTTATTTAAAGTACATAGTAAAATTTAACTTAATGTTTACATTCACTAGCCATCCAATCCAGCATCAAGGCACTTTCCTTGTTGGTATATCTGTTCCTGTGTCGCACACCTCTGCTTACCTAGATGCATATATTGGCACAGCAAATTGGGTGACCAGTAACTCCTTATCCCCAAATAAAAGCAATTGGTTACCAGACATCCCTGGCTGTATCTAAGAGTCAGGCTATATGTGACACTGTAAACAAAACTGGTATGTTAAAAAAAGCACAGCAAGTTGACTGGAGCCATTAACAAATGTGCTTTGATGACAAAAAGTGATAGGTGTTATCAGTTTCAACACTGCAGAGAATGCTCATCTATCACGGCTGTGATCACTGGAGAACAGCTGACACTTCAGGCTGAGCAGGAGGATGTGGAGCTTTCAGTCAACAGTTGTGCCATAAGTGTTTTTCATCTATTGTTACAGAAGTGTGCTTCTGCAGAGTAGCAATGACGTTATTGCATATATCCCCTTCAAGGTTGTCTTTGCAAATAAATACAAGTAATAGCTAAGGCTGCATTCTGGGAGGTACTTGCTGCCCACCCTCTCTCTACACTACAGTTAAGGGGGGGGGAAGTGGAAAATTGTTGAAATCTGGCTCTTTGTCATTATTTTAAAGTTTGTTTTATCAAATCTGGTGGCCTTAGAAATGCATCCTTGTGCATGAAGTCAGCACTGCTTTCATTTTCAGGAATGGCTCAGATTGCATAAGTACTACAAAGGAAACAACACTGATAGCAAATATACATGCATTTCAGCTTTTTTTTTTTTTTTTAACTTATGCTTTCACTTTAAAGGAGGAGAAATAGGAATTTGAAAGTCGAATTCAAGATACTTAATTTCAACCTGCTCCAGGCTTTTGCACTTATACTTCCACTTTACTGCAGTTTTCTGGATCAACAGCAAAGCTGGAGACTCTCAGCTTGGCTTTCACTCCGTAACAGCTGTTTCATGACAAAAGACTCAAAACATTTTTCACATAAACTTTTTCTGAATAACACTAAAAGCAACTTCTGGAATTTGAAATAGCTGTATGTATCCATCCTTGGAGACAGACAAAAGATTACAAGGATTAATAAAATTTTACAGTTGACCAGTCAAGAGAACTTTTTAACACACTTAAAGGAATGTGTCCAAATAACAGTTAATCTCAATTACAACCACTGTTTCATAAGGGGAAATAAACTAGTGTATTTAGTCCCATTTAATGCACATAAAATACAGTGTAAAATGCATATGTCCTGGGGTGGGGCAGACTATTAACACTCTGGCAGTCTTTGGAGTTTCAGATCCCACTAAGTCTATACCATAGCAGCACACACTGACGTGGGTCTTGGATATTCAAGACCTGGCAATAATTAAACAAGATCAGTTACTGAATTTAAATCAGCATGTGATTCCCACTTACTGGGCATACTAAATGTAAGTTTTAATCATCTGGCAATGCTCATGATTTACAGTCAAAGCTGAAGCTCCAAACCCCACCTGAGGTCATGGGGCTTCTCCAGCGCTGAAGAACGGGACTCAGCCTTTGCATGCAAACTCCCTTATCCTCCCAGGGCCAAAGTTTCTTCCAGCTTTTGCTAGGCTCCTGTAGCACAACCTAGCACATACTTGGCACAACGCTCTCCAGAACAAAGTTTAGAAAAATTTCTGCTCTGCTGTGCTTTGTGCTGCCATGTTAAGGCCTAACAGGCAGCAAGTGAAAGTCCCAAGACTTTCACTACAATGGGAATGGATATTTCTAGACTAATTGCCTTGAAAGTGGACCAACACACTCCAGAAAGAACACCAATCACCTTCTGGTCTAACAGAACCACCACAACAGAAGTACTTACTCCCTTGTAAACAGGGGAGCCCTTAGCCAGCCTATATGTAAGAGATTTTTCAAATATGCTAATACAGGAGAACACTTCATATTTCTACTAGCCTCCCTTTCCTGCCACCAAATTAAGAGTCTTACAACTATTCTTCCACCCCTACTCGAAAAATTCCAGGCCATGAAATCAAGATGGATAAAAGTGTCTATACTGAAATGTGATTTTACTTTAATAGCCTTTGTTTTGTTAAGTGCACCACAGCCATTAGTCGGAGGGAAGAAAACTTTTTAATTACTATGTTAGGCCCAAGTTTCAGAAAATTTCAGTTGATTGCTATGCTACAGATACTCTTAAAAATCTGTATCCAATTGTTTGATACAAGATTTTTACAGTCCAAAGTACACACTCAAGTTAAACCCTGAACATTGCATGATATATTTGGCACATAGGTTTATGAACTAGCTGTAAACCTTTTATTTATATGTCTTGTGGCTTCTCAAAGCTGTTTACCCACCAGATCTCCTGCTTAGTCTTCAGTATTTTAACCCTAGAGAAATGCACAAGCTCAAGTCAGAGCATATAACTTGCCAGCCAAAACTCTCTCTAGGATCCACTCCTGCACAATTCTTAGTTTATTACCACTGGCACATAAACATCAAATAAAAATACCAGCAGTGACAGGCCAGAACTCTTGTTAGCAAAGACTTTTAAAAACGGGAATCTCTTGATGCTCTAACATTAGCAATGGTCTACAATTAACAGCAACTGAGGATAAAATGCCTTCCCCTTTACATAACAGAAAGGCAAGTAGTAACTTAAGCAATAACTGACGTTCTCCCTCAAACAACAAATGCTATCAAAAGTTAGCATCCCTGTATCACAAAAACAATTTAAAAAAATCATGAGCATGTTTTTGAAAACATCCAGACCTTTGAAGCAATGTTTAGGCTACATAGCCAGGTTGTGGCCTACAGTATTTCAGAAATGAGAAGATGGATTACATGGCTGTGGCTCCTGGGCAGCCAGTGTGCTTCTAATAAGCACACACACTGCTCAACAGAGACTTTCCGTTTAGTTGTGGTTTCTACAGTCACTGTAAAGTTTGCATAGAGAAGACAACCCATCCCCCACTAAAGTAACTGCTATTTCTTTCCAAGAGGAATGTGTTCTGACAAAGGAATGCTCCTTAAACCTCTTAAAAAATGGAAGATGGTCTCTGCTGCTTCATGACAGCAGTTTTCATTATACCTTTGCCCTCTGTGAGAGAGTTTGAAGGTGCTGAGGTGCAGTGGGTGAAAAGGAAAGGGACCAGTCTGATGAAAGGTGTAATTACAGTAAGCTGCAACATATCCTTTTAGTTTTAAAAAAAGTGCCCAGATACAGAAAAATACTGTCAGCAGAAAGGAACTGTGGAATACTGAAATGTTAAAGTTTCTGCATTCTTTATCTGTTTTAGATATTCCAGTCTTAAAGAGATAATCTTATGAATTTACTCTTGCACTAAATTTCTTTGTAACAGAAGCAAAAGACACATAAACATTTATATGTACACCCACCCTTCCATGCAAGCTGTCAGACAAGGACAAGGGAAGATGAAATGATACTGACACATGCCTTTCCAGGGCCTTTAGCAAGTGCTCTGCAGAACAGCAGTACCAGAGGTCACAGCACAAAAGGTTTCAGGTGGTCTTAAATATATAGCTCTTTTGCTGAAGGAGAAATAAAACACTTGTTTTATTCTCACAACACAGCATTTAGTGTTTTGAAATAAAGTTTTATTAGTGTCAGATTAGAAAGCTGACTAGTCTAAGTTAGGTTTAAAAATAATTCAAAAAAATCTTCAGGAGTGCCATACAATTTCTGGTTATCAATGGAAAAGGGGTTTATTGTCATGTAACTGAATTTTTCTTTAAACACTGGTAGAGACAGTTTCCAAGAAATGCAGCTTTTTCAAAAAATGGAAACCATATGAGTAGAAAAAAAGTGAGACATTAAGAAAAAAGTAAGGAATTTTAACAACCACCTAAGTGTTATTTGTGGCTCATGATTGCTAATAGATACATTCTACCAAAGTTCAAATTCAGGTTTTGGTTTTAGTTTCAAGAGTGTCAGTGATTTTAATGCTTTGGCTGCTTTCAGTTTCAAGAAGGTCCTGCAGTATTAGCAGCAAGGCTATAGCACACTAATAGTTGTAGTCAAACAGGAAGAAGGTGATATTCCCTTTCTCCTGAGGAATTAGAAAAATGGTAAAAGCTTGTTACTTGCCTCTCAAGCTGTATACAGCAAAGGTGCACTTATTAAACAAAGACATATGATGAAAGAAGTATTGTAGAATCAGACAGTGATTGGGGTACAAAAATGATTTAAGCAACTGTTAATCAGTGTTGCCACCTAATTTTTAAATTTTTGAACATGAGACTGAATTGCCATGCGTCAAGTTGCAAGGCACATGTTTTAGGCCAAATTATTATACAGTTAATGTGTATACACATCTAAATGTAGATATAATATCAGGTACTATAGTAGCATTCAGATTCAAGCAATCTTGGTGTTTTCCTATTTGCACACCACAGCAAGTTATATTTAATTTTTATAATTTTTAAACAAGGATGAACATCATTTGAATGTCTGGTAAGCTGAAAATTAAGGCACTGGGCCAAGTCAAAATGCAGTAAGTCCAACAAGTTATTGAAAAGTATATGACACAAATATTCCATGTCAGAATACTAGCTTCAGTCTTACTGTTGCACAAAGGTGCTCTGCACAACTGAGTTGGCTTTTAGGCTTGTACACTGCCACAAATCAAAGTACTTCTTCTAGGAGGTCTATTGGCTGATGTGATTAATTAAAATTTGCTCTTTTAATTCATGTGAAATTCTAGTATGAAATGACCACAAACCCCCCAGTATAGCACAAAGGCTTGTTCAGCTATCTAGACATAAGATTTTATGTAGTGCATAAAAGTAAGCCTCCAGTAGATCTGGACTGCAAATTTTCCACAAAAACACAGTCCTTATCGTACTTTGTCAAATTAGTCTTCATTTAATTTCAATATTTCTATCTGTGTTCAGATAAAAATACCTAGCTTAATTTATCAGAAACACAGGGGAAAATGTGAACAGGCACTAATGAAGGCCTAAACAGAGCCAGTCTCTTCCCTCACTGAGGCATATAGCCTCCTTGTCTCACAGTCTGTGGAAGGTAACTTTTTGGCATTTCATCAACTGATAGGGGATTTTCTTCCACTGTTTCAGGTCTCACAGTTTGTCCTTCAGTACTTGCCTGAAAAACATTTGATAGAGCAGCTTCCTGGGTATTTTTTTCAATCCCGAGGCCCAATGGCTGTGAACTCTGACCTGAGATCTGCAGTTGTACAAATCCAACAAGATCCCCCTCATTAGCATGAGTAATTTGCTTTGTTCTGTCAAAGCATGGTCTGTCTGTGTTGGTTTCATCCTGACCACCATTTTGTCTGAAATACTGCTGCCTCTTTGCTGTACTGTCACCTCCTCCAGCATGATCCTCTGATCTCTCTTCTGAATCAAGCAGTGGCTGAGTTGACTCAGACCTTGAAAAGACTTGTACAGGAGTTTGATCTCTGTAGCCATTAAGAACTACAGTTGAATACTGTACAGTACTTGAAGTGTTTTGTGCTGTTTCACCGTCATCACTGTCAGAGACGCTTTGCCTAGGAGAAGACATACACGAGGATCCTCCAATACCACTGCTGTGCCCTTCTGAAGTACTTTTTTCTTTTTTAAGCAAGTCAAACGGTTTTAAATCTTGTTCTGAAAAAGACTTCTTATCATCAGCTTCTATTTCCACGACGCTTACATCTGTAAAGCTGCCTTCTGGGTACATCTGATCTTTGGAACTAAAGTTATGCTGAAAGAAAGATGTACGTTGCCTAAGAGGAAGGTCATGTTAAAAAAATCAACAGCCTCACTAAATATCTGAATTTTTATTCTCTAATGGCTTTCAATCTCTTCATATAAGTTTTATCCTTACTAAATCTGGCAATATCTCCAAAGTATTTGTTAAATGATAAAGGACATAGCTTTGTTCCCAATGCAAAGTCTTAATTATGCAGTTACTTCAAAATCATAGTGGATGTGTGGGCAAGCTTTGTTCTCATTTAATTATCCTTAAGAGCTGTAAGCATAAAACTATTTGCTATATAGCACAGGAATATTCTATATTGAGAACCATACGTTACTTCAGGTAATGTATTCAACATCACAGCACTTCTTCACAGAAGTCAGACAATATACAGAATTTGTTATCTCATTCACCCTACACAGGGCATAACTTTTGCTGCTATCTTCTCATCCATGAGAAACTCTGTGGAATTTTCACTCTCGTTCATGAGTGAACTGTGCAAACAAGTCACTCCAGGGTTTTAATAATGGGAATCATGAATTGTTTACTTAATCCTGATTAAGTAAACTAGGACTTGGCCCTTCCAACTAGTAAACTGAATCTAATTCACAATGTATTTCTAATGCTGAATCTATTGATGCAATGAAGTCTTTTAACCATATTGTATCACAATGTCAATGAAACTTAACATCCAGGTTTTTCCTTGAAATCCATGTGTGCTAGAAGACAGAAAACTCCCATTGGTTACTTTATCTGAAACCTTGTGAACTAGGAAGATACAGGATGCAGAAAGGTTAGTACTACCTTAGCTGGAACTTGAGGAGACCACTGAGCAATGTTACTCTTGGATGGATCAGGTACTATAGGCCAGATATGCTTTTTAATTCTGCAAAAGATTAAAACCAGAAAAGTTACAAGATGCACTCCCCAAATTCCCATGTTCATAGCAAGTACAGCATAATCCAGGACACCACTCCTTTACACAGCAATTTTGCAAGAATATTTATTTCCAAATAGGAATGCTTCCTATGATACTTTACTTCTTTGTATGAGGTCGTACTACTCAGCAAAACATAGCACTGCATTTAATTCCTCCACACATTAGATGCAGCCATCCAACATAAGGCAAAACAACAAATGGTAACAGTTAGCAATGGATTCTCAAATTTATAGCCCTCCAGAATCTACAGAGCAATTACTTAGGTAGTCTATGATGCATGTCAGTATAAAAATACACTCTTGCTTCATTAAGATAACTAGGAATATCACAGGTCAAATTCTAAGATAACTTCACAGTTAAAAGTAAAGTGAAAATACTGAACAAAAAATTGCTTTGTAACTTTAAAGTTTAAGAATGTACTGTCACTTACCAACAGAAGTTTCTGTTGATACATCCCCCCAAACAAACCAACTTTTAACTTGATGCATCTATCCTGCTCTTTATAAATAGGTTCCAACAACAGATGCTCTCTAGGAGAATTATGAAGAACATTGCAAGATGTGCTTTTCAACTAATGTCCATTAAGACTGATATTAGGAGCAGCAGGGATGTCAGAAATAAAAGGATATAAAATGCTGTCTTTAATTAGAAAGAAAGGAAGTTGACTGGGGACACCAGAGAGGTGCTATTCCTTGCCAAGGGAAACACTGTAGCAATACCATCTTGGTTAAAGCCACAGACAAGAGCTCTGGGTTGAGGCAACAGGAAGGTTGTTTCCCACAAAACAGTAAACAGACACAGAATTTGACTGAGATTATGCAAGGTATATCAAGATGTCTGCCTAACTTTTTTTTTGCCTGTAAAGCTTAATGTTTGTTAACACTGTAATTAAATAGCCCAAATACAGCTAACAAATAGACCTCTTGTGCTTCACGAACTAGGGACCATCATTTCACTCATGTGACGACTGAGAAAACACAGACAGTATATCCTGATCAAAACCTAACAAACCTAATCCTAAGCAACTCTAGGCAAGAAAAGCAAGAATTTACTTACAGGACTGAGTCATGGAACATTTCATATGTGTGCAGTTAACGGTAAGAAATCAGTAAGAAATCAGTATCAGAAGAGGCCCTGATTTCTCAAGGAAAACAAAAAAGTTTTTAACACCAATCAGGGTATGTGTGTTTTACCTTTTTTTTCTGAACTAACTGCTAAATACTTACTTGTTTGGTATTGAATTAACATTTCTATTATGCTCAGAAATATAGGAAGAGAAAGATTTCATTTATACTTACAAGTCACGTTTGTTGAAGCAAAACAGAACTGCAAGGAGCACAATCAGTAGGAATGCTAGACACACAGGTACAACTATGGCTTCTATTTCTCCTTTCCCTGAAGAAGATCAAGAGAAGCAGTTATAGCCCCCTTTGACATTTAATGAACTCAGCAGCGGATCATGGAAAACCTGAAACTGAACACACCTTCAACACTAAAGTCTCAAGCTTCACATTCAGAAGGAAAAGAGGCTATTTATGGGTGAAAACATGAAGAGCTCTGTCCTAACAATATAATGCCTTGCATCAACAAAAAACATGGGTTGATCTAGAAGTTGTAATACTGACAGAACAAATAATTTTGCAGTTTGGGCAGGTATGACAGTAATGTCTATGTCAATTTGTCTGCCATCCAGGGGTTTCATTGGCCTGTTAGCTGCCCTAACATGGCCATGGTCAAATAAGTAATGTAACCAAAGTAACTACTCATCCATCAGTTTATTCTGTACATGAAAATAACCATGGTCAAATAAGTAATGTAACCAAAGTAACTACTCATCCATCAGTTTATTCTGTACATGAAAATAACCTCTGCCTGCAAACATTTAAGTCCGTATTACTATTATGTATTCCTTTCAGTGTTATACATATTAACCTTAGAGAATGCTTAAAGAAAATGCTTATTACCTGAATCAGGGTAATAAAGGCCAACCTATCTTCAGAATAAAACAAAGACACTGACCAGGGTAGGTACCCCTGGACACCAGAAGAGACAAGAGCACTGAGTAAATTCTAATGACTCATGAAAAGTCAGGGCAAAACAACACTATAACCTAATTATACACAAAACACGTTGAAATCAGCATGCTTGACAACATAAAAAGAGCAATTCAGGAGACTTGCCACTCTTCCTTACCAAATTTTTGTGTAGTAAATGTGAAATCAGGACCACTCCTGCTTCCATTATCTGTGGATGCCATCATCCGCACAGTATACAGTGTGTCACTGGTTAGAGAGGAAAGGGTATACTCTGTCTTGGAAGGATCCACTGTCACAACTGAAGAGAGGAAGAAATTTATACTAGTTTTCTGTAAAATTTATTAATCTCCAAAAAACCAGCAGCATTAAGACATTCAAGACTACAGATGTACAAGACAGTTATAGCAGAATGTGCGGTTGTACAGAAAACAGAACACACAGAAAGACTACAAATCTGTACAAGAAATGCTGAGAATTGTTTCTGTTCAAATGTTTTAAATTAGTCTTTTCTTGATGATATTTTATATTTAGTTTAAATTCCCCTGAGATTCTTTCCCCAGAATGCATCAATAAACTAAGCTAGTAGTACAGTTGAGGCTTAGAGGTGTCTAGTAAGCCAAATACATACCTAACTAGAAATAGCTGGTTACTGACTACAAAAAAACCCATGGTTAAAAATAATAAGACATAGGGTATGCATAAGTACCTGGCCCTTCTAATTTAAGCAAATCTAGGAAGGAAATTTTGATAGTGCTAGCTCCCTGTCTTATGCCTGCAGTTCATACACATTACTGAAAACTAAGATGTACTTAAAGCAAAATGATTTGGCTTATGACTGAACGCCTCTAAGTCAGAATGCTGCCTAGACATAGCAATACCGCAGCGCTGCCGGCACCTCAGTGGGCTCATGATAGCCGGCCGCCCGACCCAGGTGGGACAGTGCGGAGCGCTGCTCATGGTTGGGAGTGGAGGGGTGGACGGATGTCGCGCCGCCTCTCCTCCCGTCATGTACCACATGATCGTGCACCACCCGGCGCTAAATCATTCGTAGATGACCTGATTCTGGGTCAGGATTTTGTACGTAGCAGAGCAGCTCCCTCGCTGCGATCTATTGAGAATCAGCCCTCAACACAAGCTTTTGTCTTTTTTTTTTTTTTTTGGTAGGAGAGTCCCTGAGTTAATTCGACCCTCAGATTATTATCCACTGTTGGTGGTTCAGGCCAGC
>JAYRBT010000093.1:54210758-54238444 GCA_036023395.1 Myiotriccus ornatus | reverse complement strand
CCTTGATCCAACCAGTCCAACCCTTGATCCAACCAGTCCAACCCTTGATCCAACCAGTCCAACCCTTGATCCAACCAGTCCAACCCTTGATCCAACCAAATGCAGTCAACTCCTTTTATATCTTGAAATGGTCTACCATCATCTTGATATACCACCATCTCATCCTGTATTTAGACAGAAATATGGGATGGGAGCACAATATCCACAAATCAGCTTTCAGAAACTAAACTCAGTACCCTGCTATACACAGACTGAATGTTCTGAATTCTCTGCTAGGGACTCTACTGTTCTAGATAGAGAACTATGACCCAGACATCAGCTTTATGTTATCAGAACAGACTCTCAACCACACTTGATTCTTTATCTTTTTTTTTCCGGAAACAAACATTAGGAAGCAGACAGATGAAACACTTTAATGCCACAAACCACTTCTGTTTTTTGGTACCTGTTTCATTTCCATCAATAGTTTTGTAAAGTATGGTGTAATTTCTGATAAATCCGTTTTGTTCATCCACTGTGAGATGGTTCCATGTCAAAACAGCTTCAGCTTTTCCTACTTTTTTTGTCTGAACGGTAGGTCCTTTTGAAGGACCTGTAATGGGAGATGAAGATTAGTTCCTGTTTGGCAGGCTTGCATCCACAGAAGCAAGTGTATCAATGAGCACTGAATTGCTACTGCATAAAAACTTCAACAGAATAGTTGGACTAACTCTTCTGGAAAGCACTGTGTCAGAAAATATAAAAACTACAAAGATGTTTTAAAAAAGAAACCTTGAAGAAAACAGATATGAAAAAGATTAATTAATTAGTCTTGGTTTTATACTTGAAATTTAAAATAAATCACCATATAAATATCACTATACCAAATTATCTGATAGAGGTTGGAAAAACAGGAAGTGCCAGCCACAGACATCTATTTAACTCCTAAATACTGTAAATAAGCAGAAAGGATATGAACAGAAGAGACTAGATCAGTCATGTCAGAAGTATTAGACTGTTTTTCAGTACATAGTCCACATTAAAGCAAAGGCTCATTTTTTTGTCAAAAAGGCCAGTGTACGCGCTCCAAGATGATGATTCTGTACTTACGGTCTTGCTTCAGATAAGCCTTCACCGACTGTCCACTTCCCTGACCATCAGCATATAGAGGGTACACAGTTATCAAGTAACACTTGAATGGCTTTATACCTAATAAAAGGAATTTAAAAGGTGTTGTTTATTCACAGACAGTCAAATTGCTCACCATCCTTCTCATTTACTTCAGATACAGACTTCTGAGATTTGTCTGTTTAATTAGATTAATTTGTATCTAAGGTAGCTGAGTATTTTCTAGAGCTCATTGACATACTGCTCCAAAATATTAACTAAAGGAACTGAATTCACATTCAAATGTTAAATTTAATAAACAGGCTTCAAAGAAGTGAGGGGTCTTTTTCTAATTTATTTTAAATAAAAAGCCTTTATCTGTCTGCAGCACTAGCTCCCAAAATTACTGATTTGAGTTACTGTTCATAATCTGAAAAGAACAGTAAAGCTGATCAAGTTTCGGTATTTGAACTGAAGAAGGATCAGAGTTTGATTTTGAAGGAACTAAGCCTGTTCACTATTTTAATGGTTTCCAAGACTGAAAAGGCTAAAACCAAAATGCAGATAAAACAAACCACTTGCTGTTACATGACATAAATTTCAAAATGCAAGATCAGACACAGTTTGACAAAAATATACTCATAATAAACTAAAAGAAAAAACCTTCTCAGCACTAACCCAGTTTCCTGTTCTACGACAAAACTCTAATCAGCATGAGGATGTTCTTCACCTTGAGAATACTCACTAGGTTTTTACAACATCCCACTGTAAAACTTTTGTACACTTATGAGCTGAATACCTTTTAAGTCTATTCCTTGAACATCTCCTTGTGCAATCTGCCATTCTATGATGCAGTCTGAGTGGCTGGACACCAGACACCATTCGATCACATATTTAAGAACATAACTGTTAGGAGCAGTCCATCCTACCCACAACTTGTCATATTTAGGCAATGTTCTAAGATTCTTCACAGGAGCTGTAATGAAAGAAAACAGAAAGGTGATCAATACTGACCATTCTTCCACTAAATATTCATTATAAGAGATATTCTGAAAAACGTTGATAGTTTGGGTTATTGCAATGGTGGTAAACTGACAGAACCTATGTAAAAACCATTTTCTGAAATATGGAGGTTTACACCTGAATCTTTGTATCAGAGATCCAAAGCAAGCAGGATTAGGCTACATGAAAACTGGAAATTAGACTTCACTTCTCTGTTCTCCAACACAGTAAGTTGCCTCATTGCATGTAAACAGAAACTACATTTCTTTCTTCCAGAAGAAAGGGTTTATTTCAGAGAGGAATCAAACTCAGAATAGGAATTTAAAGTGTATCAAACAGTCACACTTAAGTACCTTATGAAGATTTATACCTTACATATAGTATATATATATATGTATACATATATAAAGAATACAGTATATATATGCTATATACTTGTATACCTTATATATATATACACTATATACTTACACCTTAGCAAGTTCTTACTTCTGTCTGCAACGCTACTTTATCTGAATCATACCCTTAACTAATTCATCTAATGGTTTTAGAACCAGCGCTCTCCCTTGTGTTTACTCTAAAAGCAGCATCTACCCGTAAAACTGTTTTTTGCTTCCTCTCTTGGTAATGTTTGGGCTGGAAATAAGGAGAAACCAGCCTGTAGTTCTTATTACTGCACAATAAAAAGAATATGAAAAGGAACACAAGCAGTAAGGAAACAGTGGAAACATATGACAAAGCAACGAGGCAAGATACTGAAAACGTGGGAGAGTGAGACTGGAAAAGCAAAGAAAGAGGTGGGAAGACGATCAGGAAGTTAAGAGCAATGGCAAAACTGTAAGTACATGAAGTAAATGATGCTTGCTTCTTCAACACTTTTTTTTTAAAAAAAGACACAAAAATGCCTGCTATGCTAAGAAAAAAACAACAAGGAATATATAGGCGCACAGCAGTTCTAAGGATCAAATCCCAGCAAAACACACATATAGCTTCAAATGACCCCGTGAGTACATAAATCCACATGTTCACTGGTATATAAATGGTAGAACAGTTATAAACACATGAGACTGTAGATACATTCAGTAGTGCTTTAATTATGTGTCCATGCAAAAGGTGTAATTTTCCAACACTAAAGATTTTTTATAACAAAAGCCATGCAGATTTATTTGACAGAGACATTACCAGAACACTAACCTTTTGAATTACTTGCTGGGATAAGTAAAACTGATGGAGGAGATGCCCCAACTTTGTTATGGGCAGTCACAGTCACTTCATAAGTTCCATTTGGCAGCTGTAATGTAAGGTTGGTGCTGGTAACATTGAATTTCTTCACTGGACTGGAGAGAGATGATTTATCTCTGACAGTCAGTTCATAGTGCAAGATTACCCCATTGGCTTCAGAAGGCTTCATTGCCTGTCAGAAATACATATTTGATTAAACTGATGTGACATGCCCTTTACTGTCTTTAATTCAAAACTCTAAAACCAAAAAAGTTGCATAGATCAAATATCTGCATATTTAAGACAAGCATAAATAACCCTTGTTCATTTATGTAAAACAGTAAATTCTAAACCTCTTTCTCATTTAAATACTATTTTTCTTGGATCACAATCTCACCTAGTTACTTAATAAAAGCTATTCTGTAAAGATCACAAAACGTGTGTTGATAAAATCTCTATTTTATATGACTTTACAACACAGTGACATAAAAAGGAGTCTCACATCTTAAGCTGCGTTGAACCTGAAGCAAAACACTCCAAGCAGTTTTATTATGCCTGGGAAAAATACTTGTTTGTGTCATCTAACAACACAGAAAAACACTATGTTTCTGTGTAACAATATCAGTTTCCAGAAAAATTAAGAGAAAATTGAAACTGTAAAGTAGCAGCAGTTTTTCTATTCTAAGCTAAATAATGTCACAATTAGAATCACAGAACATCCTGAGTTGGAAGGGACCCTCATGGATCACTGAAGTCCAACTCCCGGCCCCACAAATCACACCATGTGCCTATCAGTGTTGTCACAAGAGGTGTCAGAAAATAATGCCTTATCAATTTACATGTAACTTCACACAATCCGCCTAGCAATAGGGGAGAATTAATAATAAAAAGACAGCTGGGAAACAGTTTACGGACCAAAAGAAAGCAGAGGATAGGGACTGACCGTAATTACATTCCCTTTCTCAGCCGGACCAATCATCCAATTGGACGCAGCAGCCTACTGCATGCAAACATGCAGTGCTGTATTTAATAAGCCTGAGCTGTGCAGGATTTCTAGGTTTCATGGATTTTGCAGCTGGGGTTTCACTGTCCAGATAGTGAAACTTTAGGTTACAGCACAAGGTATAACACGAAGGTTTGCTTTGTTCAAGTCAAAGTTCCAAAACCACAGACTTCTTAAGGACAACTCAGGAATTTGAAAGTGTATTCTGTAAACTCTGGATCCCAGTTATGTGTCAGTTAACTGATGGCCTTTACATCTCTACTTTTAACTTTTCATAACTCATTATTATAGTAAGAACACTAAAGGAACTTCTTGCATAAATAAAACCTGTACTTTCCCAGCACCCTACTCAAGGTTGTTGGGGCACATTTCTCCACTGAAAAAGAATGCCTGATTTCTGCAGTTTACCATGTCGCTTTACCTTCCACATCAGATGCACAGTCCAGGAAGCTGCTGAGTGAGATGCATCAATGATCCTCCATATGGGTGGTCCTTTAGATGGTTCTGATGAAAGAAACAATGCTTGATAGTAGACATATTTTTATTTAATCTGTTTAAATTCATAATTTGATTATCATATGCTTTAAATACATATGATTTTTATATTTTGTACATTAATCATTTTTTTTGTCTGTTTTACCTCAAAAACCCCTTAGTGTTAAGTATACAGTGTGTACCTTGTTTCTTACGATTTACATTATGAGGGAAGGAGAACAAGGAATTGAGGCAAAGGGAGCTCTTAAGCTCACTTGAGTACCTGCATTTGATTTACATGAAAACGAAGCAACTGTACATCTTGCCTAATATGGATTGTGTTCATTTGCTACTATAACACCATTGTTTGAATGCTAAAATAAGACATGGCTAGTTAATCAATATTAACAGTATTTTTGCAAACCTAGTCACTACAGCAGAATAGCAATGCAGTCTAAATAGGCAGGCAGTCCTGAAATCCTCACTGCTCAGCCCAATGACGAAAACACAGAAAATGAAGCCATACTATCATTAGGAATTGAAAGGCAGTTACTAGAATACTGAAATAATATTTTACAATATCTCCCCCAGAGAAAGTAAGTTTTGCACAGAACTGAAGCAATACCATTATGAACAAAAATTCCACTTTGTTTAAACAAAAATTACTAAAATATTTTTCTTATTGTGCCAATCTAAGATGACGAATTCATTCGGTTAGAGCTCATTATTGCAAACTCAGTCAGGATAAACAAGGAAGGATTTCTGATCTGTTTTAACAATTGAACCTATATAGGTTTAGCTTTATTTAAAGACATGCTCTGAACTTTGGAGTAAACAGATAGCTTAGAAGTGAGCACACCTTGGAAGGCATTATGGAATACACAGGATATGACAGAAAGAAGACTAGATACAAGAAGGAAAGGCTAAAGTCCATTAAAAAAAAAAAACACACCAAGTTGACCAGAAGCTAAACTGCTATCACAAAGCATTTGTAGCAATGGAAAGTAAGAACAGATCTCTACTGAATATCAAGTACGCAAACAGAAGGTCTGTTCATTGGCTCCATATGGGGTAGGATCAGCATAGACCAGAAACAAAGCCAGTTTTGCAGGCTATCGAAGTAGAAGAGAAATGGACACTGGACCAAGCTAAAGTAGTTTAATTCCTCACAACTTTAGAATGAGTTTCTAACTGATACTAATAATCAAGTTCCTAAAAAAACAAGATAAAATCCCCATGTTATTTAATTCCCTTTAAAGTCAGAAATCAGCAAGTGATTCCCAACGCTGCTACTACTGATGATTCAGGAGGAAACCAAACAAACTTTTAAAATAAAATCCCTTTGAGGGCAATTTACTAATTCTAGAATCCCCAGAAATCAAAATGCATATTATTGTAACTTACATAGCTATGCAACAAATCTATTCTGCTAGATATGAAGACGCTTTGCTAGAGTCACTATTTGGAAGTAAAAAGCAGCTATTTCCTCATAAGGATTATGTAGTAAAGTAACTGCCAAAAGATTTCAAAATTGTCAGAATGCCTGCATTACTCTAACACTGTAATTCTGCATTTGTGCATTTCCATTTAAGGATTCTATTGAAACTTCAGTCGATTAGTTACAATACTTAATGCTTGGAAACATAACACTTGGATAAAACCATATGAAAAATACAGAATAATACCTTCCTCAAAACAGTAAACAAGCCTGTATCTTGGTAGCTTGCTACTGAGACAAACACCAAATCTTTGAATGCAGAGGGCAAGCAGATGTGGAACCTTCTGGGATGTGTGTCTAACAGTCTTAGACAAAGCACAGTATTCAGAAGTTAATTTTCTAATTTGACTGAGGGCAATAACTGTGTAAGTAACTTAAGTGTCCAGTGTCTACTTGTTTCTCATTTAGTCTTTGCAACTCAAAAATAAAAATATATTAATAAAGTTTTGGGTTAGTTTTGCCAAAATTGCAACCTGGAGTTCCTTGTCTAAGCCTGACACTGGGTAGAAAAAGAATCACAAAACTATGTACTTCATAACCTTCTTTCCAGTTACAGTTATCCCACTATCCTATACATTTATGAGGGTATCTGCAAGAGGTGACCACACCGTTTAAGTAGTCCATAAGTGAACTCAGAATAGGAAATTATCCTACTGTCAACTTATTCCTATAATAGCACAAAGTGCCATCTGACTAGCAAGCAATGTAGGAAAAGTGTGACTACCCTATTGTCACTAGGAAGGCTAGTTATGACAATTACTTAAAATTCTTCTCTACCAGTAGAAAACACACTGTATTTTCATTTACAACGTATCACAACTAATGACACAGGTATTAAACAGCTTATTGCACACTGAAATTAATTATTTTTACCTTTAGCAAGAAACAAGACACTAATGTAGAGTGTTCTGACACCAATATAGGTTCAAAAACATTTAAAACATATATTAAAGACATTGAATTAGTTGCAGTTCAGACTATGCAGGTTACTAAGATGAACAACAAAATGAAAACAGACCACAGAAAGCTAAATTCCTGATGAAAGTCTGGGGGTTTTATACTGAAAGCCAATTAAAGAGCCAAGTGAGCAGGTCTAGGTTGTGTTTCAATATATGCTGCGCTTAATTCTGTTCTGTTAATGGAAAAATATAAGAAATGACTACTTGAGAAGAGGATTTTTCACACAGTTACAAATGCATGGGTGTGATTTGAATGTGATTTTACTGCTCAGTTATTGCTGTGCAACTTTATACGAGTTTCCAGTTGCTTTCCACAACTGCTAAGTCATTAAATGCTGCAGAACAAAACAGCTAAACAACATCAGTAGCAAAAAATGCTAAATATACTCAACTAATGGTTTTAGCACAACTCAGTGGCAGAAGGTACAGTCTCTGTACTTAAACACAAACTAGAGGGAGAGCCACTCTAGTGGGGACATAATGCAATGATTTCCATGAGTTAAGAAGTCTCTTGAATTCATAACACAGCAAGCTCTAGTTACTTTAATGCCATGGTACATTTCAAGCAATGAGTGTATTCATGAGCAACTCAAAGCAACCAATGAAGTTAAAAAACGTGCTGTGGAATGCAGTGGACACACATCTTAGAAGACAGAGAATGCAGTCTCAGTGCCACTGTCCTGAAGGAATATGAATATGACCAGGCTGACGTAGCACACCTGCAGAACACACAGTTCAATGTAAACAGACAATGTCATAACAGCTGACTGAAGCACTGCAAGTATTTGAAAGGCCAGGCAAGTTGGTGAGCTGGTTGTAGCATGAACAGATTTAGTGCATGGTAACAGTTTTACAATGCTGAGGATTTGTTCCACAAAGCACTGAAAGCTGAGGCTTGACTAACACTCTTAAGCAGTTTTTTTTTTAAACAGGGCTGTGAACTTTAAACCTAGTGGTTTGCTACCATTTGTGTATCTTTAAAGTTTACACTTTGAAACTGAATGTATCCTGCTTGCAAAGTCCTTTTGTGCAAGACTAAACGTGATTCAAATACTGCCCCAAAGAGCTGAAGTATGAAGTTGGTAGGAAGTTTTCCTCATTAAATTATGACAGTAGCAATCAGTGTTCCCCCCTACTGAAAGGAACAGGATACTACAAGTCAGATCTATAAAACAACTCCATCATCAAGAAGGAACACTGAGAAAACACTGAATATTGTGATTAATTATAAACAAAATAGAACTGTTTTCCACACAAACTCAATCGTGCTTAAACTGCTTAAAGATGACTTCTATAGATGGCATTCTCTTTCTTATGCCTCTCACAGTGACAACCATATCAGTGATGAGCAGCAGGACTCTTGATTACTGTGTGTATAATGTAAAGAGAGGGCACAAGATGGTGCAGAGACAGCTGTAAGTGACTAATAAGCAAGAAAGTGTTACAGATGCAGAAAACCTCAGGAAAAGTTAAATCAGAATGTTTTATTTAGATGCTTTGGTGCATAAGAGGTTACACTTACTATATCCACATTATTTTGTATCATTGCTTTACTAAGTTTGTGAAGAAGCCTATGCATCCTATGTTACTGTTTCTGTTTCATGATTGTTGAAGCTTGTTCACCTACAGCTTTATCTACTGGCGTCCTAAACATCAAGTTGTTCACAAACTAAGGCAGTAGGTCTACCAATAAAACACTTTCTAATAGGCAGAATATCTTCTGTTAGAGGACAACCTTCAGAATAAAAAAACAAGCAAAAAGCCTACAGCTCCTCTAGAAGACTTTGAAAATACAGTTTTCTGTGAAGAAAGCTCTTCTTCCCTACCTCCCATTCCAGCTGTTTTCAGGAAGCATCACTAGACTAGTTTAATGGGAAGCTATTCTTATGCTCCTTGGAATGCCCGGGCCAAGTCAGTCAGTGCTGAAAGTAACTCAGGAGAGCTTTGTTGCACGTCTAATCAAGCAACTCAAGTGAGGATCAGCAACTTCAGCTGGCTATTGCCAAAATGCTGAACACTCACACACTTTGAAAGTCAGTGACCTACTTTCATGTATTACTTACTATCTTCAGTGGTGATCCCAGTCTTTTCTTCACTCCAGTCACTCCAGTAGCCCACTCCATCTTCCTTCATGCAACGAATGGAAAAGACATACTCTGTGAAGGGTTGGAGCCCTTGAACACTGAATGAAGTTCTTGGGGAAGCTGTATCTTCTGAAGGAATCTATACATGGAAGAAATATTTTAAAGGCACTGATCAAAATACTGTAAAACTGAGTTCTGTGCTACTACAGCTGTCATCCAATTGGGCTCCCCACTGCATACACACTCATACAAACAACAGTTTTCCTCCCCGCTTATTTCCAAAAGCTTCAAATCTCCACTGTTGTTTGACAAAGATTCAATCAGAATTGCGTGTCTTTACCAGGTATAACAACATACATGCACTAGAATAGTTAAGCACCTACCTCAGGACAATCTCTCATATTCTGTTTTTTTAAAACTAGCTTATATCTCTCTCTTCTTCTTTCTCATATAATTCTGCTACTTACTGATCTGTAATATCCTGTCTCACATTTCAGAACTTCACTAGGTTATCTGCTTAATAACTGATTGCAAAATTATTGATCGCTAGAAACCTTCTATATAGCTAAACAGTCCAGGTTCATTGCTTCCACTGACACAGAACAGTGTTTCTTAACTGAAATTGAAAATAATTCTGGAGTAATTTATACTTTTGCTAATAAAATAGTTTATTTTCATAGCTTCTTTTGTTAATCTTAGGTGAGCAACTGAATGCCAGAAAAATAATCTTACTGCCTATGTACAGAAACAGGTGTGATGTAGATAACAGACACAAGTAGGTACATACACACACACACTGACTGTCACATGTTATTCCATTTGCAGTAATGGTTTTATAGTGAGGAATCCTGCAAGAGGAATGACTGAAGATAGAACATAAATGTGTAACCCTTGAGAGGTTAATTTTGAGAGCAAAGAATTACCAAGATAGTCAAATTTGACCACAGTTAAGCAAGTTCAGCTGATTTAAAAGCTACTACTCCAATGGTCTTGTGAACATGTTAAAAAGGCAAGACAAGTTAAAAGAACTTGCTCTATTGTCCTATAAGGACAAAATATCCACAGATCCTGAAGTTGCAGATTACATTGTGCAGGTCAGTGCTCTTTAAAATATCAATACACATGACCTTAATAAATAGTCTCTGCATCTAAAACTACATTAGTCACAAGGGCAGTTGAGTTATTGCACCTGCTCCAAATATAGTATTTTGGTAAAATCAGAAGCAGCCTTCCTTCTAAGCAGTCATGGAATTCAGAATATTTTCAGGCCTCTGCACTGAAACAAGATCTTGGAAAAAAAAGAGCATTTCTGGAATACTGCTGCTCTGATAGAAGGCCTAAAGTAAGGAAAAACTGAGAAGCTATTAAAAATATGTCCATAGACATAGAAGGAAAAAAACCAACAACGCCAGAGATCTTGATGATGGGAAAGTAAGGCAAGGCATATTCCTTACTCTTCTCCTGTTCCTTGACTGCAACACACTTAAGGCAGGTATGCAGGGCAGCCAGATTTACAGAATTACACAATCATTTAGGTCGGAAGAGATCACTGAGGCCAACCATATACCTATCACTGCTAAGTCCACCACTGAACCGTGTCCTTAAGTGCCACATCTAAACACTTTACAAACAGTTCCGTGAATGGTGACTCTACAGCTTCCCTGGGCAGCCTGTGCCAATGCTTGACAACCCTTTCTGTGAAGAAATTCTTCCTCATATCCAATCTAAACTGCCCCGGCACAACTCGAAGCCATTCCTTCTTGTCCTAATGCTTCTTACTCAAGAGAGGAGACTGACCCTGACCTCGCTACAGACTCTTTTCTGTTAGTTGTAAAGAGTGATATGGTCTTCCCTGAGTCTCCTCTTCTCCAGGCTGAGTACCCCCAACTGTTTCGTGTAACACTTGTGCTTGAGACCCTTCACCAGTTTTACTGCCCTTTTCTGGACACTTCCCAGCACCTTAATGTCCTTCCAGTAGTGAGGGGTTGAAAACTAAACACAGGATTCAAGGTGCAGCCTCACCAGCACCAAGTACATGGAGACACTCACTGTCCTGGTCCTGCTGGCCATATTATTTCAGATCCAAGCCAGGATGCCATTGACCTTCTTAGCCACCTGGGCACACTGCTGGCTCGTGTTCAGCTGCCATTGACCAGCACTCCCAGGTCCTTTTCTGCCAAGCAGCTTTCCAACCACTCTGCCCCAAGGCTGTACTGCTGCTTGGGGTTATTGCAACCCTACTGCAGTGTTTACCCAAGCTCTAACTGACATTTAGATCACTGTATCTGCAGTGCATGGGAAGCAGAAAGTTCATTAATGTTCTGTATGTTGCATATGCAGAATAAAATTCAAAATAAACATACTGCACTGTGATGGGGAGAACGGCAGAGAAGTCCACAAAGATAAGAGAAGGTCACTGTACTTAGACTCTGCCAAAAGACTGCTAATTCAGAGCTTGCATGAACAGGCCAGATAAACTACCATAGGTAGGCATACAAGGTGTAAGAAAATAAAAGTGAATGCTCTCAACTGCAACAGTGGATCTTCTGCGGTTTGACGGATTGCTGGGTTACACATGAAGAGTGGCAAGGGACATAAGCGGTATTACCTCCATCCAGTTTGTGTCGCCAATGATTCTATAGCGAATATTGAATTTCAGCTTCATCACAGCAGATGAAATACGGTTCTCCCAGGAAAGCTTCAGGACAGTAGGCAGTATTCCTGAGTTGACCGTTACATTGTGGGGAGACAGTGGTTTAACTAGAAGAGAAGAAGTCAGAGTCAGCTCTACAGCTGTATTTTACAATGACTTTAGGAGCTGGTACACTCTATTGCAACACTACCATTAAAGCCTTTCAAAAGCTCATATGCCTGCTACTTCATAATATTTTTTAAAGCAGAGTACTCAAACTTGCCATCTGAATGATGGAATCCCTCTGTCCCTATCTTTGCCCAGTACAGTTCAAATTCTAGTCAATAACATTTTTGCAGTGTTAATTTTTATAGTGAAGAAACATTAAAATACTAATTCAGCAATATTCACAGAAGCAGCAGTAATGTACTATTAAAGCTTTAACAGGCATATAGTTACCAATATCAATGGGATCAAGAACAAGGGGATCAGATTCAGCCTTCCCAAGAGCATTTGCTGCTTCTACCCAGATCTCCAGGTTAACAAAGAACTGAACATCAGGAATTGTACAAGAATTGTTTACATCTTTTGGTATACAGTCAGGAAAATTCTCTCGTGGCCTAAATAAAAGAGAAGGAAAAACAAGGTACAAAGCAGTAAGTTTGGTTTCCTTAAGAGGATATTTTAAAGTAGATCAGAGTGATCAATCAGCTTATCTTGTATGTTTCCCCTCTTTCATCTCTATGCCTTATCTTTGTAAGCAGAGGAGTTGGAAGAAAAAGTAAACAGATGAGAATGGCTGGTTCAGCCTCAAATGCATAATTGCATTAGAATTGAAACTTGGCTTCCAGTCACATATCTTCAAAAGCACAAGCCACAGTATTTTAACTAAAGTTGTATAAAAACCTGACTTAGCTTAAAAAAATAAAGATCAAGAACTGATAAAACTAATCAAAACTAATCAAAAGCAACTGCTACTAAATAGAACCATTTTCACACATTAAAGGATGTAGTCAGTACTACCTGTATACCCATCAAGAGTACAGTGTTAGAGGTGCAACACAATTTCTGTTCACCACCTCTGCTACATTAACAGTAGACAATTCTAGGGCATCAGGATATTTGCAAAGCGTTAAGGTTTTCTATCTGTGCATACCTTCTACTACAGCTGTTACCACAACACTTTAGCAAACTGGGTAGATGGAAAGCTGGAGGCAGTCACTCCTGTTTCCAGAGCAGAGCAACAATTCCATTTTAAACTACAAGAGACCATTTGAATAGTCTGAAAAATACTTAATCTGTTTTCACAGTAGAAGTACTTTGCTGAAGCTTCCATATTAGGATTAACTCAGAATAGTGTTTGTCCAGGATTCTTACAAAATGCAGAGTAGATAATACCTCTGCAAAATTCAGTCACTATATGTTGGTCTCTACGTAGAATGATAGAATGGTTTGGATTGGAAGGGACCCTGTAAAGGTCACCTAGTCTGACCCTCCTACGATGGGCAGAGACCTCTTCTACTCGTTTAGAATGTGACAGAACAGTCAACTCAGAAAAATGAAAAATAAATAATTTGGGTACAGCCACCTTTTATTAGGCATATTGTACTCAAGACACACTTATCATGTATTTGAATAATGGAAAACCACGAGATTGTTGTTAATCCAAAACAAGTGCAGCAACAGAATTTCATGTCTGACTTAGAATCTTCCAATGACAACTTCTTTAACTCTTCCCTTCCTCCTCAAACCAGACAGATAACAATGCTTCAAAAAGTGGACTTAAATGTTAAGAACTTTTCCAAAGTATCAAGGAATTTCAAGGAAGTTTGGCTTAGCCTGCAAGTATTCTTCAAAATTATTTAGATATTCTATAGAGGGCTACTTACCATCTGTATTTTAACCTGAACTGAGTATCCAGGAATGTATGCCTTCCAGGGTTCCAGGTACAAGTCATAGGATGTGTGAGCTTTGACACCTGATGCACAATGCAACTTAAGTTCTTGGGCTTCTCTGGGGGCACTGTACAGAAAGTTAGTAATAATTAATCTATACACACATTTCAACCGAATAAAAATCATTCAAAGTGTCCCATTAGAGCAATTTCAGTGAACATCAGAAGTATTTACTCAATTTTATTTCTAAAGGAGGTGGCAAAAAAGTGCTAAAGTATGATTCAGCAATCAGAGTCAAGAAGCTTAACCAGCTGCTTTGAAAAACAGTAGGCTGTATAAAGAACAAGCACCTGCCAGTAAGGAATGACAAAGATTTCTCATTCTGAGGCAGAAAATCTGATATCAACCAATTCTCATCTAAATATATTTTAATTCATACAGGATGCTTTAGCTGCAAATGCATGCAAGAAGATTAGGGATCTTCATCAGTGCACTGTACTGTGTAAGAAACTTCTTCAGAGTGCAGCAAAACTATTTGCTTTCCTTCCTAAACTTGTATTCTTCTCAAACCTGTTGTTAGCCTCATTATTTTTTTCTTTAACTGAAATCAAAATACAATAGCTTTAAATAGAAATGCATGTCAAGATGCATAATGTGAATTACAACTGCAGAATGTCATCTGTACTGTCCTTCAGTTTATCATAATTTATCTGTCCTCACCTTTCCATATATTTTATCTGTCATATCTTTTCCAGTGAAATATTTACTCCTCAGAAGTTGAAATAGGAAACATTACTTTTCTGAGAAAGTATTTTGTAAGTCATGTTAGAACCACATTAGTCTAAACTGTGAACTCAAGCCAGCGGACCATTCAACAACTGCAGTACCTTTGGCCAGCACCAGGAGACAATATAATTCATCAGCCATATCATAAGTAGCATATTAAGTTATTATGCCACTTTCTCAAGACCTCAGTCTTGTCTCTAAGACCATTTGCTCAGACCTACGAAAGTACTACCATTCTTGAACAAGGAAAGTTTACAATGAGTTAAAAGTCTTTCCTTACGTTTAGAAGTGAAGTAATACAAGTAATATGTTCCATCCTTAAGGCAGTTAAGGTTAGCTATAGTGACACACATGGACTAAGTATTTTTCAATCCATCAGTGAAGAAAACCTTAATTTCAATATTCAAAATCAACACTGATACAGAAGTAAGAAGTAAGGAAAACTTAATTTCCTAGGATCTATTTCTGTTAAATCCATATCTTAGTTCTGTTATTCAAATCTTCTTGCTAAAAGTTTTTTCTGTTGTTCTGTTTTCATACTATTTAAACACTGCAAATGCCGAGTATTTTTTCTGGTTTTTAGAACACTTCATTCAGCACATATTTACCAGCTTTGCTGTCATGTAATTTGACACTATTTTTCTATAATTATGCAAGAACTGAGGGAATGAAAATAAGTGTTTAAAGATATGCACACTTTCCATTGTTTCAATTTTCCCGTTTCTCAGAAGACCAGAATAACATGAAAAAAATGGTACTCACAGCCTACTGTAACTGTAATTCCATAAATGTTCTGTTCAATCTGTCCATCTGCTAAAATGTTGCATGTCAGAGGAGTAGCTAGTGAAGAAGTGTCATTAAATGTGACACTGGAAACCGTTCTGTTTATTTCACGATACTGTTCTTTAGGTACCACTCTGTTTTTAATTTTCCAAATAATCTGACTAGCATAGATATTGCCAAAGTCAAGACAACTCTCATTCAGAATGCATAATGCTGTGAAATTGGAACCAAGGGCCAACACAGGAGACTCCGGGATGATGTGACCACATGACTGCACAAGTCCACCTGAAGCTAAAAAGAAAAAAAGATTTCATCTTTCTTAAAAACTACAGGGCATTACATAATCAATACTGCTGATACACTGCTAGTGTAATGTTAAAAATACTACACGTCTAATGAGGAAGTTAAGTAGTTACTTGACAGTTATAAAACTGAAATGCATTAGTAGACCACCAAGCAGATCTAAGGGGCAAAATCAGTGCAGTGTTCCTTTGGCTTTGCAAAATCATTTTACCAAGCAAAAAAAGCTCTATTCACAAATGAGAGCATTTAGAGAGAGGAGAGTCTAGGGTTGAAAATTTATATGTTTTGAAGGAAGAAGTTATTACTCTTGAGGTTACTCTTACAATAAAAAGGTATTTCCTATTAAGAAGGTTAAAACAGAAAAATCAGGGTAAGTGTGGACCTTTGTTGTGGTGGACTAGCATTAGAAGAAGAGTAGGTGTCCTAACACAACTTGCTTTCTGTCCCCATCCCACAAGTATCTAGACAAAAACCAAGTATTCAAGAAGTTTTACAAGTCTCTTGTGTTTGAGAAACAGAACTTACCTTCAAGAGAACAAATATTCAGCAGCAGATAGAAGCCATAGGCCAACCAGTTCCACCCAGAAAGCATGCTGCATGGAATTCCTGTAACAGAGAAGGATATATATATATATATTAATTTAAACTATTACTCTTTAGTTTAGATCAATGTCAAATTCAGATTTGCATTTGCTTTAGGATCATTTCTCACCTATGCACATTTACTTTCCTGAAAGAGTTTGTATCTTCTCACTCTAGAGAACGAATGGGCATATTGTTTTCATTTCCCTCACTGCTAAAACAAAATTAAATGTCTACTTAAGACAAGTGACACAGTTTAAAGCCTCATCAGGTACAAATTTAAGAAATGTATAAGCTTAAGGTTTTCATGTTGTATGTGAAAACAAACCTCACTGGTTCTTCCGTGGGAGGTTCAGTTAGAATACAGAGTGTAACATTGTGGTTCAAGTTTTAAAATATATCCCTATGAAATTGGTTATGGTTACCATACTCACCTAGCTTTCAAGGGCTTTGGACAAGGTTCGGAACAATTCATCACAAAACCATGTCTCTCATTTACAAGAGTGACTTAAAATACATTCCATATCAAGAACTGTTATCTACTATAGAAAAAGCACTAATTATTTCTTTAAAACATTACAAGAGAGTTCACAATTACTCAAAAGTTGGGAAACTTTTTATAACATCTTATGTTATTTATTTTTATATTTTAGTAGAGCTCACTCATTCTCAGTTTTGACAAATCTATAAAACAGTTAAGAAGAACTGAAGCATTCATACAGTAGCTTCCACCCCAGTTGTTTTGAAGCCACAAAATTTGTTCTTGTTTTCTCAACTTGCAGTTGTAAAGCAGCCCAAAACTACTAAAAGCAAGTGACCATTCTTACTAAGCATATGAGCTATTTTATTTTTAGCTGTATTTACATACCTTTACAAGAACAGGTAGATTGGCTTAGTTAAATAGGATACTTAGTACACCAGCTAATTTCCGGAATCAGCCTTTATATTGTTCATACAGCTAGAAACTAAACATATACTTCCTAGGTTTCCTAAGATTTGAGATGAGATTGCCTATAGGAACCCTGTTTCTGAGGTTTTATTTTTCCCTAACCCGACCGTTTCTTCAGAAACTAGTATTTTGAGCTTTACCCCTGTGTAAAAGGCAACTCAATAAAATGTTTAAAGGAATTCCACAGTATTCTCTAGATAGAAAAATTTATAAGCTACATTTACTATTATCAGAAGAAAAAAAACCTGCCATTTATGATAGTAAACACTCCGTTGCTTTGATTCCATGTAATTTACTTTTTAATAGTGACTGAAAGACACAAGGCATTTCACATAGATCAGTAAAACTAGACAACACATTTAAGCATAGATGTATACATACCAAGCCAAACCTCACATATCAACATATTTAAGCTCTTTTTTTTTTTTTCCAAATCACGATGAACAGTGTAATGGAAGGAAAATCTCTGTTCACAAGAACAACTAAATGGAAGCCAATCCCAAACACTTATAACAGTCTTTGTAGGGTTTATCAACCCACATGTCTTTCAATAAGAACTAAAATAAAATGCATTAGAAGCACCCAGCAGAATCTTTACTTGCATCTATTCTTGCAAGTCCATTACTCAAAGCCCACCGATTTTCCTACAGAGAAACTTCCTACTAGAAACACTACTTATTAATCATATTAACAAGCATTTATATTTATCACTAGAAGTTTGCTGGTTTGTTTTTTGATTAAATAACAAGATATTTATCATCAAACTGTAGTTGTACAGAACTGAGAATCAGAAAGCTATTAATTTTTCCTATGTTCCACTCAAGTACTGTCACTGGGCTGGACTGGATACAGAACCATTATACAGCTTTAAATGCAACACATCTTTGGATATTTATTACACATGTACAGTAAAATAACTACACCAATTGATTTTTGCTTATTTTGGATGTAATATCTCCAATATCTGAAAAGTAAGGTTTCTACTCACACATGCCTTTCTACATTTTAAAATCCCAATTAATTTCATAAATTTGTATAAATTTACATGGTAAACACAACCAAACTCTGAAGAGTATTCTCTTTTAGTTTAAGTCACTAAACCAGAACATAGGAATCTACTTTAATATCTTGACTTACACTCACTTATCAGAATACTGCTTGCTACCTAAAGTTTGTTGATCTCTATTATGGATAGACCTCAGGCTCTGTCACTTTAAGCAAGACTCATTTAAAACTATTTAAGTAGGACAATCTGAGCTGTAGAAGATCTGAAATTCATCAGAATCCTGAGGGCAACTACAAGGTAGGTGGAAAGATGCAGCAGCTCCACTTCACTGCTAATTGCCAACAGCCACAAAACAACCGCAGAAGCACCTTCCACACTGAAGTGGAAAAAAGGAAACATATGTGAAAAGGTAAAAAGGAAAATTTTTAAAATGATGTTCAGTACAGCAGTTCTCTCCCATTTGGAGTCATTTGGCATACCACATTAGAATAAAGGCATTGTCAGCTAAACTAAGTATAACATCATTACAAAGTTACTGGTTTTCTTTTTGGTCATTATTTACGCAGATGAAATGATATTTCCACAAAACCATTCAATGATTTTCACACCAGCAGTTATTAACTATGGCTCAGGTTAGGAAAAAAACAACTGCAAAGCAACTGAAAATAAATAAAAAGCAATAGTCATCAAAAGTAAACAGTAAAATGGAATTATCATAGATTTTATCCTAAAGTATGATGTTTTTCATAGGAAATTTAAATAAAACTACTACCTTTTAAAATAAATGCCATTTCTGTATGTAACTGTTTTCCAGGCTTGGAATACTACATTTCAGTTGTTCTGAGCAGATTAATTCACATATGAGAGGCTTAAGTCCAAATCTCTTAATTACCTCACAGTTTGGAAATTTAGCACCTGTTCTGAGGGAGCAATGAAACCCTCCACAGGTTATGGTACTTAATTCCACTGCATTCAGCTCCTAAAACGCAAGAGAACTGAGACTCATGATCCATCAACTGCAAAGGAGAGTTAAGCGGAAAGCTCACCCACCTACCTATAGTATGGGAACCAAGCAGTTGCGACTATAGAGCCAAAATCATGCTACAGTTCAGCATACATTTGCTTTAGGCAATTCTGACATATTTTACCTCTCCCCACCTCCACTGATCAATACAGTTTGAAGAAGACTGAAGCTACACACCTCCCAACCCACAAAGGGTCTATTACCATCCCTTCTGATGTATAGTATTTTAATAATTTAGTTCTGGAGGAAAGAACCAGAATTACACTAGACATCTCCATTCATCTAGCCTACATGAAAACTGTAAAAAAACCCGAAAAAAACCCAAACAACCAACAAACGGTGGGGCTTGTAACTAACAAAACAAGGACCTATTCTTAACATTAGAATGAGAAAGATACTTCTATGCAAAATAGCATTTTCTTATTTGAGCATGTAAAAATGCTAAAGTAAAGAAACCCTGCATATAAGCCAACCCAAACTTTAAAAGATAGTGCCACCATTCAACAGAAATAATAATCACTAATTGTTCACTTTTAACGCCTTTAAGTGAGACTAAGTTAGTCTAGAGACAACAGAAAATGCAGTAGTTTCTTCCACTCATTATGCAGACCCCAAAGCTGGTATAGTGTATTAGGAATCTAAGGTGCAAGTTGAACCTGATGCCTGAAGTTTGCAAGTCACTCTCAGTTTAGTCTGCCTAAGTGACAGGGGATCAAAGTCCATCAAAATACTACAGAGTAAAAACAACATGGTCAATTTAGAACTGCTGTCGGTAACAGCCCTTAACTCAGGTCATAAGTTATTTCAAAGAGGAAGAAAACCTGTTAAAATGCAGTAAAGACAGACTTATAAAACTTATATGCTATGAGATCACCCCATTTAAATCCTAAATCATATGGAACTTCTATTACTCTTCTTCACATCCTAAAACCATTTAGAAAGGAAAGCACTAAGCCTTCATGCCTGAACCTTAAGGAGATGCTTCAGGCAGTGTCCTGTGAAAAGCTAAGAACGACCCTAAAGTCAAGCTTCGTATGCACAAAGTAGCAACACTGTTGAGTTTTATAATTAACCTGTGACCTGTTTTTGGAGAAGTGTCAGGCATTCATCCAAAACAGGTATTATTACTTACTCTGAGCAAGGCAGAAGTCTTAGAAATTAATCTTATTTCATAAATCATGAGAACTTCCCCAAAATGAATACAGATGTCATATAATGAATTATCATCTCTCAGTTTCAGAGACGTGACAATTACTTTCCAAATGACCTGCAAATGACAGTGTCATCTTAAGAAACTGTAGCCAAAACATGTACTTGCCAGCAAAGCCGGCTTGCAAGTCAGGAAGTAGAGATAACACCACAACCACCACAGGAAGGTGTTCAGTCTATTAAGGTTCATCACCACATAAATCACGGAAGACCAAAGGTTGCTGGCAAATGGATTTACAGAAATTCCTCAAAAAATTAAGAGCCAAGTTTAGTGCTTCAAGTGGTAATCTCTCACTAAGAATCCACACAGCTCAGGCAGATAGGGCCAGTGATACTGCACAAAGCAGCTACTGCTTGAGGTTTTATAACAAGCCAGGTAGATACTTAAAGCTCATCTAAAAGCTGCAGCTATCCTCCAGGAATTTTGATTACTCCAACAGTAACTGCTTTCTAATTAAGAGTATTTAATCTGCAAGCTTCCTTCCTTCCTCTAAGCTTACTTCCTTCTTGGAAATATTTATGAGGTTGAAAAAACACCAAACACCTCTAAGACAAGCACTTGAAAATATTACATAACATTCCTTACATGTACAGAATATTCTGAAATTCATTCTCCTATTTAAAATCTCTCTACGTGAAAGTGATTATCTCTATCCTTTTCACCCTATAGGTATGTAATTTCTCTACATTACTCATGCCTTTGCCTCTAGAAGGAGGCTTCTCCATACCTCTGGGGTTTTAATATAACACTTAGACTAAAAAATAAAGAGAAAAAAAAGAAAAAAAAAAGGGACACAGATTAAAATTACTGAAATACCTAATTAGAGGAACCAAATATTTGCTGGCAATAATTAAGTTCTTCCTGGTATTTTCTTAAAACTGTAAATAATTCTGCCTGAAATACTTCAGGATTTTTTCAAAGCTAATGAGTAGCTTTAGTCCAAAAAATAAACTAATTTATACAAAATAAAGTCTTAGCATTCCATGCACTCATCTTGAAGTCAAACCTTCCAAACTGACCACCAGCAATGCTGGTTCTCTAATTTAGACAGTTCTTGCTAATAAAAAAAATCGTTATTAAAAAAATGACAAAATTTATTTATTTGCATGTAATTGTGCCAGTGCTAATCCTCCAGACAAGCAGCACAGGAAACAGTGTATCTCCATTTTATATACTCACTTACGGATGTGCACCTATCTTCCCCCCACAGCCAAAAATATTTATGTATTGGCTTTACTTGAAGCTATCACATTTCTAGACATGTAAATAAGATCCAAATAATTACTCCTAGTGCTCAACTTCTAGGAAGTAATCTCAAAATTTCATCATCCACTCTTACATTCTTATTGTGATACATCAACATACAGATTAAAAATCTTTTGAGTTCAGAAGTTAGACGCTCTAAAGAGGTATCTTTTACATAATTATTCCTCTGAAAGTGACAGTATATAAGAAGAGAAATTTTATGTTTTTATAAAAAAGAGGGTGAAAGAAAAAAGACCATTAACTCCCAAAAGTATCCAATCTCTTCAAGTTGTGGATCTCCCCCTTTTTTCCCCCCTCCTCAGTGACAGGACAGATCCCCAATGACAAAACTATAATCCCACGTAAGTCTACTTCCAGGTTTCTCCTTCAGAAATGTCTCAGGAGTAACAAGAAGCCAGCAGCTGGCAAACTCCTAGTCAGCCTAACATAAGGATGAAAACTGAGACTGGGATTTATTCTCCTCTGCACTGCCAACACACTTGGCAGACTGCTTTCCTTTGTGCCTCAGTTTCATCATCCGAGAGAAGAAAATAATGACGCCTGTTTTCTCTTGGGAAAGGATCCGAGTCCTACTACAGGGATGACTGGAGCTCCGGAGCACGCTGGAAATTACCAGGGGACCCAGACTGCCCACTGCACCCACCCGCTCCTCCCCAGTTCCTCAGGGAATCACTACTTGACCAGCAGTAAGAACAACCGTGCGTCTCTTTCAAGGCCACCAGTATTCTACCTTCTCATCGACAGGCAACAAGAGCAAACGTCTTGTGGTAAAGACAACAAAACACTAATCTTTCCATCAAGGAAATGCCCGCCGATAGCACGGCCGAGCTTATCAGGGAGCCGAGAGTGCCCGAGAGACGCGAGCACAGCGAGGGTCGCGGCCCCTCTGTCGGCGCAGAGCGCCGGCACTCGCCACCACGCACTGGGGGAGAGCCCAGACACCCTTGGGCCTGACCTCCTCCCCAGGCCAGGGGAGGGGCAGCGGACGGGACCCGCCGGCCGCGGCCCCGCGGGGGGATCGACGCACGGAGCGGGCCCGGGCGAGGTCGCGTCGCGTTCGGAGCGTCACCGCCGGGCAGCTCCGCCGGCGCTGCGAGGGGAGGCGGGACGAGGCGGGACGCGGCCGCGGGGCACGGCTGGCGATCGGCCCGGCGAACGAGTGGCGCAAGTGCCGCCCGCCTCCGCAACAGCCCCCGGCGCCAATCCCCGCCAGCCCTGGGCGAACGCACCCGGGCCCCCGCCCGCGGCCCCCGGCAGCGGACGCCCCTCACGGCGAGGACGCTGAGAGGACCGAAGGGGAGGGAATGGGATTCGATGGGACGGGATGGGATGGGATAACCGCACTGACCGGGCCCCCGGCCCTTACCTGGCGCCGCCGCCGCTCGCGCCCCGCGGCTGCTGCCCCTAAACAGCGGCCGGGCCGCCTCGCGCCATCGCGCCGCCGTCCCGCACGCGCAGCCCCGCGAGCAGCCCCGCTCCGGCCCCGCCCCGGCCCCCGCGCGTCCCGCCCGCCCCCTCCTCCTCCCTGCGTCGCCATTGGTCCACGACGTCCGTGACGTCTTCAGAGTGGGCGTGTCCAGAGCAGGGTAGGGGCTTCCCGTAACGCGGCGGCCCGTGCCGGGATCGCGGGGGAGCGGGGGGCTCTGGAGGGGGCGGTGCCCCATCCCAGCATCCCAGCATCCCAGCATCCCAGCCTCCCAGCATCCCAGCGTCCCAGCATCCCACCATCCCACCATCCCAGCATCCCAGCGTCCCACCATCCCAGCATCCGTTTGGCCCCCTGCAGCTGGGGTGTCTGCGCCCCTCGGCCCTGCGCTGCTCTCCCTCGAGGTGTGTGCCAGGTGTGCGCTCTCTTGAGGAGAGCCGGCCCCTGCCCAGGCCACCGCCGGCCAGGCCACTGGAAGCTTCTCCCGACCCGTGTCCTGCCGGGCCTTCGCTGGCGGAGCGGCAGGAGTGTTGTCCTGGGCAGGCCCGAGCAGCCAGCGACCTTCCCGCCGTTTTGCAAGGCTCCCCTGGGAACACGGGCGGCTGGGGAATGCGCTTGTCAACAGCTGCGGTGTGAGCAGAGCGTTGCGAGCGAGGGCAGGCTCGGTGCCCGAAAGTCAGTCCTGAGAAAGGTGTTTGTGGAAGGCCGGGTTGCCTAAGGAATGGTCCTTAATGTAGTTCGTTGATGTGATCATGATCCAGCGGAGCCTCTATGTTCTCCCCATGATTGTCCTTGCACATTTCTTCATTCAATAACCCTGAAAAAATGCCTTTTGTATTTTTATATCAGACACTAACATACCCTCTTCATTCCAGATTAATTCCAGTTCAGGAGTGAGAAGGAACACGTTCCAGTGACATGCCACAGACTTCGGCGGTCCTGAGAGTGTCCAAGGAGGCTCTTTCTAGTCAGGAAAGCACCAGACATCACTAATGCATGCCCGAGTTGCTTCCTGCCATACAGTTTAGGCTTTTGCCCGTTCACTTCTTAAGTTATCTTTGGGCTTGAGTAGGATATGAGCTATATTATATTTTTAGTTACATCTTTACAGGAATGGGCAGATTTGCTAGATGAATAGGGCATCTAGTTCAATATCCGGTTTCAAGCACGGGCATGAGCTGCTGCTGAGAAAAGATTAAGAACTTTGGAAAAAACATAGTGGAAGATAACTTATTTCTTATGTGTTTAGTACCGGTCTCTGATTATGTTTCTTTAAGCCATTACTTTCTGCAATGGCTTAATATCCCCAGCAAAAATGTTTTGCTTACTCTGAGAATGTTGTATATTTTCTACACAACAAAGTGGAGCTCGATGGACACTTCAAAAGTCATTTAGTTCCTCTGCTTTCCTCAAGGCAAAATTGTCTATATTTAGTGTCTAATAGGTATTTATCTAACCTACAGGTTAAATTTATTGCTCTATGTCCCTGCTCACAGCTGATGCTCTTCCTAGTAACCTTAGATTCTGTAAGTGCTGCTGTTTCTCCTGTTGGTGGTCTCTACACTCAGTAGTCCTCCATTTTCTACACGGTTTTTAGTGTTCAAGCCCTTCTTTATGTATCAGGACTACTGACATCTGGGAATAAGTTTCACAGGTTTTTCATTATGAAAAAAACAGTTTGACACTTCTCCTTTCTCTTCAAATTGTGGTTGGTGTGTCTGTCATTATGAGTTTGAGATTGTACAAGTATGGTTCAATTGTATAATTGACAGATTTCGGTCTGTATGGATATGCCTCCTTCAGCACCCTCAAAAATGGGTGTTTGGCAACAAAGGTTTAAATGGAACCAGGCTCTAACTAGAGGGACTGAAAAAATAATGTTGTGGGCTTTTAACTCATTTCAGCACGTCTTCTATATCTTGTAAGATCACTTGAGTTCTGCTGCTAAATAGACATTTCAGAGTAGACACTCCACTCTCCTCCCTTCCCCACGTGACAGAAAGCCTCCTGTGACATTCTTATTCTGAAATCCTATAGCCTGAAGCAATTCCTGGTATATTACCAAAGCTCGTAGAACAATCCCCCCCAACCCCTTTAAAACTGATTCCGCGTCAGGCTTCACTTACATACGACATGTATTGTAACTCTTTAAATAAGCAAGAGCTCTTGTATTTCACAGACTATTTATGACCTTAATGTAAAACTATTTACACATAGCTGAAGTTGCACAGAAAACGAAAATTATTTGTTTGCAACTGTACTTAATTTTTTTTGGTATTGGCACAAAATATAATTTATTCAGTAACAATTTAGTTGCCAAAAATCTGACTTGTGTTCTTAGACATTAGGCGTCTTCTGTTGCAAGCAGGTAAAAAAGTTACTGTTGCAGCTGCCACTTGATAGAACTGGGACATTTGGGATCCCTGGCAAAGAAAAGAGTTAAGCTCTTCAAGCATGTTGTGAAGTGTCTTTTCTGCACACAGACCATTTCCTGAAAGACTCTACAGTTTGATTTACTGCTTTATAGTCTTACCTACTGAAACACATTATACAGCTTTATAGTGTACTGTATGTGCAGCATAGTATTCGTATAGGTAATATAAACATCAGTAATTCGAAGTTTCAAATACCCAGAGAAGTGCAAAATTCGGGCCACATTTTAAAGATGTTCCTTCAAGCTAGTGTTTAAATCTGCACATTAAATGAAGCATTATATTAAATGTTTATATATTTAATGAAATGTTTAGTCATATATTCCCTAAATATATGAGGAAAGAATAAAAGGAAGTTAATTATCAGGAACTGGAAGGTCTTTGAGATTAATTACTGCTTATTTAGACTGCAGTTTGTGTTCCAGCACAGTGTTCAGATCAGGGCTATATAGAATATTTCCAAGCTCCCACAGTCCACAGCTAGGATATAAGTAGGTGGAGCATGTCTTCACACCCTCTGCTTTTTTAGCCCCAGGAAGAAGAGGATAGCCTGGGAGTGTGGAGGTGGGCAGTGATGCTAGGAAAACATTTAGTGATTGGCTAAGGTTTCTAGGTAGCTGTTTGACTGTGGGAGCAGAGATATTTTTAGAGGTGCTCTTAGAGATTGCCAGGGAACAAACTTGTACCACTCTTTTTCGATATTTGAAGCAGTTTTGTAACAGGCTGTGACAAGGTTTGCAGTCAGTACAAAAGCTACTGAATCCTACAATAGGTGTGCCACAGAAAGGTAAATATATTTCTGGAAATTATTACTATTTTGGTATAAGGACATGAAGCATCCTATAGATGCATCAGGGGTGTGAAAAGATTCCTCCATCTGGATACATGTGAGGTTTTTTTGAAATGGATTGCTGTTGGGAAAGATTTCACAAGTAAAGGAAAAGCTGAACAAGAAGACCCTTTAGTGGCAATGTTCTGACTCATGGCAAGTCAAAGTCATTTTCTGTGAGATGGCTGAATTACTATATAGAACTATTTGCCTGTAAGGTTCAGTGAAACATCCAAACCTCTTGCTGTAATGATGATGTTATTTCAGCTTATATGACTCTCCTGAACTTGAACTTAGGATCTCCAGAGTCTGACATTTGTTAACATGAA
Source organism: Myiotriccus ornatus (assembly GCA_036023395.1). NCBI lineage: Eukaryota > Metazoa > Chordata > Aves > Passeriformes > Tyrannidae > Myiotriccus > Myiotriccus ornatus. The sequence continues at coordinate 54,211,665 of JAYRBT010000093.1, read as the reverse complement.
GAAGAGTCGCTTTTTTTCCCCCCTCAAGAGTGGAGAAGACTAGTCCTTTGGCCTGAGCTGTCAGAACAGTAGCAGACTGTTCTGTTGAAGCTTGTAGGTCATGAAGTTATGGTAAAGTCCTTTGAAGAAGTAGGGAGGACGCAGGCTGCGAGGTGGCAGCAAGGAAAAAAAATGGCTGATATAAGTGTTGGAAATGATTTAATGACAGTTACGGCATTTCACGGTCCTATAACTTAGCAAACATGAGCTACTCTGTGGCAGGAAAAAATAGGCTTGTTAATTCATTACTTCCTTTTGAGGCAGATATGAGTATATTTCATTTTCTTAAGAGCAAGTATGTGTTTGTCACTGTGTGACGAAGGAGTAAAGTTCACTGAGCCACAAGCAACCTTTATTCCAAACAAACAAATATGTACAACTTGATACTTGATGGCATCTGTTTCATGAGGGAATGAATGATGCATATGGCAACAGGACTGCCCTCATTCCTTAGCATTGCTATGCCCAGTAGGTTGCTAAAATCTGAGGCTCTGGAGGAGATTTTGCAAAATTCAGTCAGGGTCTGTAGAGTTGCAGCTAGGCTTCAGAACTTCAGGAAAATCTTGTTATCACTGGAAAAAATTAGGAATGGGGGTAGTTGACTCCTTCACATGTGAAATGCTTGACAGGAAAGCTTTGGGTTGTTGAAGAGGACTTGACCCAGTTCTTTGTTGTTTTTATTCAGGAATAGAAATGGTAACATCCTGAAGCTTGTCTTGGTTTTGCCCACCAGCCCGTCCTTGGGGCTGTGAATGGTTTTGTTCAAGTAGATTTCCGGACGAAACCCAATTACAACTTGTAGTGACGCCTTTGCTAATTACATATTTAAGAAAAAACGGAAGAGAAAGTGGATTGTGCAGTTGAAATT
>JAYRBT010000093.1:54199219-54209555 GCA_036023395.1 Myiotriccus ornatus | reverse complement strand
GCATAAACCTTCTCTCAACTAATAGTAATTGTGTGGGGGGTGTAAAAGCAAATTAACCCAGGGCAAAACCACGACATTTTTTGGTGGAAAATGCGGGCAAAGACTGCCCAAAGAGGCAGTAGCCAAGTCAAATCCCGACACACCATGAAGCTGCAGCAGGACATATGGAAAAGAAAGGGCATTGGTTATAGCCCACTTTAAATTAATGGCACATCTTACAGAGCAATGTGGAACCTAGCAATCTGCTTGTTTTTCTGGAGTGGAAATCATGCAGCTAATGTCATTTTAGACCTAGGTGGTAAGCTTTGACTAATGGAACATGTTGCTGGGGGTGTTTTTTTCCAAAAGGATGGTGGACAGGACAATCCTAAAATAAGGGGTCTCGTCTTCTTGCTAAACAAGACCAAACATGAGACCAGAAAAAGGAAAACCAATATGAAATTTCAATGAAGATAAAATGAAAATATTGTAAAGGATTAAATTAATCAGTAGAAGATGGTTAAGTCAGAATAAGCAATCCTGTTCACTGCAAAGAAGTGCTGATTCAGAGCTAGGATGAGGTGAAGGTGTTATGACATGCTGCAGTCACTTATGCCACATGCGTGAGCTGCCCATGAATTTAGTATGTTTTTGGCAGCTACTGGAGCTAAAATGCCTTTGGAGTGATTCTGCACTCACAAACTGAATGTAGATGTATCCTTTCACAAATGCTTTAGGCAAAACTCTTAGACGTGGGCAAGAAGACCCAACTAGGAGTAGAAGAAGATGATGAAAAAGAAGAGGAAGATGTCTTCAGAATGAGGGGAGTTGTCTCCTGCTTGGCCACAAAGATTTTCATGAGCAGTGTAGCCAATAACAACTATGGCAGAAAATGTCAGTCCTTTTTTGCCAAAGTAATTGTTTGGACGAATCAAAGTTGTGTGAAGAACAACTGAGCTAGGCCTGAATATTGGGTTGACAGAAGTGATACTAGCAGTAGAAAAGGGCATTCTGAAACTGAGGCTGTGGTTCAGTCTCCTCTGTTATGGGAAGCCAGTCTGTGTTATATAGATGTGACAATATATATAGATATGACTATATACCTACTGTTCTACACTATACCACTGAAATCATTCCAGTGATATACCACTTGATTGCCTGGAAGAGAGCTATCAGCAATGATACATAATTTCCTTAAAGTGACACATTTTAAAAAAATGGTCTTAACAGCTTTGTGCTTGAAGTTTTCTGCTTGAGCTGTTAGAAAACACAAAATGCTGGAGCCTGTCTCACCACATGCTGTAACAAGTGCTTTGCAGTCAAAATTTGGCAAACAAAAGTGATAGTGATCATGCAAAAGGTATAGCCAAATCAAGCTCAGTTTCTCACTACTAAAGTTCCTCCACAGCGCCAATAGCAGCAAAAGCTTGCTTGAAGAGATAAGCCAGATATATATGAATCACAGTCTGAGACCATCTCCTACAGTGAACTGTAAACATTCTCTTTAGAGCCTAGTCTCCACTATAGAATTTGTCATTGTTACTTGGAATTCTGATATGAATATTTGTAATCAAGCTTTAACTTCTGAGAACAGAATTTTGGAGGTTTTGTGTTTTCTCTTTGGTTTTGTTGCAGCACTCAGATTTCCCGGATTGGAGTAGGAGCACGTTGTCTTGCTGATGTATAAGTGTATGGGAAAATGTAGACCTTCTCCAGGATCAGAGATCCTGAAGGATAAATGAAAATGGCAGACAAACATTAGTGGTAAGGGAGGTAACATAGACACCAAACCATTATCATAATCATAGACTAATGCTCTCTCATTCTTCACATTATAATTGTCTACTATTTCTTTTTCACTTTCCTGTCTCTTTTCTTTTGCTCTTACTTTCTTCTGTCATCAAAGCCACTTCTTACTCAGTCTGTAAAGGTTGACTTGAATATATTTTGTCTGTAGTTAATTAAGCAGTGGGAGAATCCTCTTGGAGAGATCTGCATACTCAAGACATGTCATGTCAATGTCAATATATCCTGAAACATATAAACTGCTGCTGTTTGTATGTCAATGCCTTTTCTAAATAGATCCTTTATGAAACAACTTGCTAGTATCTGCTCCAAAGTTATAGTTTCTTGTATTACTTGAATTTGATTATATGACTATCCCAATCAATATCAACTAAAAGAATAATTTATTCACCAACAATACTGTGTTGAACAAGAGGCATTAACATTTTAACTATCCTGATATTTAATAAGCAGTCCTTAGCAATGTGAATAAATGTATTTCAGAAATGCTTTTAAATTCTTTTGTCTCTCATTACGGCCTGATAAGCTTGATTCAGAAGAAGTTGTGAACAAATTACTTTTAATGTCTTGGATTTGATGAAAATTTCTCAGATTATGTTGACATTCTCCTGGTAGTTTCCTCTTGGCAGTTCTGTACTGTATATTACATGCATATCACCATGTAACAGCAATAATATAAGTAGGTTCATTTAAATGAAAAGTTTGAAAAACTTTAGTGTGAAGTTGGGTAATCTCATCTTTGGATGTATTGAGTGCACTGCTCTCCCATGACCTGATGGTGGATAATATGAGCTTTGAGAGGAAGGTGGAACCATAGTGCCTCCAGAGCTTAGCTGGTTTTCTAAACTATTTACTAAACTATTTTACAATTCCATGGCAATCAATAACTTATCACTAATGAGTGGGCTATCAGCTCATGTACTGTCCAATGCGTCTACTATTTACAGGATTACTGGAATATGTTCAACATGTCTTCATAAATGTTTTTAAATTTATGCTTGCCTACCTTATTACAAGTTTAATTGTGTGTCACTGATAATATGCATGATTTGTAGAGACTTAGAGGACCTTTAATGCTTGGAAATACAGCAATACACTCACACTAAGCAACCATCTCCTCTGGAGCGATTCCATGTTTACTTTAAAGATGTATTCCATATCTTATTTTGAAAAACACTGCCCTTTAGTGCCTTTGTGTTATCACTTCTAATGCTGGGAAAGCTTTTCAAATGTTATGTAAGCTATAGTCTAAAGTTGCTTTGCAGATTGTTTGTAGCTCAAGATTTCTTAGAATACTCAGTGTTCTCAGGAATGACCTGGTAATTGCTGGTCTCCTGTAGTGTTTCAAGTGTCAGGCTGTCCTTTTCCTGCCTTGTCTTCCTTCAGATCTTCTTGTTCCACTGCATTTCTTTCCCGTGACTTTTCGACCTGGATTTGTTTGGTGTTGTCCAGGGCATGGCTCACCATCAGGAGGCAAATTTGATTAGGTAGGTTGGTATCACAGCCTGTGATTTATGGGAACCCTTGCTACTGACGGAAGAACTAGGGGAGATACAGACGGGGAAGAAAAGGAAGCTGTCATTAACAAGCTGCTGTTCTAAGTGCCTGAGTTAGGACTTGATGGTGGCCTTACTTGGTACTGGTGAGGGCACCTTGAATCTTGTGTCCAGTTCTGGGCCCCTCACTACAAGAAAGACATTGAGGTGCTGACTACAAGAAGGACATTGAGGTGCTGGAGTGTGTCCAGAGAAGGGCAACAGAGCTGGGGAAGGGTCTAGAGAGTAAGTTATATGAGGAGTTTTGGAGAGAGCTGGAGCTGAAGAGGAGTCTTACTCTCTCCAGCTATCTGAAAGGAGGCTGTAGCCAGGTGGGGGTCAGTCTCTTCCAGGCAACTGGCAACAGGACAAGATGAAATGGCCTCAAGCTGCACCAGGGGAGGTTCTGGTTGGATGTCAGGAGGAAGTTCTTCAAAGAATGGGATACCCAAGAAGGAGTCACCACCCCTGAAAATGTTTAAGAAATGTCTGACGTGGCAGTTAGTGCCATGGTATAGTTGACAAGGTGGAGATCAGTCAAAGGTTGGACTCGATAATCTTGGAGGTCTTTTGCAACCTCAATGATTCCGTGATTCTGTGAAACTAGTTCCTCATGTGCAGATGAACTATTGACTGTATGGTGGTGGGATCCTATGCCTTGGGAAGGAGCAGTTCCTGGCTCCTGCTGAGTTCCTTCCAGCAAGTTCAACCACTGAATCAGAAAAGAAAAATACAATCTGACATATAATCCTTGACAAGTTGCTGACCCTTGTATCTGAGGGATGACAGGAAATTATTCTCTGTGTTCATGCAGTTCTTTTCTCTGTAAACAGCAATTCTTCATCCACAGCCTTAAGAAAAAAAAAAAAGTCTGGGTTGAAGTCAGAAAGCTCAGTTTCATTTCTGAGTGTAAGAAGTCCCTTTTACAGATGATTGAATTCAGCCATGTCTGGAGTGAATGTAACAATTGCTTAATAATGTGAAGCCTTAAATCATATCCAGCAGATTCTGTAGGGGGATTTTGCAGGCAGGAAGAAGTTAATTATTCAAAGCTGGATCCAGATCAAGGTTTATTGGCTTATACACTGTAAACTTGATAGCTCTAAAGTGGTAACTGACATACTTTTTTAAAATGTCATTTGTGAGCTTGTGCAATGCTGTAAGAAGGTGTTTTTCCATCCAGGTCGAGAAACAACTTTTTACTTACTCATTAATCAGTTACACTTTTCTTGAGAAAAGGCATGTAATCCAACATAATATTCCAAAATTTACTGGAAAAATAATCCAAGTAGAAGCTTTTCAGGTTACGATGAATGATCCCTTTGCTTGTTTGTTGGGGTTTTTCCCCCCTTTGAATAGTCAGAGTCAACATGACCAGTATGTTTTCAGGTAAGAGAAACCTTTACTTTGGCAGCAACCTTCTTATGCTGTATGAGACTTTATACTGTTAATGCAGAGTATCTGTGTTAAATGAGTTTGATCCTGTTATTTTTTTTCTGTAGACAAGTCTAAAATGCAGACAAAAAAATGATACCTCTGGCAGACAGAATTAATTTTCTGCAAGGGAGTTTCATCTGTTTTGCGCACCAAAAATGTAATGCTGAAATAATATTTTGTGACATTGGCTATGTACAAAGGGAGACTGAAAAATCACGTTTCCGTGGAAAAGTTTGATGTATAAAAGAAGTAGAGGGAAATTCTGTTCTCAGTGAAGTTAATTTTTTTCTCTTGTCTTTTACAAGGTCAGTTTTCATCTCAGTTTTCTAAAAATATGCTACCCAAGTGAGTAAATCTAACAAAAAATATAAAGAAAAGCCACAGTAACAGAGGTCATCTACATTTTCAGCCTTTAACGGTACCTTTCTTGCAATGTGTACCTTTTCAATTACTGTTGATTTTTGAAACATATCTTTGATTTTTGGAACATTGACGACAATACTGGTGTCAATTTCTCTGTGAAATGAAGCTCCAATATAATGGTGAAGTGAAACAGAAAATCAAGAAAACAAGGACAGGATGCAAACTGCTTGAAAGGAAACAGAGTGAATTCACTTCCTATTTGAGTCAAACCCTAGTGCTAAAAAAAGAACCAGTGATTGGAACAGCAAAGTAAGTTACTTTGAAGGGGCCACGAGTTGTCAAGGTAAAAAGGAGGAAAAGACAAATAACAAGATTATTGGAGAGATACAGAAGACATTGTGGCTCTGTCAGTGATATTTGGGGTATTACATAAATTTTAGCTATTGCAAGAAAAGAAAAAATATCTTTTATTGTTTCACCTAAACAAATAATGCTTCAAATAAATTGCTTTAAACAATAGATTGCTTTAAAACCCCACCAAATGTCAACATTTAGTCTTCTCTATTTCTAAATTTTCTGTTTCTAAAACCTCTGGGGTTTCTGTTGGCTTTTGAATACATTTGCAAAATGTGTGTACAACTCTCTCGTCTGTGAAATCAAACATAGTGCTGTAATTATTATGAATGTGTTATATTTCCTAGGAAATATAATGCATTTGCTGATTTTTCTAAGGTATATTATGTGATTATATTAGGTATAGCAAGTGTTGTGTTGTCTAACGTAGCTATGGGAAATGCTTTCTTGTTCTGACTAAGAACACAGGGAGAAGATTTGATAATTGTACCATTTTAGTCTAATACTAGTTATGGTATATTAGCAGTAGAGTCAAACCCTACACTGTTTCTCTCAGATACAAGTCTGTTAAGGCTTTTCTTAGCAGCCTGTATTTCCTAGACAACAATCAACATTTAATCAAGCATTTAAATGAAAGGTTTGAATTTGTGAGCCAGACTGTATAAGTTTACTGTCACTAGACCTTTCAGAATCTGCAAAATTTTCATTTTTTTCAGGACATCTGTTATTTTTCTAAGCCTGATCATCAAGCTAAGCCCTTTGTGTTCTCCACTAACCGTGATTAACCATCTGGCAACTGTCTGTAGATTTAGTTTCCCAAACCGTAATTTCTTTCCAGTGCTAAGCCTAGATGGATGACTAGGGGCCTCCACTGGCGTCTGCTTTTTTGTTATTTTAAAAAATTACTTCCAGTATTTCTGCCCAGTACTTAGCACCCTTGTTTACTTTAGAGTATTTCCAGCATATGGGGAAGAATGTTCCATTTTCCTCACATTCAGCACATTTCCAAAGAATGCTGATTTCCTTTTCTGGAGCTATAATGGAGCAAGATACCGCTGGAATAACATGTTTCGAAAGGGGGTTCTTTCATGTTTGCACTTTTTGATGATGCTAGAGATCTCTTAGATGCCACTGCTCGTCATCTTGCCTCTTGGTACTTTGACTATGCCATAAAAGCAGAAGCATAGTCTATAGAGTGAGTCTGGTCTAAAGAAGTACTCTACTGCTTCATATAGCTCTGCATTCATGAAAACCATGCTAGCCATGGCTGACAATTACAACTGACAAAACAAACAACAGTTCTAGATTACAGGAAGAGCAAAATAGTGCTCAACTTCAAGATAAGAATGGTTAAAAAAGAAAAAAAAACATCACCACAAAACCAACAAAAAAACCAAACACCAGTTTATCTGTAGTTTTTCTTCTGGTTTGGAAGAGTGACAAATTTTTATGCTATGGAGACTTGTAGAAGCTTTGAGTTACAAAGACTAACACAATGGTTTCGGTAGTGCTTTATGCCAGTGACATGATTTCCACACCCTCAGCTCAATATACAGGGTTTATATTATAAATATATTAATCAATACCGCTGCAAGGCCGGAAAGCACAAACTCCTCATGCACTTAGCACTGCTGGGAAACCAGTGAAGCTAAGTTAAAGTTATGCTGATGTGGTTTACTTTTAAGGGTGATGAGGATGGTGCTTTACTTCACCTTTGTAATGCAGTGTCAGAAAGGAGAAAAACTGCTGCTTTCCACTTGCTTACTATGTGGTTCACTCTCGTTTTACCTAGGTAAGATTATTTTAAGGAGTGTTCTCAGCAGACAGACTATTACATTTGCATTGAAACAGTTCAGTTCCAAGAGTACAGACAAGAAATCAAATAAAAACATTCATTTAAACTTTGTGGTTAAATAATTATTTGTAGCAGGAAGTCTGCCTTCCTATTTTTTTATCAGCTGATTCATCTAGATCAGGTCTTATATCAGTTTTGAATGGATTGAAGTCAATGTAGTTTAGAAAGCTCTCAAGGTTTCTGAACCTTTTCAGTCTTACGTTAAGAAAGGTTGTGGGTAGCGTAGCTGAATGATAGGCCTCTCTGTACGCACAGAAAACTCTTCTGCAGGACACAGAATACACTCAAATAACACTTGTGGGGAAAGTCCAGGGAAGGATGATGGGAATATATCATGGTTTCTAATCTTTCCAGGCTGCAACAGGCAGAAGCGACAGGCAGAAGCTGTTTCATAGTGTATTCTGGAAGAGAGGGTGTGGAGGGTTCGGCAGGTGAATTCCCCCTTCACAAACATGCTCATAGCCTGTAGCTCCTGGCATCTTGCCTGCTTTTCTGGTTTGAAATGGGAGGGGTGAATTTCCATGTATAAAAGTCCTTCTGTCTACAGGTCACCTCAAATAGCTATTAAAGAGCTGCCAGACTTTCCAGCTGGCCTTAAGCCTCAAACTCTGTGATAGAGAAACTTTTTTTTTTCTAAAGGCAAAGGGGGACATAAAATATTATCTTTTGTGATTTTTAAAAAAATAAAACATTTGAACTACATTGGAAATATTGTTCAGATACAAATTGGACTTTCTCCTAAAGGGGGCAAGAAATATTTGGGGAGAAAGATGTTTGTATTTCTGTTTTCACTTTCTACATTAAATCATTCAATGCCTGTGGGTGCTGATTACAGCATTTTCTCTTTACTTCTTGTAATGCTCTAATTGAAATGCTCTTATAAACACTGGAGCAAATAGCTCTGGCATTTTCTTTTTTCACCTCAGGATTGTAAATGTGAGAAATTCTAAAAAATGCATTATAATACCAACAGAATAGGTGCTTGTGACATGAGAAAAAAAGGTTCTGAAAGTCCTGCTGCACTTATCTACTGGTGTGTTTTGCAGTCCAAGTGCATCCCAGAGCTCCATAACTGTTATTTTAGAATTGACTGGAACATTTGAATCTAAATCACTTGCTTTATTGTGACTGGCCAAATGTTCATCTACAATGATTTCACACTAGAATATGCAAGAATTCCAACAGCTGTACTTTTCAACTGGCCTAGCAATCTTCCATTTTAGAAAATATGTTTAAATCTCTGATTTCTAAAAATAGTAATAGGAATGAGGTGAGGGGTGAGAGATGCTCTGCAGGAAGATTAAAGAGCACTCTGTAAAAGATTCTTTGAAAGAATGAAGCTCTGTAACTCTTTAAAGAACAGAGATTCCTTATTTTATATGCATTGCTGACATGTCTGGAGAAGCACAGGCTGTTATCATTAATTTTGAAATAGTCAATAGAGAAAGTCTAGGCAGTTACACGTATGTAATAATTATGTTTTATCCACTGCTAAAATGCAGCTCCTTCCTAGGGTGAAACACAGTAACTGTTAAAAAGGACTTGTCAGCGCTACAGGGGTTTTAGATGTCTGATAACCAGAGTGACTGATATTAATGGATGACTTCAGAATACCACAATTTTAAGTCATTCACTGCAAACAGTCATCATGTTTTCAATCTTATAAAGCTACTAACAGTAGGTATGGCTGAATCAAGAAACCAACCAAGATATCTTTGCTGTATCACCTTAACAAACATAGTTTCATTTTTCCACTCTCTGTGTAGCCTGCTTGCTTCCTCTATAAACTTTTGGGATTACAGAGTCTATTTCTTGTAATGTTTTTGAACAGCAAGAAGCACAATGAGGTTTAAATCCTCACTGGAATGTCTAGGTGCTACTTTGATATGAGTAAATAAGTTACAAACAGTTAAATAAGTAGTCACATTTTAAGATGCACTTTAGTGCAATTACAGTCTGCAGGAACAAGAATGAATAGCAAAAGATTTGCCTGCAGCTTGGGAGAGGATGGATGCAGTCTGAGACAATGCTGGCTTTTGCCACAGGCTGTATTTCCAGTTATGCTGACTGCGAAGTGAAAGAATATTTTGCATAATGGAATTTGCCTTTTTTTTCCTATATGAGCCAACCACACAAATCACACCCTAAATTGCTCTATTATAAGTCACAGTACAGATTACTATCACATGCTGCTCAGTGACATTCCACTCTCTCATAAACATATTTATTGCTTACTTTCTTAAATTCCTGCTAGAGACTATTAAAAGTACTTGCCAGTGAGATCTGAATTTAAACTGGATAAGTATTCCCAGAAAGTCAAAACTGTTAGCATAGTCCTTGCACTATGTGGCACAGCTGTATGATGCTAAACAATTTGGATGTATATAGAACACATTCCTGAGGTGGTGCCTCAGCCAGCTGTGCTGGTGCTAGCCAGTATGAATAGGTGGTGTGAAAATCAGTGTATGTTCACAGTAGAAGGTGGCCAGGAATCCAAGGGAAGGGACAGAGTCACTGTTGGGATGACAAGAGTAAGAGAAGGAGTAAGCTCCTCTGGCTCTGCCTGGAAAGCAGGTCCCTTTTTTGAATACAAAAACTGGAACTGTATTGTACTGCTTGTTTCTTTATATGTGGGAAGCATAACCCTGCAGATACTCTTGAAAAATAATCAGATCAAGTCAGAGACCATGCTGCTTACCTTTCATGTATCTTATTTAGATTTCTTTGCTAGTCACTTAGGATCCATGCAATAGTTGTCTTCACAACTACTGTGAATACCTCTCTGAAAATTCTTGATTCAACTCAAATCACACTGTGAGGTTCACCTTAGAAATGGGACATAGAATCATAGAATAATAGAATAGATTGGGTTGGAAAAGACCTCCAAGATCATCAAGTCCAACCTCTGATCCAACTCCAATTACTATATCATGGCACTAAGGGCCACGTCCAATGTCTTTTTAAAAACCTCCAGGGATGGTGAATCCACCACCTCTCTGGGCAGGCC
>JAYRBT010000093.1:54165279-54191991 GCA_036023395.1 Myiotriccus ornatus | reverse complement strand
AAATCTCTGGATCTAAGGAACATAGGAAAGCCCTATGAAAGTAATGCAAAAAAATTTCCACTTTTAAAATACAAAGGCAAACAATGTATGCATTCAATACTTCTTCTAAATCATTTTTATAATGCAGGTGCAGAGGAGGAGTGTTAGTCATGATGACAGTATCATCAGATGAGCTCTTATAGTCCTCTTACATGTCCCAAAGTGGTAACTATAATGCTTCTAGTGTTTTGCATTGGCAAAACATTTGGATTGTGCAGACATTCCTGTAGTGGGGGTAGCAGTACGCAGTGTATTAAGGAGTGAAGAGACAGAGATCTCTATTTTTAGCAGTGGTAGGGGTATTTAAAATGCTTTATTAGGACTGAATTTTAGAGGATATAGCTTCCTTTTTGGATATTTATACAAGAAAATTAACCTGCTGATCAGATACTCTACTCACCAGTAGGAAAGCCTGTGAAAGATCCTAATACTGGATGATCCTTTGTTTTACATATGAACATTTTTCTCTGTATTATGGACTAATGCTAATCCCCTGCACAGTCTACTGGTTACTCAATTTAGTATCAGTGTATAAGTAAATGGTCTACTGGAATAAGGGCTGCACCATTTTAAAAGCATTTTGAAATTACATTCATAAGAATGATATAAGGAATGTAGAGTGTATTCCAGTGAGAAAATATAGTTTTTTTTGGTCAGAAAATATATCCTGTATGTGTATGTATTTTCTTAGCTCTCAGTGAAACTCCTCAGATACCTGAGTACTGCACACTCTATGAGTAAACACTCCACTAGTGTCACAGAAGAATGTGCCAGGGATATTTAATCGCTAGACAGAGAGGAAAAAAGTCTGTGTCGTGACCTACTGACCAGACATTTCTTGGCAATTGGTAATCAACTATGTTAGCCTTTTATTGTCTCTCCTGCCATTATCTTCCAGGAAAGGTCTAAGCAAAAGGTCAGAGTAGGTATTGGTTCATTTGTTATCTTTCATGCAGTATGCTGCAGTCAACAGTGTGCTCTCCTTTGAAGGTGAAATTTTCAGCTTAATTTATCTTGTTTATTTCCTGTAGAATTTGGCTACCAAACCCAAACGATAACAACAGTTTCTGGTGGTAAGAATAGTTTCTCATTTCTGAGAATAATTTTTAATCCTTTCTATGAGCATTAAATTTTAAAAGATCTGTATTTGGTAACACATGAACTCCTTTATTGACAGCCTAAAGAAGAAACACATTAGAACAGTGACCTGGATCTTAGTTCAGATTACCATTCATTTAAGACTCATTCTGTTCAGGTAAGGACTGTATTTTGCGCTGACCTGTGAACTGGCAATTGGATTTGCATTCCTTTCCCAAAAAGGTCTTTCCTGGTTGCAGGCCCACAGAAGAAAACACTCATTCATAGAAAAAGATGAGGAAAAAAGGGGCAAATGATAGGAAAAAAGAATCTAGTAGCTGCGTCCTCTCAATCAAATGTATTGCATAGAAAGGAGGCAGTGGTAATGTGTATTTCTAGCTTCAGGTGACTCGACTCAAAGTTCTGCATTTTTGAAGGAATTTAATTTGAATGTGTTATCTTTGATCAAAAATTGATCATTATTCACCTTTGTCCTCCCATGCTGTTTTAACAGAGCACTGCTAAATAGGAAAAACGGACAGCTGATTACTTTCTTTCTGGGAATGGAAGTGTCTAGCCTAAGGCACGGGGAAACTTCTCTCCCTATCTCTTCTGCTGTAATACTGGAAACATTTGAAATTTATTCAAGCCTCTGTGGGAAGCTTACACAGACTGCTCCTATATTTGTCTCCAGGATGGAACTGCAGCTGGCAAACAAATGGGCGCCACCACAGCTTTTACGATTGCCATTAGGCAGCCCAGGACTCTCCTGGTCCCTGGACAGGCAGGGTAACACAAGAAATAGGAGAGACTGACTTCCTTCCTCAAAGCCAATAGTTACAATGAGGATCCCCTTCTATTCAGGAAAAAATGGAGTTGCAACATGCGACCTGCCTCTTTTAATAGCTAAAAGCATGGTTTCCTTACCCACTGAAAAGGGCTCGTTTGACAATGGAGACCTCACTGGGATTTACTTGAGCCATTTGGTCTTCCATTCCTTCCATATGCTGTACTCATTCCCAAGCAGTGCGTTGAACTAAAGATAATTACTCTCTGCCAGAGTGGTTACTTTGGGTTTTCACTCTGTGAAGATAAACCTCATTGTTGTGATGTCTACAATGATACTTACAGTTTACACAGAGGTTATTTGCTGCCAGCCAGAAGTATATGAATTAGATTTTCCTTTGTGCAGTCTGCACCAAACCCATTTGCTTTGTACTGAGTGACAGTGGCATGAAGTCTGCAAAAAAGCTTTAATATTTCTAGGAAATTACTTATGAGCCACTTGTTCCTTGTGTGAGGCTACAGGGAGAGGTACAAAGGGGCATGGGTCAGAATAGAGATTTTGGGACTTGGAACAGGTAGAGTTTCAAGCAGAGTTCAGGGGCTCTGGAGAGCAGAGCAACTCTGGCAGTGGCCTTGTAGAGCAAATACTGATCTGCTACACTGTAGGAGAGACTTTGGACTTTTCAGTGAGGCTGGACTGAGCCGGACTGGTCAGGTGCAAAGAAAGCATGGCAGAATTGATTTTTTGTATAACAGAGCATGCTTCTGTCATGCAGTGTTTTTTCCATCTAGCGTCAGGGATTAGGTTGCCTGTGAAGTCCAAGCACATGAGCTTTTTACTCTCATGTTTTTCATTAAGAAGCTAGATGTTTACATCACTTGTTGAATTTGAGCTTTATACCCTGACATTTGGATTAGATGTTTAAAAATAAAATGTTCTTTTATTTATGTGCAAAAGTTCCCTCTTTGGTGTGTTGCATGAGAGCAGCTCTTGTTATACTCTGCTTTTTACTTTCTGGGACTGTCTGTGACAGCCACCAGCCGTCATTCTATTTACAGTCGTTACCACAAGGAAATTGGAAACTGCAGCTACCGGGACATAATTATCTTTCTCTTCGTGTCAGGTTTGTCTTTTACTGCGACACAGCAAAAAAACTGTTTGTACAGCTAATAGAACATTTATCTAGAGATAAACAAAGTGCCTTGTCCTGGCTGAATGAGCTGCTGATGTAGAGCTAATTTTGGACGGTCTTACTAGCAGTGGTGAGAAAGAAGGGTGTCAAAAGGGGACTACCTCCCTGCACCCCCCACCCACAGTAATGCCCACAGCCCTTCTATAATCAGAAGTTCGGAAGCCTCTAAAGTAATGGCAGCAATATTTAGATAAGAATCCTGAAAGCAAGCAGAGGCTGGCATCCCAGTTGACCTCTAGGAAAGGACAGTCTTGTGCAATGTTTAGTCAAAGGCTTATAGCACTTGCCAAGGTGCTTGACTGAACAGCAATCTAGTTATATTTCCTTCAGTTCAGTGATCAAAGTGATGAAATAATGCCTAAAAAGTCAGGACTGTGCAATCCTTGTTTTATGAAGATAATACACAATTGCATTTTTGTCACTGAGGTGTATGAAGAATTAAATGAAAGAGACATAAATCAGGCAGCGAAATGAACAGTTTTGAACAGTGTACACTACAGCCCTGTCTGTCCCACAGGGATTAGTGTTTCATTATACTTTTTTACCTTGTTGAATTCACAAAACCCATAAACTTAATTTAGAAAATATGTGAAAAACAGAGACAAAAGACCTCAATTGCGAAAACTGCCTTTTATTTTCAGCTTATTGTTTTAATTTTAAAAAGATTCTTTTGATGGTACATGTCATCCGAACTAGCACCTTTGTATTTACAAACTACAGAGAAACCCTGGCAATTTATGTTTCCTAGTTCTGACTTTTAAATCATGCAGAAAATCTTACACTTTGTTCCTGTTTTCTCTGCACATTACTGCAACAAAATCATGTGTTGAGGGTTCCATTCATAAAATAAGTTTATGGCACATTAAATATTTAGTAATTTCATAATAAATGAAATCTATAATGAAAATGCATATATATATGTATACTTGTGTGTATATCTATATATAGTGCAGCTTTTGTGATGTGCTATGTTTTTTTGGTTTTTATTCATTTACAGTCAAGTTCATTAGTGCAAATTAATGACATTTTGCTATACAGTTATCTTGTAACAAGCACTTACTTCAACTGATTTAGGCCAGTGTGATGAGTTAATTTTTAGCATCTGGTTTGGTGAGAGATTTCTCAAGCTCTTCCGCAGGATTAGATTTCTTCTGGCTTGGGATAGAAGGTAGGACACGGTTTAGTTTCAGAGGCTCTCCTGATGGACCCGGCAAGACAGAATAGAGGATATGACTCTGAGAATGTCCCCTTTTCTGGGATCTGGAGACTGAAGGTGGTGGGAGAATGACTGCACCAGTCCCTAGGGACTTAAACTTCTTAGCACCCTGAGGTGATAGCTGAACTAGAGGTACAAAAAAAAGAGAGCGCACAAAGTCAAAGAGACAGCATTTTTATAAATGAGTTCGCTACTTTCTTTGAACTATTGTCTCTTATTGTCTGTACTCAAACCTGTATGAGAAAAATGTGATCAAAATATTAATAAGAAAACCGCATAAGCCTGGCAGGGCTAATCTTCAGCTGAAGAAAACAACTGCAGTGTTAAGTGATTTATTTTGTGTTTGGTGAAAAATAAGTCTTGACAAATTCAAAGGTTTGATTTTGATAAGCAGAGAATCTGTAATTTGTCTGGAGAAAACTTGGTCTTTTGGAGAGATTTCCACAACACATTTTTTCATCACAAGCCACAGGCTGACTGAAACATAACTGTTTCATGGGAATATATTATTTTTACCAAAATTTCTATTACCCAGGATAAATGCTGATAAATACCTTAGGAAGATGAAATGGAAGAAGGTGGAACATTGTGTCTGGGTTGATCTAGGCACATAAAGACATCATAAAGACAGGTCTACACATGCTCTGCTATTCACAGGCCACAGAAGTAGCCCATTACCCTGTGACACAGTGAGATGCACACTGAAACACCAAAGGCACAGATGTTGTATCTCTCTATCACAGTCTTGTAAGAAGCTGTGGATTTAATCATCTTTGATTTCCACCTCACGCTCAGAAGTGTAACATTGTGCTTTAATGTTAATATAGTTCTATATCTTTTCTAAAATTTATAGTTCTATATCTTCTCTCTTAAAAACAATAGAACTAAAATATAATTCTGTATCTTCTCTCTAAACTGAAATCCTTAAGCTCCTTCATTTTGACAACTCATTAATTTTCTGATTTTTAAAAAGGAGAATTGAAAACCTTAATGTAGACCTATTCTTCTCTGACTTGGAATTTATTGTGAATTGCATTAGCTTCTTTTCATTTTATTCTCCATTTTATTCACAAGCTCGTTGTATACAAACAGTTCAGAAGAGTTTCCTACTGGAGTTAACACCATCTCAGTTTTGGCTACAGAATTTTTTCTTGCAATTTTTCACATTCATTCTTCCTTGACTGCATTCTCATTGCATCTGTGATTTCCTTCCATCTGCCTATTTGTGATGAATATATGAGAGGCTATCAGCATTTTCCTGAGGTGTTCTAGTTTGAAATTTTGTGGTTTATTTTGCCCTGTTGAAAACATAAAATGTTATCTCTCTAATGTCTGCAGTAGGCCCTGACTGCATATCTCTATCTCTGTCTCTGTCTCTATCCCTATATCTATATCTATATCTATCTGGGGCAGTATTTTTCCAAGACTTACCAGGTATTGATTTAGGGCAAAGCAGAATCTTTATAGAGAGGATTTAGAAACTTAGTATACTTTTTTTTTCTTTTTAAGCTAATTTCAATTACTATTCAAGCTGTTCTGAGCAGACAGTATTTACCAGAGCTGCCAAGCCTTTGGCAGTGTACTGCAATTCGTGAGTCATATTCAAGGATAATTCATGTTCAGAAAGTCAGAAAATCACTTAGTTCTCCTTTCCATGAAAAAAACTCAAACCAAACCATTAATACTTTGCTTTAGCTGGTATTCTATTTGTGTGACTCAGGGAGGGCTAAATACAATAAATGAGCCCATTTGTTTTCTGGCACATGGCAGAGTGCTTTGAATTCACTGAAATTTTGGTGAGTAAACCAAAAGCATGTTGTGAGGTTCACTTGTTTCCCTTTTTGGAACATAGTCACATGTTAATGTATACAAAGTTCACAACTGTGTGAAAAATATCCAGAACACTTTATGCACTAGCTAAGCCCTTAATGATGGGCTTAAGTAGGGCAAAAGCACTGTAGTCACCCCCACAACCAGGTAGCCATGACAAACCCGTGTTCATTCAAAGAATCCAAACATCAATGATTTCCACCTAGTCCCATATACTACGCTCAGTTTAGAATATTTGATTCAGGATTTACCGTACATGGATGACTTTGAAACAATACATATAATGACTAGTATTAGTACATGTATTGAAACCCATGAGCCTGGAGGCTGAACTCGGATCTGTGAGAGGCAGAGCCCTTAAGGCAGGCTCTCATACATCCAGGAGCTAGATATAGCAAAAGCACCAGTAATTATTCACATGCAAAGGGCACAGTCACCCACTGAAGACCCAGTGGTACAGTACGAGCTACTAATTCAGGGAGCTTTTTCCACCACTAGTGACTCTTGAGAGGCTGCTATGACAAACTGCAGAGGTAAAAATAAGGCTATTGAAGAGGCATTGCCCAAGGAGTATATCGTCCAGCAGAAGGGACGGCTCTGAGGCTCCCTTCCTTTGCAAACAGTGGACAATGGTGGCCTTCTGCAGAGATGTGAGCGTTTTTGTGAACTGGTTTGCTTGGGAAAGAAGAAACTTCAAATCATGATGATTAACAGGAAAATCAACCACCAATCCCCAGAAAATACTGTTAAATGACCTGTAGAAACAGATTTTTTAAATAGTTTTTTGTTTGGGGTTTTTGTTGCTGTTTTTTCATTCAACAACTACTAAGGTCACTTTCTCCAGAAACAATGTGGTGTAAGACCTTCTAAGCCATA
Source organism: Myiotriccus ornatus (assembly GCA_036023395.1). NCBI lineage: Eukaryota > Metazoa > Chordata > Aves > Passeriformes > Tyrannidae > Myiotriccus > Myiotriccus ornatus. The sequence goes on along the minus strand of JAYRBT010000093.1, from coordinate 54,184,974 downwards.
TGAAGAAGTGAGAGCAGCCAAGAGTTCTCTAAAGTTCCTTTTTTTTTTTTTTTTTGAAAATTATTCTGTCATTCTGTGAAGGGTGTGTAATAGTTATAAGCCTGTTGTCCATGGCTTTTTGGGAGTGTTGCATGATGAAATACAAAGAGTGTTCTGGGGGTGAAGCAGCAGCATGCAGAGTAAGAGATGCAGTATGTGCTGAGGCTACTCAAGAAACCACATGAGGAACCTCTCTGACCTTGGGAATATCTTGAGCATGAGAATTTATAAACTGTGGTTTAAAGTCGCTCAAGTACTCTTTTCTAGTAGGTTACTGTTTCATTTTCCGTTTTCTAATGTGTGTTTTTGAATGTTTCTGCGCAGAGATGTAAGCATTTCTTCTTTTTTTTTTTTCATTGCCCTTCCTTTTTTAGGGGAGATGTTTCTTCTTCTTGTTAATCTCTGAGTAGTTTCAGTTCTCTTTCTAGTTTATGCTTATTTTATTGTTCTAGCTTTTTGGTTTCTTTTATGTTTTATATTGCATGTTTTTAACATGTATCTTATGTAATATAAATATTAGAGGAACACAAATGATGATGTTCAATCTTTGTTGCTGGAGCACTTTGCTTGGATAAAGGCTGTGTCCAGAACAGTAATATTTTTAGGGCTGGATGGAGGACGAGTGAAATCTTGGCTCTGGAACAGCTATTTGGAAAGCTCTAGGAGCAAATGTGTCATTTGTGTTAAGAAAGAAAAAACGTAATTTATTTTGCAAATAATTTTGCTTTTCTGTTACTGGCTTGAAATAATACTCAGGCAGTAATGGTACCTGGATGAATGTGCTGTGTTAGTTAATTATTATTAGTTGTGGTAATTTTATCTTATTTGTAAAACACATTTTTGGCATGAGACTAGAACTAAATTCTTGACTATTTATATGAATTACTGCAAGAACAGCAATAATTATGAAATATTTTTTTCACAATTATGCTCTAAGCAGAAGACAGAGAGAATGCTAGTAGAAAGCTTAAAAAATTGAACACTTGGAGTTGGGATTTTAAAAGCACTTTTCTTTCCTCAGAGCAGACAGAGAATACCACCTCAGTAGTTCACATATCTCTACTTTTTCCTTTATTATTTGCAGAGAAGCAGCAGTGCAGGATTCTGTATATCCCCACCCAATCTGATGTTCCCTATAAGGCTACCTCTGCTGTTTCATTTTTAGTAATATTGTTATAACTGCAGAACTGCTTCTGAAACTCAGATTATAAGAGGCAGAGAGTGTTAAATTTAGCTCTGAAATGTGAGTGGTTTGGAGTCTGGCTGATCTGCAGGATGACAAACAATAGACTGCAAATCCTCATCCAGTATACACTGGGAGATTTGTCCTCTGTGGAACAGAAAAATGAGAAGGCAGGACACTGCTGGGGGTAGGGCTAGTGTTTGTATATGAAGAACATCCCAGCTGCTAGCTTGATCCAGCCTCGAACAATCACTAAGTCTTGACACTCTGCCAGGGCTGTGGGAGTGGGATGAAGCTTTCCTGCTCTTTGGGACTGTACTTCAACAAGCCGAGTGTGAGCCAGCAATGTGCTCCTGAAGCTAAAAGTGCCAGCATCAGCTGGGGCTGCATCAGGAAAAGCGTTACCAGCAGATTGTGGGAGGGGATTTTTCCCCTCTACTCAGCTTGGGTGAGACATCTGGAGTAGTGAGTCCAGTTCTGAGGCCCCTGGTATAAGAGAGACATGGACATACCTAAGCAAGTCCAGTGAAGGGCAATGGACATGATTAAAAGATTGGAGTGTCCAGCCTCAAAGGGAAGACTGAAAGACCTGAGACTGTTCAGCCTTGAGAAGAGACGGCAGCTCAGAGGATCTTGTTAATATGTTTATTTGACTGGGTGGAGTAAGGGAGAGTAAGACAGACTCTTCTCACTGGTGTCTTACACAGGGAAAAGAGTCAATGGCCAGAAATAAGTAAGAAGAAACTTTTTTTACTCTGAAGATGGTTAAACACTGGAACAGTTGGCCCAGAGAAACTGCAGTCTCAATCTCCATTCACAGATGTATTTAAAACATAACTGGACTGATCCTGAGCAACCTGCCGTAGGAGATTTCTCTTTGGGCAGAGGGGTTTACAGAGTCTCCAGAGGTGTCTTCCAACCTCAGCCATTCTATGATGCTTCGAAAAAGGAATATGAAACCTCTCTCAAGCCCTCATATGCCAGTGATGGAGGCACATAGTGTGATATTGTAACTGATAACTTGTCTGTACTTACTTTTGTGAGCACGGAGGTTGGGTATGGGAGCTAAGCTGTTCCGTATAGGAATAAGATTTTTTTTTTTGTGTTGGTCTATGGACATCTGTTGAAAATGTTTACCTGTGAAAGAAAAATAATTGTAAATAATACACTGTACACTGTAAATTTCTAACTTCTAGGAAAAAAAATAGAAAACTTAGTAATTCTCAGAACTGTGTAATAACAAGAAACCACTGACTGAGAAGAAAAGCTGTTGCTTAGTTTGCTTTATATTAATTAAAAGGAGTGATTGATTTAATATAACCTTCACATATACCCTTACCATTTTCTCTCATATAATATAGTATTAGCTCTTAAAACAGGCACAGCCCAATAATTAGCATAGCCCAATAATAGCTATTCCATAAGAATATTTGGACACTAAATTAGTAGAATTATTCAACTAGATGGATTTGATTTCAGAATTGAAGCTTTGGTTTGCAAAATACTCTAGTAGGGTCTCATCCTTTCTCAGTACTAGAACACAAATGGAGTTCAACTGCTGGTTGGAAAAGGACACTGGCTGAAGTCTATTTGCAGTAAACATGAGCTTTGAGAGTGTTTTGCTGCAGATGAAAATGTATGAGAATTTATATAAACTGATACTGATCCTTATTAAACTCTGTTTATGGCAATTTCATTTTTACAAAGAAGAATGGATGCTGAAAAATGAAAGGTTGATTAGCTAACTGTGGCATATCCCTGGTTAAGACTAAAGTTAACTTTGGTCTAATACTATTAAAATAGACAGTATGTTAGATGATGTAATGCATTTCACTAAATAAATGACACAACTAATATTGAAAAAGTAGAAATGCAAGAATCAAATCAGCATTTTCCCCAGATTCTTTTCCTGAACTGATCTTACTCTGTGATATTTGAGTCTCTCAAATTATTTTTCTTGTTATCACCAGATCTGCGATGAGCTTTGTTATGAGTTATCCTGCCAAACAGCTGCTCATCCATCAGGACATTGTAAATTAGCTCACTGCAGAGCAAGCATATGCTCTATCAGCACGCAGGGACAAGGGGAGACACAGGATGGATGTAGCAGGACATCTTAAGCAATAGGAAGAGACAGAATGATATTCATTGCCTTTGAGGCTTTGTAAAGACTTGTAACTTTGTAAAAACTTGAAAATACCTATGTATTGCTGGGCTGTGCAAGATAAAGCTACAGAAAAATAGTTGTATAGTTGTTTACTAGAGCTGCACTGAAGTAGTTGTCAAGACTGCTGTAACTACCTCACTACTTTACTACCACATTAAATGGCTTCTGTGTGAAAGGAGCTAAACTGCTGTTTATCAGACAAACCACCATGTTATAGTGCAGCCTTCACCTCAGCATGGAAGAAGATTCTCGTCCAAAACCCACAACAGTTATAGACATTGGGTCAGTCTGCTGGATCTTGTGAGTAAAGATGATGTGTATTGAGCTAAAGCATGACAAATCTTGTATGAGGAAGCTGTGCCTAATAGAAACAGACTTTGTTTTCCTTTTCCTGTACTTTACTCTTTATTTAGTCTTTAACACTTTTAGTGTTTAGTTGGTAAATTTCTTCTACAGACTTTGCATCCACTTTGCACAAAGAACTAAATATATCAATTTCAACATAGCAGAGAATCATCTGTTGCTCTCATTAGTGCAATTTGAATTATATTGATTTAAGTGATGCTTATGCTGAGAACTAATGGTTTATTATGTATGTACCATTATGGTTTTCATGATGGGAGGTTTTTGTTGCTATCAAGAGATATGTTTATTTCATGAATGGGGATATCTGGCAGCAAAACAACAGTACAAAGCATAATCATGTTTTCAAGGCTGATCTGAATGCTTGGAAAAGAATACTTTTTTTAAAAGTTCTGGCATCCAGTGAGAGTATTCTTCTGCTCTTCCTTCCTATTTGTTCCACATAACACCTGAAAAAATAGTTTTTCTTTCTTTGAGACATCATCTTTGCTGTCCCCAAGAGCACACTTATAATGGCATTTATTTTTCAATGAAACGGAAAGGAAGCAATTTCATTATTATAAAATGCAGGACTGCACTTGGTTTTGTTTGCTGACATTTTTTTACAGGTTGTTCTTTTTGAACCAGGTTGAGCTGTGTTTTAGGTGAAAGTTTTTAATATTATGATGAATGTCTCACTGTAAATTGGTTCTTCAGCTTGAGAAAGCAAAAGCCAGACTGATCAGCTTTGCTCTACTCTTTCCTGGCCAAGAAATACTTCCTGTTGGACTACACCATCCTGCTTATACCAACATAAACTTAATAATAGCCTGCTTTTCACATTACCTATTGAAGCAAATAGAAGGTACTGGGCTACTGTAATAAAATCTATAATAAAGTATCATCTTAGACCTGGAAGTTTAGTAATCTAAAAGATGAGTGGGTGATATGCTCTCAGAGCTGCCTTATATTTGAGACAGGCTTCTTTTTCACATGTCACTTGGAATTTCTCTACTTACACCATTTTTCCCTGTGGAATGTAGCTGGCAGTACATTTTGCAAGAAGAGATGATTGCAAAGCTCACAAATACAAAATGCTTTGGATTGTTGATGCCAGCTCAGTACTGTGGCTGGGAAACACTCTTGCAGTATTGACAGTACTTTTTTGTATAGTCTATCTTTGCTCTTCTCAGTGGAGGGCAAGACAAAGCAGTAATTCTGAGAGAAACCAAGGGCATAAAAGTAAGGTAATTCTCACTGTTACCCATAGCAACCTCTCCCCTTTGTGTAAGTGCTAATGCTCAGCTAGTAAATTGACTCATCTTTCATTCCCAGGAGCACAGAAGACAGAATAAAAAACCTCTAAAAGGTTTGGCACGTGTGTGTGCCAGCTGCCTTTGTAGCAGTGAGCACAAAAATTAGCTTTGACTTTAATAACAGACATGGTTATGCAAAACAATCAACACTGTGTGTCAACAGAGAAAATAATTTTCAAATCTAGTTCCCTTAGATTACTGATACCCATAATCCTGGCCTAAGTATTCAATGAGTAGGAAATTACATGTAGCCCCCCCAGTCATGAATTGAGAAATGAAGTATTAACACTTCAATGCCTTCAAAACTCAGATGTTGTTTTTACTACTCAGCTAAGTCTTCTGCAGAAAAAAAGCCAAAACAAACCAATTGAAAAACTCCAACAAAAAACAACAACAGATATTTTTCCACAGAGAGGGCTGGCTGCATAGCACTGCTGGCTGGACTGGAGCCAGGCTTACTTTGCTTCTGATCCCTCTAAGTCCTGCAGGCACAGTGCACTGGAGACCTGGAAACCCTGGAGCTCATACAGTAACTGCAGTTCTAATTCACAGCAAGTCAGGTGTCTTTAATTACAGGGGCAGACAGATTTAAACCACACACATAGGCATGAAGAGGGATAAGCAGATCTTTTTATCATGAAGAAATGTTAGACAATATCTGTGTTGAGCAATGTATTCCTCTGCCTCCTTACAGGCTTTTAATTCATGTGTTTCAGAGGAAGTCCTTCTTGCCAGCTACAGGAATCTTTTTTATTATTGGAAAATTTTGCTAAAGGGAGCTGGTACAAAGAGAACTGGGCTTAAAGCAGACTTAGTCTTTTTATTCTCTGAGGGAGATAATAAAACTTCAGAAATAAAATTACTTAGTTTTCCTTTGGACATGCAAAAGTGGCTCCCATTGTAACAATTAGAAGAATTCAAATAATTGATATGACTTTGCCCTTATTCATACATGTAGACTTCTGGTACTATTCTCAGTTCCTGTGCAGATCATGGAACACCGAGTGGATGCACAGTCTGTCCTGTTTCAGCTGATTTTTATCACAGGATGTTCATAGAAACATCTTTATAGGAAAACCACCTGTGCTTCTGTCCAGAGCAAACAAGGATTTAAAATTTTTTTTGAGACTGTAGTATACTACATTTGATAATACATCAAATGTTTTAATAGTCTAGCAAATTGCAAAACATTTCCCAGAAATAACTGTCCTCCAGTTTGGTTTATCCAGTTTGAGTTCATTCCTCCTACTGCTGTCAACTTAATAATCTCAAATATCTTAGCCTCACTATGCCCTGTTACACTGAGGCTGTAAAGAAGCCCTGCAGGTATTCTCATGTTCCACATGTGAGCTGAACCTTGCAGAATTCAGTGCAGATTGAGTCGTGCAGAAGCAATCCTTGTAAGGCATGTGGAGAGTAGGGTTCATATGGTTGAGTGAACAGGGGAAGAGGGCATAGTAAAAAAGCAGTGACACCTATAGAGCAACTTTCAGGAATGTGGCCTGATGTTTGGGAAATGGAACTTTTTGAATAGGTCCTTTTTTCCTGGAAAAGCTATTTCCAGCCTTTATTTGCACAGCATAAAATGACCTGTCGTTCTGAAGCTGATGTCTCTGTTTGTCAGACATGTGCACAAAGATCTGCTTTTTTATAGTTCACTTAGATGTCAGTGATAGTGCAGTTTGCACTATCATCCAGCTAACCGGGGGTTCTTCCTAGACAGGGTTTCTGTTCACTCCTCTTTCCACTGGAGGGTAATGGCTCATGTCTCTTGGGGTGAGTATAGATTAACTTATTGTATAATGTTTACTCCTTTTAATGGTGTACTGGTAAGTTTGGGGTTGCTTGCTTCATTTTCAGTTGGATGTTGCAATAGTTGGAAGGTATGCTAGATGTGTTTAATTCTGGCATGGGACTAATCCCAAAGGAGATGAAGTTGAAGACACTGATACGTTGAAGTAAACTCCTGCACACAGGCCAGCCAGCCAGATTCATTTAAACATGGATGTGAGTCAAACAAAACAACAGATCCGAAATCCAGCCAAACCCTGGTTTCAAATTCACCTTAGAATTCTCAGGCTCTGCTTCATTACTGTTGCATTACAATTTCCAGACCACTGCATAAAAGCATTTACTCCATCTCTGTAAATTTATCAACCCGAATTCAGCTTTGGAGAAACCTGAAGAACAGCATGTTAGACCAAAGAGCTGGCACTAAGGGTGAGAGGAGTGGAAAGGGGTGCCTCTGCAGCCTGCAGTCAGAATATTCCTATATGGGGAAAGTGGCATGGTGTAGAGCTGTCCAGCATGGCACTGGATGTGGTTGGATCCAGAGGCAGCTCTCAGCAGAGTTTCAGGTTTGAGTGCAGTGCTGTTCCCTTGCACATTGTCCATGACACACACCTACTTCCAGGAATAGATGTGGACACAAGGCAGCAGGTGTGGTAGTGGGTGTTAGTGTGCAATTCACAAAACATGTATATGATCTGGAGGCACTTACTGCCCAAGTACCTTATGTGCTTCCTAAACATCTGCATTTTCGCTTGCTCATAAGACCTACTGAATTCTCTTATTTCCCACACCTTCAGCTTTCAAGTGATGTCCCATCATGCTATCTGTAGTGACTACTACATACTAGGAGAAGATACTGAAAAAATATTAAAGATATAGAAATGTTATGGGTCCCTATTTTTTTCTGACTCAGCTTGCCACATCAGTCTGTATTATAAGATTTGTGACGAAGAGAAGAAAAAAGGATTACCTGATGGAGAACTGGAAAGTGAGGGAAGGCAGGGAGGGCACAAAAGCACATGGTGAGATCTATCAGAGTTTAAGCCATTTATCCGTTTGTCTGAAGAAGTCCTAGACCAGACTTTGTAGGAGAGTAGCTGGTTAGAGTCTGCATTCCAGGGATCATCCAGCAAAGCCTGGCAGCTGCTTCTGTGGTCCAGCAAGTTGTGTTCACTCCTACTCTTTTGAGACTTGTGTGGAAAATGGTGGGTACTGGTGCTAAAAGAGAAGCTCGACACTGTGCTCTGGGAAGCAGTTAGGATGGAATTGCCTGCAGTGATTGGGGGGAGGCTCTGTGTGCTGACAGGCAGAAGACCCTGACATGCTGGTTGCTTCTTTTCTGGAATGAGATACTTTGTGTCTGTGCTCCTTCTTTTAAAGTCAGGGGTGGTCATACAGTGATCTGGAATGTCTTTGCAATTTGTGTTCACAATGCAATCAAAATGGGTGATGATATCATCTACTTCTGAGGTCTCTTCTTTAGCATATCGATCTCTGCTTCTCTCCTTCTGACTGGTTTTCCGAACTTCTTTCTTCTTTTCGCAAGAGAAGATGTGGTTCAGCATACTGAATCGTCCTTTCTTTATACGTCTGTCGTCCTGGGAAGCAAACTGATGAACTGACTCAGATCTACTGGAAGTACAAATCAAAATGTGATGGCAGTATTACCAAACAATTTAAAAACACTAACTGTGTTAGTCCATGAAATAAGTGATATACTGTTCAGATACATTTGCAAGGGTGGTTCAAATGGGTAGAAAATTCAGACTCCAAATTTGTAATTAACAAAGACTGAAAATATCACTGTGTTACTTCCCTCTTTCTTATCAATTGATTGCCTTACAGTCATCTTAATGTAACCCAATGCAGCTATCCGGGAAAAACAAACAAGCTTTTCTTGCTTCAGTATGTACCAGCTGCAAAGATTCAACGACAACAGGAAGATGCTGGGTTCAAAACCAGTGGTCTTTGTATTATGATCTATTTGGAAAATGGTATTTCCAACAGTACAGTTGTTGCTAACACTGTAATGAAGGCAATAGTTTGCCATTACTTCCCTCCTTTTCCCCTTTCCTTTTCACCCTTTGCCCTTTGCTATTTCCCCTTGCCTTGCCTTGCTTGTGTTTAAGCAGTCCAACATAGTTTCAGATCAATCAAGATAATTACCTACAGTGGTATTGCTGTAGTGGTTTTGAGATGAATGTCCTCTAACAGACAGAGTGCAGGAGAAGGAGGAAAGTTAATATTACCCATGCCTTGTCTTACAATTTGTAACATAGGAAATAATACTAACTGCTGACTGGAAAGGAAGGGAAAGCACAAAGAAATGTGATGATAAATGTAAGTGCATGCTCATTTACCAAAGTTGAAGAATGGAAGTTGATTAAATAACAGCTGCTGAAACACGAAAAATACAAAGAAAGAGGAAGATCATAAGCAATAACTCTTTTGTTATACTTTTAAACAGAGAATAACTCAGAAGAGACAATCAAGGTAGAGAACTAAAGAAGGTTAGGAAAATAATCTCAAACCCTTACCTTGAGGATGAAAACTTGAGGTTTATTTTATTGTCTATCTGGCAGAGCTGCTTTTGTATTCAGTCTATCTGTCTGTCTTATTACACAAACACACAGCTAGTGCACAGAGATTTCAAAAAAGTGGGATATATATCTGAGGGCTGAAACTGTTCTGTAGGACAGATTTTCTGCTCGAAAGTGACTGGGCCAGAGCTATACTCACTACTTCAGAACCCTGTGCTGGTTGGTAGACTAGTATTGTAACCTCAGTAATGCGTCTTCAGTAGATGCCTAATTCTGATGTTGCTACCTTGCTGGAGAGCTTGAACTGAGTACTGCATGGGAATCAAGAAGACATCACACAAGGCTCAAACTCTTCACTAGCATACAGAAAGCAATACATTTGTTTTCTAGTCAGTGGCAACATGTGAGCAAGGTATGAGCTTTACCTTTACCTGCTCTCCTGAGACAGCAGCTTGATGCATGCTGTGTGCCCACAGTACATTGCATATGTCAGAGGAGTGTTTTCATTGATGTCTCGAGGGCTGCTGTCTATCCCCAGTTCTAGCAGTGTCTGCACACAGTCAGCTCTCCCTGCTGCTGCAGCCCAGTGCAAAGGAGTCCTACAGAAACAAGGGGAGTATCATTAAAATAGCTGAATGGATTTACTTCTACAACTGCTAATGACATAGTGAGGTGTGCATTGGATATGCTCCTTATCCAGATTTATGACATACATTTTAAGGAATTCTCCAGCGACTTATTCCACATTGGCATAGATGCATTTATTTAGCGGTAGATAAAGTAGATATAGGGCTATACTATACATGCTGTAAAACAGCATCTCCTCCACTGCTGGAATTGCAGAGTAGGAGGAGTGCCTAAGGTTTTCAGAGAAGAATTTGAAAAAAAACTTCATAGCGCTGCGTAGGGACTTTGTCCCGCTGCATAGGGACAAACTCTGCTCATCTCTAGACCAAACACAATTAGCTTTGGTTGGCACAGCGTTCTCAATGAAGGTAGTAAGAGAAGATGCCTCTCCTAGATGAACGAGAAGGACTGAACACATCTTCCAGACTGCCACTGCCACTTTGCTGATTTCTGTGTTCTATGATGGGCACAGACCAAAGCACATACAATTGTTTTGAATCTGTGTAGAAGAATCAAACTGACGTTCTGCTTGGCAGAAAATCTGCATCTTGTATTTGGAAACTTTAGTCCAGTTTCGAAATTGCAATATTTTGGTCTTGTGAAAAACTGGAAAGCATGAAAAACATCACAAGTAAGTAGTTTAAGAATGAAAAATAAAATTGACATTTCTTTGTCTGTTTCTTTGCAATCCCAGCAATTTCAAATGGGTGCAGTTAGAAACACAATAGAAGGAAAATCTATTTTGTATGTTAGTAGTGAACAGCTTGTTCTTCCCCCTCCTCAAGTACAATATGGAACATCTTGTGGAAACATCTGAGAATTTGTAATAGGTGGTCGTGTCTTAAGGAACTCTGAAGTGTTGTTCATCTCCTCCCTTTGCCTTTCTTTCCATAGAAACACAGCCTTCCCAACTACATTTTACTGGTGTTTAAAATTTCCCCAGAACCCTGTTCGTTTTATTTCTGTTCCGTTTTACCGCACTTTTCCATGAAGAATGATATTATTTTAAGTACTTGAAGGTCTAAGCCAAGAAAATCTTGGCTTTCAGTGAGCAGGATAATCAATGTGAACAGCCAGTTGGTTCTGTTTGCATTAACTAAATTCATGAGCAAAGTTCCAAGGGAGGTAGGTGTGGGTGAAAAAGAGGAACGATGACTCTTCTGTACTTATGACACAGAGATTTCAACCCAAAAGGATACAAATGCCTTGTCAGAATGGAAAGTGAAGATCCTCTGGTCCCGTAGGAATACTGTGTTAACATCATAAATGCAACAAAGGAACACTGCCATTTCTTAAATACACATAGCAGCAGGATCCCGGCTTCAAGTTGTAGGATCCTGTTCTATTGTTTCGAAAAGAATGTTCACTTTTGATTGAAAGAAGTCAAGTGGTGACAAAGTTCTTTCACAAATAATCTTATCTTTTCCTACCAGAAACACAGAGCTTAATAGCCTTCCTACTAGTCCGTTATTATACTAGGTATGATACATGTGAGCTGGGCTGGTTTGCAGTGTTTCTGAGCAAGCAGAGTTCTCTGTAGACTGCAGTTCATTAACTACCCATGGCCTGTGAAACAGGAACGTGATTATATAATAAACAGAGCTGGTCTCAGGTTAATAAAAAGGAAGCAGCAATTTCAGTTTCAGAGTTTCCATGGTTACCTGTCATCTACATCCAGGGCCTGCAGGTTGCACTTTGGGACTTTGGCCAGCTCACTGATAATATCACTGTAGCCTGCAGCAGCAGCAATGTGCATACATGTTTTGCCATTCTCATCGTCATAGTTTATTATTGAGGGTCCCTGGCAGTGCTCCAGAATGATGGAACACAGAATCCTGTTGCCACTCTGGAAGGAAGTTCAGAGAAGAAAAGCATTTTACAATGGCGCTCACACCAAGCTGAATTTTCTCTGCTAGAGAATTCTGAAATAATGGGGATTTTTTTGTGTATACCAGACTCCCCAGGTATGAAGCCAAAAGCTTCCAATCTCCTTCTGGGAATTGTGTTTGCTTTATGAATTTCCTAGAACACTCTGAACACTGGAAAAATAATAAATAATGTACCACTGCAGATATCTCCAAAAGTTGCAGAGTGTAAGTTACTCAACAGGAATTACTTGGGATTTTGCTGTTTTGCTAAGCCAGACTCCAGAAAGACACAAGCTTGTATTTTCTCATAGAAATTTAGGGCTGGAAAGAAATTTAGGGCTAAAGAGACCAAACCATAACTGTAAGTCTGTCCAGTGCATCTAGAAAAGCCATGTCAAATATTTGCTCAAGTGGTTCTTGAAAACTTTCTTGGTTAATTTGCTTCAGTGCCTTAATAGAAAGTTGACATTGTTCTCTAACTTGCAAATAAAATGGAACACTTTTTATCCTAACTTGGTGGAAATAGAGAAAAAAAATTCATGACTTTTTTTTATAACAACAGAAACACAGGGTTGGAAAGGTCTTTATCATCAAATTCAATCCCTGCAGTCACTTGTAGCTATGTTACATCATCATTTTCATAAAATTCCTGTGTCCACTAAAGACAATTAAGTTTTTTTGCCCCCATTACTCCCAAAGGAATGTAGTTCAAGACCTTCTTTGTTCTACTGATTAGTACCTCTAATTTCTATTCATACTCATGGCTGATTAGATCCCTTTTTTTCTGTTCCAGGAATATTATTTAGATTAAATCCTTCTTTCCTTTAACTGGTATTTGTTCTTCAGATGTATTTATAAGCAATCATCATATCTCTTCCCGTGTTGTTCTTTTGCTGCTCTAATAAATCAAGGTGTTTTAAGTTTTCTTTGAAAAATATGCTTCCTATTTCTCTTATCAACCTACTAACCCTTCTCCTTTTTAGTTGTGTTTCCTTGAACAGGGGTGACTAAAATTGTACCTAGTCATACACAGACATTTTTTCCTGATCTTTGTACAATGACACCAGCTCTTCCCTATTTGTATTGGAGGTATTCTGTGTTAGAAATAGCTCTTTTGGTATGTCATAAAACGCCATTTGTCTCATTCACAGCTGTGTTCCATTAAAAGCTCCTAGTAATTTTGGAATAACTCTTTACACATCAGTACCTGTCTTCCACAGTTGTTTCCTACCCTAGAGTTTCTAGTTTTGGGGAGGACCTTCTGTTACACCCAAATGCATGATTTAAACAGTTTATCCTATTAAATTTTGTCCTGTTTGTATTACTCAAGACTTAAAGGTGATCCAGCTTCCCCTGTACTGATATCCCCATTCTATTAATGTCTTCCAGTTTTTTATTATTTGTAGATTTCATCAGAAAGCCCCTGTATTTTGTGCCAAGTTATTATGGAAATATTAAGCAAGAATGATTTCAAGTTTTATCCCTGAAAGTAATTTTCTTCCAGTCTCTATTCACCATTTAATCATACTCTCAACTTACTGATTTTAAGATACAACACCTGTCAATCCTCTGTACTTTTGTATCTTATTTTGTAAGATAGATGTTTATTCTAAATTTATTTTTTAAAGATGGATAGACATCCATTATCTCAAACCTCTTCTATACATTTTTCTTCTCCACTCTCCATATCCATCTTCCTGCTAAAATTTGCACCACTGAGAGGATACATTCCAGGTCCCTGGAACATTGTGATCTCACAGATACACAGTCCAGCTGAGAATTTAATTTACCAAAACATGTCCCCCTAAAAACAGGATTTTTGTTTTGTATGTACATTGTTTACTCAGATGTTTAATTAAGAATCTGCTCTCGATCATGTCAAGCTTATTTTCTATGACCAGGTATTTTATAATGTCCTCATTACCATGTTAAAATTGTTAATTTATAGTTGCTGGATCTTCATTTTCAGGAATAGTGACATCCTATGAATAACAGCTGTTTTTATTCTCCAGTCCCTATGCCAAATACCAATATCCTCCATGCTAGTGTAATTCCCAGTTATAGTTTTTGGTCATTAGCATCAGATTCAGGGCTAACTGAGTTTAGAAGCCTATTACATACTTCTAGTATTACCAGAATAAATATCTATCTATTACCATTCTTCTCTAAGCCAGTTTTGATATAAAAAATTGTTAACATTAGCATCTTTCTATTTCTGTATTCACATTATTGTGACACTGCTATTCCTCTGGTTTTATACCGTTTTGGTAAGTCCAAATTTCACCACCTGCTCCTTCAGTTTCAGTCCCTCAGTGTTCTTGCACAACTCTTAGCATTCACATAAGACAATTCCCACTGTTCTTACTGCAATTTAAACATGTACAAACTGTTCTGCCTCCCACAGATCTTCCATTTTCTAGTCTAAACAAACCATTTCAACCTCTCTGGGCAGGTCAATATTTCCAATCCACTTATCATACTTGGTCCTTACTTTAGGCCTGTTTCCAGTTTGTCTACAGCTTTTTTCAACCACAGCACTCCAAAGGACATAATTATCCAACTGAGGCTCCTGTCCCGACACTGAAAATGACATTGCTACTTCCTGTAGCCCACATGTACAATACTTTTGTTAATATGTTCCAGAATTACGTTTGTTTTACTTGTATCAACACTGTAACTTAAACTCCTATTCACTTTTGTAATCTACTGATCTATTATTCGTAATTTTGTACAAACAGCTTTAATTTTTCACAGTTCTGTATACAGTGTTATTTTATAAATTTCAGTTAATTCCTAAAATTTATCAAAATAATTTTGAGTTTCATCCTGACCCATGAAGTGCTTGGTGTCCCAGTAATTTCATTCTAACTGTGGGTTATATATGTGTTCTGTATTCCATGACCTTGTCATGGAACAAATAGAAACACTCATATGATAAATCCCTTGTTGGACTCTCTATGAGATGTTCACCTGCAAAGATTATTTGAACTGTTCTGAATTTGGCTGATAGAGAGTATATGATGTGTGACGGAAGTCCCTGGTTGATTTTGGTTGCATTATTCCTTATTCTTCCCCTCTGGCACACCTATCTTCGGACTGAATTCTGATTCCATTATAGCATGCCGTGCTTATAAAAATTGTACTATTGATGTCATTTAGTGTGATTAAACTCGCATGTACTGTTCAAAACAGAAAGGGGCAATTAGACTTTTAATGATCACTCTACTTGACACATGCTTAACAAGGTTTCTCTACCACATGAACTTTATCTTGTTGGCTCTTTTTCAGTATTTTTGTGTTGCACTACCTGGGATTAAACTGAGAAACTGACATTCAAACATGCTATATCTAATAGCATCTTATCTGAGGAAGCAATAATTGCTTTGAAGATGGCTATTAAATTTTGGACCCATTTTAACAATTCAGTCAAACTGTTAATTCCATTTTCTAAGTAAACAAAGGATATCTCCTAATTTTTGAACCTTCTGCTGAACGAAATCTCTGGCCAACAGCTCTGTGGCTTTTCAGCTCTCTCTTCTTAAGAATGCCTTCTTATCTTTACATTCACCTTGGCTCTTTAAAATTGCACATAAAACTATCCTAAAATGCTTACACTGCCCTTATTCTTAGATTGATAGGTTTGAGTTGTGGTCGCAAAAAATGCAGTGCTCCAGTGGTAAATTTACCACAGTACTATTGTTAGACCAAGATGTTCAGCAGTAAATTTACCATAGGAAAATTACATGTTTTTGTAACCTTACAAAACCTTTCAAATTCTTTTCAACAATATTCTCAGAGATAAGCAGTCTGTTTTGCTATATATTTCTATACAGTTCTGCAGGGGCACCCCCCTCAGGTTTTCTTAAACTTCTGTCCCATCTCACACCTTTATCTGCTTCCACACATTATTCATTCTGCTTAGTGAACTTATCTTAGATCACTTATCTCAATTAAACTTACTTTAAGCAGAAGAAATATCCTAAAGCTTCAATCCATGAGCCTCTGTAAGAAAAACTCTCTTTGTGCTTTATGCAACCTTTTGTCTGAAATTTGTGTAATTTCCAGACAATGACAAACAGCAAATTCACTAATAGGGTATTTAGTTCTTATAGTTGGTTATAACTCCATTTTCTATAGGTTGGTTAATAAAATGTCAAACTTCGGACAGTTGCATCTCTTGCTGCTTTCCAAATAAGAAAATAATACCTCAGGAAGTATCTACTGCCTCAAGTATCACGAGTAGGACACGTTTCTGGCTTTGGCACTTCTTTCACCTATGCCTGCTCAATTTACCATCATTGTTACTACAGCCATGGTTCTTATACTTCAGCATTTTCTATGTCTAACTGATATAACTGAAGAAAAATTTTACTTGGAAAGTTTATTGTCACTTATGTTATATTCTACCATAAGATCACATTTCATTCTATCAAGTCTTCAGTCGTAAGTATTACAATGTTTTCTTTGTTCACTGCACTGTATAGAGGGTTAATTTTTTCCCCTCTTCAGAATACTCTAGTAAACTAAGTAATTTGAAGCCAAAGAGGAGAGTTATGTGAGTTTGCTAAGCTGGCTACCAGTAATGTAGAGGTGGGAGGGGGAGAAGGACAAGCTATGGACCACTTAACTGTTTTCAGGAAACCTGGCCAAAATATTTTTTCTTCCAAGAAAATGCCTCTGTAGATTATGTGGTTAGGTTGTATTACTTCTCCCATACTTCCTGTCACCTTGTATTTGTGAGCAGTTTAAAGCCTTGCTGTATCTATAGCCAGCTTTGCTGGATGGAAATTCTCCACCAGCACCTCTTGATATTTCTTATCATTAGTATTGCACTTTAGGCCTGCCTGTTTTTCCTATTCTACATCTTTTCCTCTTTCAATTGCACAACTGCAAATTTGAAGTTTTGACTTTCTCTCTGAGGTCCTCTGCTCTGACCTTGAATGGCTTGAGATTTTAACCATTATTTCAGTCCTTTCTGCAGCAACAAACAAATACCATTCCCATTGTATTACTCTGGGAGGTAACTCACTTTTATAAAAAAGTAAAATACATTACTACAGATTAAATAATATTTGCATAAATACTTCTGGCTTCCTCCTGGAAACCATCTCTGTGCATCATTGGGTGCTGTATGAGTTTTGTTACAGAATCCAAGCCCTTTTATCTTTCCTCTTATCCTTCACAGACAGACACGGAGTATTTCAATACGAAATTGTCTGTAATGCCAGTAGGACCACTGGAAAATAAAACAGCCAAACAAAACAAAGATCTTTCTCTCCTTGGCTGAAATAAAGGAACCATTTCAAGTATTTTTTGAACAACCCATAGCAAAATCGAACAAATAACGTGTCTGTGGACTTTTTACTTTATAACTCCAGCTGAGGCTATTACATTAGTAAATATATCTTTCCTTTCAAAGTAACTTTTTTTTCCTTTTGTTTTTTATTTTATTCTGAAATTCAGTATTTACCTAAAGCAAAAGCCATTACACATTTTTTCCACGTGGATCTGTTGGCTGGGTCTTAAAAAGTCTAAAGGCTATGCTGTCAGAAGCTGTGTGTTTAGTTACAGCTACACTGGCTGTGTACTGAACTATTGCTCCAATACAATTGTTTTCTCTTATGTGATTACTTTCACTGAAGTGCCATTTTCCTCATGTTCATGTTTCAGAACACCAAAGCAGTGTATGATGTCATTACCTTAAGTGTAACACGAATTTAGAATTTCATTTTAGAATCAGAGAAAGACAAAAAATGCATCAGCCATGAGGATATGTCAGGTCAGGATCAGATACTACGGCTTTATCAGAACAACATGCCCCTAATCTTGCTGTAGACGCAGTGTCTGCTGTTTAAAAGATGGAGAATGCCAAACTTAAAAGCAGAGGCATAATGTTGGTCTTAGTCTGCAGCCAACAGTGCAGTGAGAAATGTCCTTAAACTGGTGGCTTAGGTTGCTGAAGAGTTTTGCACACATGGGAGCTTTCTCCCATGTGTTAAGGACTTCCAGCTTCTCCCCCTCTATACCCCAGACTAGAGAAAGCTAAGGAACGGAAACACACTCTCCCTTGACTGCTGTCATTGCCTGGCTGCTGGATGGCTGCATTAGCAGTGGAGAAATGTGCAAATACTCAGAGTACCCTGTGGTTTCTCTACCCTGAGAGGACAGAGACAACTGCGCTCTGTGCTGAGGAAAGAAACAATTCATGATACCATCTTCATCTTTCCTCCTGTCCTGGAAACTGTGCCAAAGGTTCCCTGGATGCAGCCCAGGCACTTCCCAGGTGTGTTTCTGATGGCAAACCAACATAAATTAACAACAACCCTACTGACGCCGCTGTAGTTATATTGGTGAGGCTCAGTCAGCTCACAGAGAAGCTCATTTGTATTCTCCTCACCCTAATGCTGCAGCCTTACACACTCGCCGAGACAGCTTCTGATGCAGACTTAGAGTGTCACAGCTTGGCCTGACTCCGTGGTTCTCTTGGAAAGAGAATCTGTTGTCATTTTTATTGTACAGGATACCTTGTCCTGTGGTCCTCAGAGCACTGCTCCCTCTGGTACAGATAGAGGATACAGTGTTTTTTTAAATATTTATCCTCTTAGCAGCCTTAGTGGGTGGTGTTGGTAAAAGCTACCAAATGACAAAGTCAGTCATGGAGGCATGACTCTACCTACAGCTATCATATGTCCCTGTCTTTCTTACCTTCCATTTGCTCAAAAAAATCATTGCATGAAATACTAGCCAAGCCTCTCTCAGAATTTATTTCACTTGGAGTCCTCTATCATAAGTGTGTATGATTTACTGTGTAAATGACTATGACTAAAATTACTTGGCAAATTTTCTCTGATATTACATTGTTTTGAGCACTTATTTCTCTGGATGAGATGTTTACACACTTTGAAAAAGAGTTAATTTTAAAGCACTGCAGTAGAACAAGGATTAATTCTATCCAAGAAACGGACACATTTGTCCTCCAGTGCCTTTTGTCAGGCACATGAGATCAGATATCCAGTGTAGATATGCAAAGTGTGGTGCATGTGCATTACTCATATTCTGGCATCCACTTGTGGAGTTACACGTAGACTGTGTGCTCGGAAGAGGTCTTGCAATTATCCTGTACTTACATACAGGCTTTGCCTGAGATAAACTCCTGCTAAGCTCAGTGATAGTTCTCCAATTGATTATCTCAGAAATATGATTGGAATGCATAATTACATCATCAATGGTATGTTCATACTTGAAATGTTTACTGTTCAACAGTCCCTTATTTCAGTGAAGTCAGTTTTTCCAATGATCTGTTGTACTGATGAGTTTTTATGTCAGTACTGCTCTACCATGTAGAAATCACACAAGGACCTTTGGCTTACAAACTGACATAACTTAAAGTGAAGAAATAGGTTACAGCTATATAAAAAGCTAAGTAGCACTAGGGAGCATCCCTCAGCATCGGAACTTGGTTGTCTGTACCACAAAATTCTTAAAAATCCTCACTGGCATTGTTTTATCTTGGGTCAATTAACACTTTCCCTTCCAGTTCCTGGAGCTAGCATGGGCCACAGACCATTCCCAGCAGGTAGTCTGTATATGACCATGCTGTTTTAGAGAAAAAAGAGTTTAGGAGTAGGGATACAGTAGTATCCCTTACAGTAGTAAGGTTGTTCCATAATAGTTGGCTTCAGTGCCAGAGCCAAGACTCAGGCACATTTAAATCACTATCGCGGACACTGTTGCAAATATTTAGGGCATGGAAAAAGCTTCTGGAGGTATTGAAACAAGTTTATTTCTTACTCAAAACTATTTCCAAACTCTCTTCTTTCTT
>JAYRBT010000093.1:54141763-54164489 GCA_036023395.1 Myiotriccus ornatus | reverse complement strand
TCTTGTTTTGCAACTTGACAGCTCACTCCGTAGAGCCCTGCTGCTATGCAATTTTCCAGCCTCCATCAGCAACAGCTGTACAATTGCTGGAATGACAATATTTACACAAGAGAGAGGTTTCTTAAGGGTATGGTTAAAAAATGCAAATTGAATCTGTTTTTGGCTTGTTTGTTAACAGTCAAAATTGTTTTAAAAGCTTAGTAACATAAACAAGGAAATCACTACTCTCAAGAAATCTCTAGAAACCTGCATGAAACAAGGAGAAAATAAGTACGATTTTGCAGTGAAATAAATCTGCCTGAAACCAACCAGACAGTGCACCACGCCAAGCAAATGCACCTTTTCTGGCCAACCCAACAACAGACATATCTGCCATGAAGAAATACCTACTAAGTTTCAAAAAGTCTTGGGAAGTTTCTCTGAATTCTTCCACTTTCTGGAGCCCACATTAAAAAATGGGTGCTGGACAGAGAGAAGGAGAGCAGTGATCCCTCAGGAGAGATCCTGTGCCACTGATGCCTTCCCTGGCCCCTTCCTCTGCTCTGGATGCATGGCCAGCTGCCCAGCAGCAACAGAGGGATTTATTCCTAGAGACCCTGACACTTAGGTGTGCTCTCACTTTCCAAGTAATTACAAAGAGGTTGCAATGCTTGCTCAGCCAAACACAAATGAATAATTACCTATGCTTTTCTTTAATAGTGTGTTTAAAATCTACAGGTATTTCACTCTGTTCTCAGGTGAGGAATGAAATAATTGCATTGTTGCTATGGAGCAAATATGCAGGCTCCTAGTTTTTTTAAACTTTGTACTACAAAGCAGCCTATTCAAAAACCAGCAGCACAGGTCCGCATGGCAGAATACTATTTTTAATGGCTTCTTTTTAGTTGCTTTCTTTCTATCCCTAGAGGTTTGGATTTTTCACTTTAGAAGAAATCTTTGTTTATTCTTTATCTGAAAGCTGTTGTTTTTACATAATCATATGACTTTGGGAGCCAGAGTCTTTGAGAAAGAGACAAAGAAAATTCTGGTAAAACTAATGACAACTGTCAAGGCAATGTAGGAAGCTTCCAAAGCTTCTCATGCTATTTCCAAGGTACTAGTAATACTATTATAGTACAATAGTATGTAGTATGATAGTGTATGTGGTACAGTATACACTGTATTTTTCTAGGATTTTAACTATACCATCATCTAGAATGGTAAGAATGGCTTTACCCTTTGTTCCAGTATCAGTTAACAGGTTGTTGTTACAAAGGTGTCTTTCCTTTTCATTACAGTAGTTAACGTTGGCTGCAGTGAAAGGAGATAAATACCTCCTGAGACACTTCTAATAGACCTGTCTGCATCAGCTCTTAACATTAGTGCATGTGTAAAAAAATGTGTCATGAGATATTCTCACTTCAAACAGTCGTGACCAGTGCTTTTAACACGGATGCAACACATTTGCTCTGAAGATGTGAACCGGAGCAGCAGGAGGTTTGAGCTTTTCAAAAGAGCAGACTCTGCTGCAGACAAGGTCTGTCTGGTTACACGGCTGGGACTGATCAGCCCATGATGTCTGATGGAAGACAAAGCCACAAACACATGGTCTTTGAAACAGCCAGCAAGGAACAATGATTTCATACGAAATACGCCCCATGCCCAAAAATTTGGTTTTGAATGGTGGGCAATGGTTTTTATGTGGCCCTGCTCTATGTTTCAGCCCAGTATGCAAAAACTGCCTCTTTCCTGCAACTTCTGAAAAAAGTTTCTGTGCAGTGCTTGGTCTTCCCCTTACTGCATTTTTTAAAAAATGAAACTAAACACTGGGCCCTATTCAGCTGAAAATAACCCCTGCATCTGGTACTGCCTGAGCTCTGTGAGTCTCTCGTTCTCTAAAGATATTTATACAATTCTTAAAGGAAAAATATCCCTTTTCCAGCTGCCATGGAGGAGGCCATTAGACATAATGATGATTCCATCCAGTAGAGCTGTTGTTCTGTTCTCTGTCACAGCAGAGAAAGTTGTGCCTGTCCACAGTATTTAAGTCTCTAGGGACTAATAGGGCAGCAGAGCGTGCTGGCTGAAATTGTTTTTATTTCTTGGCCAAGCTTGAGTAAGAGAAATATTAACAGATCTTTTTCATACTCTGGTATTTCAACTGCCCCTTCTAGACTTAGAATGTGGAGAAGTATGCGGATGGAAGAAGCAATTTATAAGGTTTCATGGCAAGAATCTCTCAAAAAGAAAAAAAGTGGGGGGTCATCCTGCACATTTCCTCTTGATTTCTGTGAGCAGTTTAAAGGGAGAGAGAAGATGGATTTGTGATTTGCCTCCACCTGAGGCCAAGTGGGTTTTGTGCAGTTTCCATTTTCCTGTTTCTCAAGAGTTATTCTGCACATATTGTGAGAGAATGAGATGGGAATTAACAGTGGAATTAAATAATAAAATGTACAAAATACAGAATCAGGGAAAGCTTAAGGAAGGAGGGGAACTCTAAGGGGATTGCCTTTTGTCTCTCTGTTTGAGGGACAGCTCGTACCCAGAACTGTGATACAGATCACTGTCTAGCATGCAGGAGCTTGTATGAGTTTCAGAGATTTCCCACTGGAAGCAGCCGGAATTGGAATAAGCCTGGTAAAAATGCACAACAGATAGACTAGGTATCTTTAGTCTCCTAAGGTAAATAGCAATTCCAATTTAAGACTGATTAGGATTAAAGGAGAACAAAAGTAGTATTGAAACAATATCTGTTGCAGAGGCCAAAATATACTCTACTTCAGAAAAACAAAAGTTGAGCCTATTATATGTTAACCATCTGTGGTACTCTGGTTGAAGGAAACAGATTGTTTGTTCTAGATGTCCTTGTCCCTTTACAAATACAGCATGTGGCAGTTCAGAGCTTTTAAATTTCTTCCTTGACACTTTGATTAAGAAGGGCAAACTTAGACCAAAAGGTGAAGTTACACATATTTATTCATTGTATGAAAATGTTACTGGATTTCTGTGCATAAAATTTCATCTGGAAAGTTTGCTGCAGTAAAATAGGCAGAACTTAGCAAATTATGATATATTTTAGATCACTTACTACCAACTACATAGTACACTGTTTAATATTAGATTAAACTGTGGTTTGTTTCTCTAATGATGGCCTGAGTATTTGACTTTTTTTTTTGCATAGGAGATAGAAACACACAGCTCAGTAGGAAATGTGTTTGACTCGTCTTCCCCACTCTCCAGAGAAGTAGGGTCTCAGCCCTTCAGTTAATTATTCCACAGCTGCAGTTATTTAAATGTGTTTTAACCTTTATTACATTATTGTAATAAATGTTTACATTATTCCCAAAGGCCTTTGCCAAGACTATTTAAGCTGCTGATTTCTGCAAACCTGATTTGGTGTAAAAAAATTAGGCATGCGTTCAACATGGAGCATACACATAGTTCCAGCGAGTTAAATAGTAACTTTGTTTAGGGCAACAGTGCTAAGCCTACATTAAGCATACCTTGCTCTCCAAAGAAGATGCTAGATCTTTGATTTGTAACCACTTGCAAAATACTGGGACTTAGTGGGCATTCCTGGCATCCATTTTCCTCATTTCACAGCCAAAATTTCCTCAGGAGTAATTGGGGCACCACAACAGCCAACTCAGCTCAATAAACATCCCAGTGGCTCACCTGTACTGCCCAGTGCAGAGCCGTTTTGAAGTCCTTGTCCACCAGAGTTGGGTCTGCTCCCTTGTGCAGCAGAGTCTGGGTGTGCTGGGGTCTGTTGTGGAACGCAGCCCAGTGGAGTGAAGTCATTCCCTGCAAGCCACAAACCCGGAGGGGATATTACTGTTGTTCACAGGAGCACCCTTCAAGTCTCTATAGATAAGGTAGGCAGTTGTGAAACCATTCAGGATGAACAGATTCCTCCCTCTCCATCTTGATTTGAAATAATTAGCAGCAGCTTCTGAATTAGGGGGGTCATAAGAGGGAACCTAGCAATAAGCTTTTTCTCAGAATTAATTTTCTGAGAATTATTATAGAAAATAATAGAAAATGCTTCCTCTGTATGTGACTACATCATGTTATAAACAGTGTGTAGTCAGGACCATGATGGGGGGCAGACAGTTCCTCACTGTTCAGCCTGGATCCTGTGAGAAAAGCCTGTTTTAGACTGGTGCTTTGACATTACACAGTGTGATGGTTACGTTTAGTCTTATCTTTGATCCAAAATAAACATTGTAAACTAGTACTATAGCTGGCACTGCTCAGCAAGATAAAGAACTGACACAGTGATGTCAACAAAAAAGTCACAATATAAACATATTTACTGTTTTGACAGAAAACAAAGTGAATGATAAGCTGTTCACTGCACTGTCATTCCGTCTTAGCTGCATCCAGTTAGTCCTGGTAGATCAGAGAATTCATGGCCTGTATTTGCACCATGAACATTGTTACACAAACCTATATTATACTCTATATCCATAAAAATTAAGATTTTCTACATATTTACTCATTTACTGTGTTTATTAAAAATTGCAGTGTTTTTCTGGTGTGGTTACATTTTATTTTGAGCAGGTGTTGTTTACTCTCTCTGAGTGGGAAAAAATGCATTTCAAGGGTCTTGTTTGGTTTCCAAAATGGTAAGAGTGGAAAAGAAATTAAAACTTGAAATAGAACCCCACAAAGCCAACTGATAACAACTCAGGTAAATTATGAGCTATAACACATTGATACAGACAGCTTATCAGTGCATTAATAGTAGGGGTTGTTTGCAGTGATTTGCTGACTAAAAGCTTGAATGCCTAAACATTAATTTCTCTCACTCATCATCTTCTAAGTCCCTAGGTGGCTTAAGTCTGGGTGATGACGAAACAGAGCGCTTTAACAAGAGCGGTTTTGTTTTTACTTATGGTTTGCAAAGCTTAATCATGGGGATTTTGGTTTTGTAAAACCAAAACTGAGGGTTAACTCCCGCTCTAACCGAAATTAATGGGAGGTCTGCCAGTGATGTCAGTAGTTCAAGATTTTGACACAAGGGACTTAATACTGTTGACGGACACTTGCTATTTGAGTGATATAAACGAGTGATATGAGGCTTCACTTAAATGATTCCCAGGTGGGAAATGGGTACTCATTGCTGGTTCTGGAGAGCAGGAAAAAATCACTGAGAAAGGAGAAGCTACAGTGTACCAGGCCAGCTTTCTGTCATCCTCTCTCTCTCTCTCTCTGGACAAAAAAGGTCCTTGAAAAATCAACTTTCTTTCTGTTTCTACGGTAGTAACTAGCAGAATCAGCTGTAACATAAGAGTGTAAAACCATGGGTAGGATTCAAAGATCTCTCTAGTACAGGGACACAGTTCAAACAGGTCAGTAGCAGACAAAAAAATATAAGGAACAAGGCTTGACAGTATACTGCCACCTAATATTTGGTAATCAGGATAAAGAATTCCTATGTCATTTAGACCTCCACAGACCTCCACAGGGCAATGATGCATTTTCTGAAAAAGTGTTTATTTTATTTTTCTTTGAAACAACCACCTGGTAATTTCTGTAGGTGTTCCTACAATTTTATATGAAAAAAAAAAAAAAAACCAGCTAGTAATAAATCTCTTTTCATCTTCTCCATGCAATTTATGTTACCATGGATTTATATGGTCCTTCTGACATAGCTGCCAGGCTGAAAGCCCTACTGTAGTTTGTTTGCTCTAGTTGTTAGCCTGCCCATGAAAGGAAGCTGCTCCATAAATATTATCATCTTTGTAGTCCTTTTTCTGTTCCTTTTCTTGTATATCCTTTTTCAAACTACTTTTGTGTCTGACACTTGCCATGTGGCAGTACCAAGGATTCAGACAGAGCTTCCTGTTTTGTTCTCTATATCCTTTCCACTACTATGTACATTCCATGTGTCCTTTTTGAGGACCCAACCAAGTAAAGTGCATCGAGCTGTTTGTAGCAGGAGCTCCCACACATGGGTCTTCTACAGCAGGCAACAGCTGTCTGGCTGTCTAGCCCACACCGTTTGATTTGTGCACAGTGTTACCACCCTTGAGTGGCATCTGTCGGTAGACCGCTGTTTGTGAGAGGAGGCATGAAAGTGGTATCAAAACTGTCAAAGTTGAAGGTCCAGCATAATACAATCTTTAAGGTGAGACAGCCAAACATAAGGATGCAAAAAATAAGGAGCAATAGGGGACATAAAAGGACTTTTTATGAAAGAAAAGCCTGGGAGAAATACACTTGTGCCCAGATTCAAGGCTTTTTCAGGGAATGTTTCTTCGCATTGTCGTCTCACAGGCTTCATAAGTAAACGCACAGAAAGCCACAGCTGTGGAAGCTGTGAAACCTCCAGATGTATTTTTTACTGTTTATGTGTTTGTGCATTCATCAGGGTGTTTTTTCCAAGTGTCAGATGGGAAAACTGAAGTGTTTTACTTATGCCAAGAGAACAGCTCTATTAGCTGCAATCCTTTGTGAAGATGCACATTTTTCAGAAAACATGAGTATTCAGGACTCAGTACTGACTCTTGAACAAGTACATTGTCCGTGCCAAATAACAGTGAGATGGACTAAAAGTTCCAAATTGCATGTAGCAGTGCATTACAGCAAAACATTACAGCTTGAAATTATGATCCACAGTGTCATGCAATTCATTAGCAACATATTTCTACACCAAGACAAAGCGTATGTCTGGTTTAGGATGTTGTGAGGAGGGTGTGCAAACCTTTCAGTGGATAAGGAAGAGGAAATACTAACAGCCCCCTGGCCATTCTGGCACTGTGGAGAAGAGACATGTCCTTGAGCAATTGTTATAATGAAGCAAAATGTATGAAAAGACACTCA
Organism: Myiotriccus ornatus; assembly: GCA_036023395.1. Lineage (NCBI taxonomy): Eukaryota > Metazoa > Chordata > Aves > Passeriformes > Tyrannidae > Myiotriccus > Myiotriccus ornatus. The sequence continues at coordinate 54,157,682 of JAYRBT010000093.1, read as the reverse complement.
GAATCTCTCTTGTGTCTTGGTTTCTCTCTTTCGAGAAAAATATATGTGGGAAGTTAACAGTCTCCTATGTACTCTTATATAATACACAGAGGACACAATTCTGTATGGATCACAGAACAGCATAAATTTTGTAGTTCCATGGCTGTTCGTGTAATACCAGCTCTTTGATTCTTTTCCTGAGAACAACAGTTGAATCATGGGATCAAGGAATCATAGAATCACAGAATGGTTTGGAGAGTATCTCGTTCCAACCTCCCTGCCATAAGCAGAGACATCTTTCAGTAGACTAGGTTGCTCAGAGCCCCATCCAACCTGGCCTTGAACACTCAGGATTGGTAAAGCTGGAGATTCACTCCAGTGTCTAACTTCAGAAGAATCAAAGGCAATTTTTGTTCTTGGTAAGTCATTTAAGAGACTGGTTCAAGGTACTTCACAGTCATCTAGATGGTTTATTAGCCTACAGGTGCATGGTGCATAGTACGAAAAAAGAGATACTTTACAGAGTTCAGCAAAAGCATTACAGAAATTTTTGACTAGTGCATAGTCTCATCATGGAAGTGATTGTACAGTGGACTCTTTCTGGACAGAATGACTTCTAATCCCCTGGAGCCTGGGACTGTGACTTCTAGAACAAGCTCACTTACCTCATTGTCCTGATGATTAATTTCACTAAGATTTGACTGCTGCAGAAGCACGCTCAGAAGCCTGTGGAAGCAACAACATAATCAGTGTGCTGTACTCCTGACTAAACTTGAAAAACTGACAGTTTTTTAAAAAACAAAATGTGCAATTTTGTGAAAAATCAGTATCAGTGATGAGCACAGGTCAGAATCTTTGGTCTGAGCTTTGTCACGTGAGAAAAACAAACATGGCTTTGTAGCTTACTGTAACAATGAAAGTTTAGTGCTGGGAATTAAAAGCAGATCCACTAGGAATAATTCTTGTGCTCATTGCCAGGTTAGAATTAGGGTGTGTAATACTATACATGTGTGCAGTTTTTGGCAGCTTAGCAATTTACTGTCAACCTACTTAACAATGTCTTAAACTAACAGAAACGCCAGCTTCTGCAAGGATTTTTCACTCTATTTAATTCTTGGAGTAATGTTATGTAGTGTACACATTTGTGTGTATGCATGTGTTGTATACATACTTACTGTATATTTACACACACAATCTCCAGTATTTTACAAGGCCTTACAGTATGTCTCTGGAATAGGGACATTGTTATGGTATAAAACATAGCAATGCATGGGCTCACATTTTACTGAATACTGGACTACAAACACTCCCCTCTGGTGGAGGGAATATTTACAATAAAGTAGTTACATGAAATATTATTCAAGTGCAATAATATTTTCAACACTTCACGGATTTTGTTTTTCTCTTCCTTTTGGTATCCTGTGAAGATGTTCTGAAATCACTATAGGTTTGACAAAGATGGTTGTGTTTTATAGTAGGATGCTAAGTGTTTGGATCATGTATGTGGCTGGACCATGGAAATGGAAAACACCATACTGTTACAGCTTTAACAAAGCCAAATAGCAAACATCCTAATACGAATGTACAGTTCTTATGATTGTAGCAAGACGAAGGATATATCCTAGGGGATCATTGTGCAATTCTGTGGCTCATCTGGAATTTTCATGAGTGAATTTGTGTGAATTTGCTAGAAATCTTCAAAACATAGACATTAAAAAGGCATGCTCTTTTGCAAGGAAATTAAAAGATGGTGAAGTGTAAAGGAAAGAAGTCTGTACAGAGAACACACAGACTAATGTATACAACCCTCATTTATTCCCATGCACAGGAGACTGAATGAAAAACTTTGCTGCTTTTCCTTAGGTCAATTTTCAACAACTTTCTGTATATTTTCTGGATTGAACTGTGCTCAGGTGTGTGGATCAGATCAGGTTGAGAATGTTGCTTATCAAATTTGTTCTCCCCTAACAATAAGAAAGAACTAGATATGTAAATAATTCAAAGGAAGATATTTACAGGTGCTTAGGGATGATTTTGGCCATTCTGCAGCTTAACAGCTTCTCCATTGTTAACACCTTCTTTGGGTGCCAAAAGCCCAAAGTCAAGTTTTTTTAATGTCAAAAATACGTAAAGAGTGATTGCTGGGTAGATCCCAGTGTAGGGATTTTGCTTTGACTTCAAATACTTCTGCATATGGATACAAATACTTGTAGAGTTACACCTCCTTTTCTGAATGGAGTCATATCATAGGAACTCTGAAAAGGATGACACTTTACGATTGCTGTGATTAGTTTGGTAAATGTTTGTAAAAGGAAAGAGAGATTTTATGGTCATTTAGCACAATCACTCAGAACTTCAGAAAATCAGTGCCTGAAAACAGGCTCTGGTAAAAGTGGACTACTGAGCAAAAAGCAATTGAGATAACCATAATATGCTTGTAAAACCCATTTATCACATACTTTTAGAATGTGATACAGGGCTCCATGGTCCAACCCCAGATATGATCAATGAAACCACTGTATGTGAAAGAAATCTAATTCTTTGGACATAGAACCTTTATCAACAACAAACTTTGGCTCACTTACATTGTTAGACCATTATGGCAACACAAGTGCTGCCATTTAAGTATATAGATACCCAACCATGCAGCTGAGATTTCTCTGATATCTGCTCTTAAAGGCATAGCTCAGGAACAGATTCTCTTTCCACCTTGCCTGTTAGGCTCTGTGGGATGCACTGAAGCACATAAATCAATTATCAAATCAACACATAAACTGCCTCTATCTTTCCACGTAGTTCACATGCTGCCTCCAGCACATATGGCTGTAGTAGTGGACTGCCAGCTTTCAGACTTGGCTGAAAAAGCATTTTATAGCTGACCACTGCATGTTCCCTTTTGGCAATGACATAGGATTCAAGAGAGTGACAGTGACCTCAATGGAAAAGAGTCCCCCCCAGTGCCCCAGGTATGTGTTCTGGGCATGGGGCAAACCAGTGGGAAGACAGGGGAAAAGGAATTTATCAACTGGTAACCTCCTGTGAAGAGCAAAGAAAGGTCTTCCTGTACCCATGGAGAACATGAAAAACATTCAAGGAACCCAATGTATTCCTGGGAAAGCAGATTACTGTTTCCTTTCAAGTAGCAGCATGCGCAATGTTGTACAAACATTGTCTTCTTTCCGTGTTGGCTTTGTTTAATGATAGTGATCTCTACTTCTGCAGAAATCTCAAACTATTCTCTCCAAGTGATGCATGAAAAGGAATGACAATGTGGAAAATTAATAAATATGGTAAAAAAAGGCTGGAGAGCAGATCAGCAGAAATGCCCAGAGGTCTGGGTTGGTATGATACGGTGACAGCAGCAAAATTGTAGACTCCGTGATTACGTCACATGAACATTTTGCATCTACTGAATGTTTTACCTGTCTCTATTGTCTTCCCATCCCTCTTTACTCAGGAGAGTTTTTTCAGTGAATTTATTCAGACGTACAAATCAAAATTTGTTAAACCTTCCTATTGTCACAGGCTAGAATGAGACAAAGAGAATCTTTCTTTAAGAGTTCCTGAGGAGACACTCCGTAGTTTTTACTCCACCTTCAGTAAAAGTAGTTAAAAATGAGCCAGACCACTAATCCTCAACTTCACCTTTATAGAAGGGGTTCTCAGAGAGGTTGTAGTGTGGAAAATTTTTCCATGTTTGCTGTTCTACTCAGAGGAGAAGTCCAGAGAAGTAGCTTCTTGAAATATTTCATGTCAGCAGGTAGCAGAAAGGTATTTGGGCAGGGAAAAACCAGGGTTTCAGCCTCTGTTATAATATTTTTACTGTCCTCCAGCTCTTGTGATCTTAAACCAGGCTCCTCACTTTACCTGGCCATCCATCACTGGTACACAAGTGTGGTACAATGTTTTTCCTCCTTTCTACCCTCTTCATGATAACTACTGAACAAAGCAGCAAGTCACACACAAGTGCTGCTGTCACAGCTGTTTTTCCTGACATGGGCTCTCCTTGGGTTGCTGACTACCTGTTGAGATTCAACCAGCCAAAGCTGTGGGAGCCTGGGACATACCTCACATCAGGCTCTGCAGTTGCAGCATATAGTGGCAACCTCCCGGTTTTGTCAGGTATGTTCTGCTTAGCACCATTCCTGAGCAAGCTGACACAGCCTTCCAGCCAGCCCTAAAACAGAAGAGCACGTCAAAGAGGAAAGTGAAATGTATCAGGCCAGATCTTTTCTTTTTGGTGCTGGCATTCGTGTGTGACTGCAGCCATTTCTGCCAGCAGAGGAACTGGCTTTTTTTTCCCCCCAGTTGAGGTTTTTCTGCACTGAGAGTGGTTCTCTTTAGAGCCCAGGTCTCAAACTAGCCTGGTGATTAATTTCTCTGATAAGGCGAGGTGTTTCATTTACACTGTACTTTGTTTTTTTCTGCAGCTGTGGCAAGTACTGGCTGCCTAAACAGTGATTAAAACACTGTTTAAAACACAGTTCCTGTATCACTAGCAAATGCTATACATATTCTTGCACGCGAATAAAATTATGCTAGATTAAACCAAGAACATGAACATTTAATCTCATTTCTTTTGTGAGATTTTAGCAGGGACAGCAAATCACTAGTAAAAACCCCAGAGCGTCATCTTATAAACATTCTTGGAGAAGTTTGTATTAGTGACAATGCTAGACTGAAAGTAGCACCAGAACAGATGGGATGAATCAGTTCTTGGACTAAAACCGTCTACTGATCACCCCAGCATAAAAGCAAGTAAACAGTCTGGTTGTATGTTGTAACTGCATAAATCTTTCAGCATATATATAAGTCCCAGGGAAATCAAGCATCAGTTTAAGTGTTTTGCTAAAATTTCCACAGGCAGTTGGTAAAGACCATTCCCTCCTATGTGAGCTATATTGGATTGGCATTACCGGCATTTTTAGGGAAAAGGGGTGGAATGGTGCAATCAGAACACACCTGTTGGAGCTCTTAGTGGAAGTACAAGACCACCAAATCCTGCATGTGATTGTGACTGTGCAGGTCTGCTGAATTCAGTTCTGGACTGACATGTCAGTCTGGACAGATATCACAGCAAAATGCTCTCTAGACCTCTGGTTATATCCATCACAGAAACAGAAATGGAAACTTCTAAGCCTGGGTGGTTTAAATCTTTTCCAGTAATTTCTTTTTTTCCCAAAGAATATTTTTTCTCCTCCGGGAAAAGAGGAAGGAAAAAAGGAACATGACACTAATTATGGAATTTTTTGGAAATGTCTTGCAGAGAAAATGTTTGTTCTCAAGTAAGTGGGGCATGCTCCTTGTACCAGATGAGACTGCCTGTTTTGCTATTTTCTATCCTTATTTTCATGCTGAGCGTTGCAAAGCTAAGCAGAAGCATTGTTTTTATCCTGAATTTTTGGGAAGAAACTAGATGCAACGGACATCACTTAATTAGGCAGCCACAGTATCTGTTTAAATGGGTTAGCAGTCATCCAGCCATAACTCATACTACGCAGCATGGGTGAAAATTCCTTCTTTCTGTCCAAATAATAATGGAAGCCCACTCTGCTTAGATTACTTGGTCCCCATTCTCTCTCTGAAACCTGAATTACCTCCTGCAAGGAGTAAAGGACTAAGGAGAAAAGTACCATCCTTGCTGCTTCAGACAGGTGTGCCACATCTCCCTTCCCAAATGTTTTAGTGAGGTGTCTGCCCCTACTGTCACTTGCATGTAGGTTGATCAGGGGATTGGATTGCTTACGATCTTAACATCTGGTACTTGCAGCACGCTGAATTTCAGTTTTCAACCTGGCCATGCAAAGTCCAGCACTACAGTGAAGAGAAGCAATGCCCTGGCTCATGTGGTGTGCAGGAACACCAGCCTGCTGACCACCAGAATTTGAGACAGGAGTGCCCTCACTGGAGCATAAATACCTGCTGCTGTGAGAGGGGAAGAAGTTAATCTGCATATTAAGGACATGAGGGGACTTCCTAGTGCACAGAAAAGAAGTGATTTTCTTGAAACCACACAGAGGACCCTGAATCCTACTGAGATCCTCATACCATGCACTGATTTTACAGCCCCAAAGAGAAAGAAGACTCTGACAGGAGTCCTGATCCTCTTCTAATAGTCATTGCTCCAGCTTTGCATCACAGCGAAGTTTCAAAAACAATTCCGCTGTTGTCTAGAAACAAATGTTTTGCATTTTTTTTCCTTCTGCAGTATAAACAGAGATCTTTTCTGGTCTGCACATTTACTCCCTTCACTCTATCCTTGTCCCCCAAGTATTGGTACCAGATAAGTTGCCAGAGATAAACTGGTACGTCCATAGGCATCTTGAGTATTAATATTGGCTCCCATCTTCACCAGAAGCTTCACTGTATCAACCTGGCGTCCTGACACAGCATGCATCAAAGGGGTGCAACCTGGGGAAGAAAGCCGAATTTTTTTTACAATTTTTATTTTGTCAAAACCTAAGATACAGTTTCTTATTTGCTACTGTTAGCACTGGCAAAGTAGCAAATCCTTCCTCTGGCAACTGTCCAACAGTTGTACTCAGCTTTTTCTAAGCAGGAAGTAACTGCTATGCCACTTACTGACCACCAAGTTTAAAAAGAGTGTGACTTCATTAGCAAAAGCTTTGCCTCATTAACTCTGGTCCTGGAGGAAAACGTGCTTTTCTGTTGACAAGTTCCCAAAATGAGCTTTTGGTTTTGTACACCATTTTGGAGGCTGAAAGTCTTCAGAATGACTAGTAGCCAGATATGGTGCTTGGCTAATCTTCTCAAATGCTGGATTTGTTCTTTCTCTATGTATTCAAAACAATTATGAAATCAAGCCCTATCCCTTGCAAAGGTATATGTGTGTGAGTTTGTGCTTTATGTAGACAACAACTTAATTTGAAGACTGGATTTGCTCTAGGATATTTTCTATTTTCTTAAGAACTTCTTAAATATTCTGCAAGCAATTTCTGTGCTGTAAAAAAACGGAAATCCACATTCAAACCTAATATTCGACTTTCATCACAAAGTATTATGATGTCATTTAATTGCTTCCTCTTCCTTCCAGTCTGTTAACTGCTGAAAAACAGCAAGAGATTTTCCTGCAGAATCTGACAAATCAATTTAAAATTACTATGCTGAGCATAAACAAGTAAACATGAGATTAGAAACTGTAAGACACAACTGAAAAATAATTATTCTTACTGGATTCAATTAGACTGCTGAGGAAATGTGCTACTCAACCTGAGATCACACAGACTGACAGACATGCAGGATATGAGCTGTGTGTTTTGCATTGCACAACCCATCTTTAATTACATTTGTATGTACAGTGTAACAAACAAGTTAATTCTAGACATGAAATACTTCTATTTGCTGATCAGCCCATCTCTACCCACTCCACCCGCTCTTTGTACCTAGTCCCTCTCCCATTAAAGATCCAGACTGAGAGAATTTTATCTTGATTAAGCTTTTCCCTACTGACCAGTAAATGTTTTAAAGATAACAGTTAGAATGTTTGCTTTAAAGTGTAAAAACATTGGTAGCTAAGTAAAAGGTGTTTGAGATTAGAACAGACAGTGTTCATATATAAGAAACTGCAATTAAAAAAATACTTTTGATAAACAAAATCTTCCTTGAGAACAGCTTCCAGGAATCTGTGCCTCTAATTCACTTGGGAAATAGATGCATATAAACCTAGCCAATGTACAACAACTAAGCATTAAACAGTAACCTGGACACAAAATGAGCATAGTCTCACAGATAAAACAGATTATTTAGATGATTGCACATTGTACAACCAACCCTTTGGCAAACAATTACTTGACAAAATCATTCAATCTGTGACTGTACACATACTTTTTCAGTGCAAAAGACTGTAATCTTTTACTTCAGAAATCTGTAGAATGTAAGGCATCTGGCTTTGATAAAAATATCCTTTTTCCTTCCCTGAAATGACAACAATTTCTCAGCACCTCGGTAACTAAGATAAACTAATGATATTAATTATAGCAAAACAGCTTATTTGTATCCATATAAAAGTTGCAATTACAATTACAGGCAGATAGAAATACCCAAAACCTGCATTTCCAGTGGAATAATTAAAATTTATTCTGCTACTAAATATAATCTGCTGCACACAAAAATCAGGATAAAAATTTGGAAAATTTAATTGCAAGCTGAAGCAACAAATCTCCTGAGAACAAACCCAGCCTTCATTTACCCTCTCTGTCACAACACTCCAGGATAGAAGGATCTTCCCGAATCACTGCAGTCAGTGTGTTCACATCGCCATTGGCTGCTGCTTGGTAAACCACAGTCAAGTCGATCTCTTCTGCTGCATCAGCTGCAGGGAAGGAGCATGTCCATGAGTAAGTAGAGAGCAAGTACAAAAATGATAAACAGGGAAAATAATGACACTTACCTCACTGAGTTTTAATGATTATGTAACTTGGAAGTATATCTAAACAGCACTGTGGGTTTTGTTAGTCATCTGGAACTTGATTGTCACCATAACTTCTTCCAAAAACTTTCAGACATAGACACTGAAAGGACTTAAAAAAAAATTCTGGAAAGTTTCCACCTCTTTTAAGAAATTATACTAATATTAATGTAACATGAAATGAGAAAAAAATGAAGTAATAACTGAACTAGCTCATAATGTTGCTGGCTACACTTTTATGACGGAGGAAGAAATCAGGACTCAGCTGTTTGCAGTTTCAGTTTTATCCTTGCACCAGTCAGAAGACTGAGGCTTTTCACTTCCCTGTCCTGTCCAAGGGAAATCTCTTCTCAGGAGAGGGAACTTCTGGCAACAATAGTTTGTGTTGATTATTTCTACAAAAAGGAAAAATGGAATACTGCTTGGAACCCAGGATAAGTTTATTTTGTTTAGCAACTACAGTGTGAATTAATATTTAAACCAATGCCCTGCAGGATCTGTTCCTGATTGCTCCTCAGATTTTTCTTTCTAGAGAAATCGGTGTGATGATTCCTTCTTTGCTTGCAGACTAGTCATCCCATGTTCCACATGGCTACACCTCCTTTGGCTTCAAGTGGACTATTAACCTGTTAACTCTAGGAGTCAAAAGAGTTAAATTTTTGGTGCTGGGTCCAATCCGACACACTGGTAAAATGCTCTAGATATATGTATCTAGGTCAGACATAACCTCATGTTTTTGATCTCTATTAATTCAAAAAGAAGTACAGCAGCAGTGAGATCGGCTGTTCACAGTGGCTGAGGGTCTGTTGTGCTTTAACCCCAGATGCTGGTCTGCGGTATGGAAAATCCCTTTGGCCAGTTTGGGTCAGCTCTCCTGGCCATGATACCCCCAGCCTCTTGTACTCCTGCTTGTTGACACTGAAAAGTCCTTGACTTAGGATGAGCAGTACTGAGCAACAACTAAAGTACCATTATGTCACCAACATTATTCTTTCACTAAACACAAAATACAGCACTGTACCAGCTTTTAAGAAGAAAATTAACTCTATCCTAAGTGAAATCAAGATAGAGTCAGAGCTCTAGAACATAAAATTTGTCCAGCCACTGCACTACCTTGTTAACAGGAGAAAGTAATACTGACACCTAAAACACACTAGAGAGTTGATCAAAGGAAGGACAGATTAAGCGACTGGTGACTTATCTGTACCGTTCATATCTTCTGGAGATAGCATGACTATGTAAGCTGTGCAGAAAAAATGGAGATAGTTTAAAAAGAGTTTGAAAAATTAGTATAAAGTCTTTGTCATAATCAAATAATACAGTATTCTTAACACATTGATAGAAATATTTTAAACATCGTCATAAATATTTTTGAGTGATCTTTAAATATCATTGTAAAGCATTAGCCACACTATTCACGCTGTGATCAGACGTTGCCTCAGATGAACCTGAATGAGATCTGTGTTGGGATTTACAGCTCAATTCCCACGTTACCTTCTCTCCCTGTGGTGAATCAGCAGTCTGGACTTCAAAATTTGGCTGCCATGGAAACACAATCTGTTCTTACTCTGGAATAGTCTGTCAAAGCTGGAGCTCTGGCTGTGGGCTTTGGAAAATTAGAAAGCTGATGTTAATTCTGCCTTTGCCACAGATTGCCTTTCCATTGCTCCTCAACTAAAGAGAACCTAATTATTTTTTTCTTCTAACTGGTATTTTAAATTACAGATTTCATAAAATTCGGGAATAAAAATGTTAACCCGATTTTTTATTCTACTGGGGAGTCTATTGCTGAAGGAACTTTTCATTTGGTTCAGAAGATTTGTCCTTTGTGCCTGGGACATGAGGAGGGACAAAGAGTCATTGCCTCTGGAGAGTCATCATCAGTGACTACCATATGAAAAAAAAAGAAGTAACTTTACCACAGGGTCAGTTAATAATATTTCCTTATCACACCAGACTTGCAGACACCTCTCACGATTGCTAAACTCAGCAAAAACATGTTAGTAACAAGCTCAGGTCTGAACTAGTCCCTTACTCGAAGAGAGGTGTAGTTTGGGCTGGGTAGGAGGCAAGGAGACAGGACAGAGTTTGATTGCTTGTGTTGTTCCTCTTGGCCAGTCTCTGGAGGTATGCAGAAGGTGTTAGCCATAAGCACCAACACAGGTCCTCCCACAGTTTCATGTTGTGTACATCTGTGCAGTTACTGTCTGGATATGGTACAGAGAAGATGCTGCTGGCATCGGGAAAGAAACTATACGATGTACTGAGACACTGAATCAAAGGGGATCTCACCTGCTTTGATACATTACACATTTTGTACTTTTTTTGCCCTGTTAAGTACTGTTTTATCTTCCTGTTGTGAGCCAGGAGCAGAGAAATCCAACCACAAAGGGAAAATCTCTACCTCCTGAGCGCAGCAGTTGCTTACCCGGAGGGTGGTATGGCAGGAAGATGAGGACATGGATGCACACCTTCATGTGGGTCTCTGACTGCCTTTATCATCTAGGTAAAACCGAAACATGTCCCCTGCGCCTTTGCTTGTGCTTGGCTGAATCTGCCTTTTTCCCCAGAGTAATTATCCTTCTGTATGAGGAGAGAAAGCAAAACTCTAAATGAATGCATGGATGAACGAATGAGTACAGTTTTCCCCATGCCTGATCTTGCAGAAAACAGACTCCATTCCTACTTAAGGGATAGTGACATGAAGCCACAAGGATTCACATGTCCCCCTCAAGTCCTAGCTATCAGAGCAAGAAGAGGCAGGTGGACCAAGCTGCCACCCTGATGGCAAGGGAGCCTGGGCCAGGAGGAATTGATTAGTGCCCTTATTATTCCTCTGATATAAAGTAGACTGATTCCTAATTTCATTAATTCCATTTCTTTAGGGTGACACAATTTCCAGTGGGTGTCTTTAACATGATCCATATGACTTTACATGGTGGGTGAGGAGGAAGACAGATGTATGGTCTTCTGATGCTTCACATGATAGGGAGCAGAAAATGCCAGGAGGGCTTAGATGTCATTTATGCTGGATGCACTTGGTTCCAGTTGACACAACATCTACCATTTCATTTACCTCCAGCATACTTTGCCAAGGAAGGAGAGAGCATAGGCACAAAGCTCACAGGCCATTTCTTTTAGACACCTCCCTGAACAGAAGAGGAGTGGTTTGGAAAGTCGGCATTTTGCAGAAGGCAATAGTTAGGTACTGAGTGCTTGTGTCCCACCCCCCTCTGTGAGCTTACTCTGCTGGGGGGCTTGGTTGTGGCTGGGGCACCAGCACCACATGTCCTAGACGGATTGTGAACAGCCAAATGCCTGATACTCCATCTTCAAATATGCGAGAGTTACTCCATTACTATCTTGCAGTTCTCTAAATGCCAGTCCCATTTCACATACATTTTACATTTTATTTTGGAAAATTGCTGTTCTACTGGTGAAAGGAAGCTATCAGTCACCTTCAGAAAGGCAGAATGTCCAACTAAGAGCCAGCGTATAGAACCAGGGAGAAACTGCAGGCTGACACAACAGCAGTGTAGAACGGTCTGGAAGAAAAGACCAAATGACGTATGGGTTGTGACATCTTTTGTAGCTAAAATGCTGCAAAAGAATCAAAGTTAAAAGCCAATCTATCTGAAATAAGCTGCACTGTTTTAAAAGTGTGTCATTTCTTCAAGACAAAGTAGCTGTCTTTTGGTCAGAAAAGGGCGTATACAAAGTGAAACACAGAATGATCACAGGATTCCGAACAATGAAATTAGGCTGTTTGTGATATTAATTCTCCTCTGTTCTATGAAGAATGCATGTGTTACACAATTTGTGTTATTGGCTGATGTGTTGTTTTAAAAAATACATGTTAAAATGTTATGTAAGTGCATGCTTTCTTGTGCATTGGATTTTTAAGGTCTAAATAAATTTGCTGAAGCTTAATATACATGCTCTGACAATGCCTGATTTAGAACTTTCTAAAACACAAAGTATAGAAAACCAAAGATAGGATAATAGGATATTTCATGTTCATTGTGAAGAAGAAATATTTACGCATGTAATTTACTCCCCTCTCTCCCACAAACCTTGTCTCCACCACTAGCCATATGTGATTTCCTACACCTTGTTGTCAGGACACAACACTGGGCAGTTTGTTTGGTTTCAGCACATCAGTGCCAAAGGTCAGTGGGGGGTGGATGAGTGCAGTTTTTGGAAACTGTAGCTCACTCTTTAATATTATGGATTTATGGAATGCTTAACAAAGTAGTAATCCCTGTGTGCGCCTGGCTGTGCATGTACCAGTGCAGGCCTTTGTCTAGCTTTTCTGTTTAACTGGTAAACACCTGAAGCCAGGAACAGCACATATTTACTTAAATGCACTGAGCAGTACTGAGAGGGAAGGGATTTCTGGTTTGGGTGCTGCTTGCCTTCTGTAAGTCCCATGTTGCTATTGTTACTGTTACATTACTATTGTTAAGTATTATAAGATATTAATGAGCAGTACTATAGGATGTGTTGTAAAGAGACAGTATGATTTTCAAGCCTGGAATGCTGGTTTTTTTTAAATCTGTAGCAAGGAGAGTTTTCTGATGTGTGTGGGGGAGAAAAAAAGGTTTGTGGGGAACGTTGAATTACTTTTTAGGACCAACAGATATCAATCGAGTCTGTTTGAAAGCTATTTTGTATTATTCTATTGTTATAAACTGTTCCAATGAAAGACATTCTCCTTCTCCTTGCTTAAAAAAATTGTCTCCTTAAATCAGTACTGTGCCACAAAATTAAGATGGTATTTAGATAAAATCCACCATACACTGTTAGTTTCAAACAGAACACTATTTGCATGATAACCAATGAGTTCAATGTCTCATTGCTGTGCGTTTTATGCTCCTGCTCCCCATCCACCTCCCACGTGGATAGCAGGGAAGGCAAGCAGTAAGCCACTAATTACCTAATGAGCAAGCATTCCTGCAGTGGTGGTGAAGGGTGAATTTATCTGGAGGATTTGCTATGAGTAGCGTGTGACATGGACTGGAGATGATGCTGGCCAGGAATTAGAATGGGTCAATGCGGAGACTGCCTGGCAGGAGGAGGGGCTGCGGGCTAGGAGCAAAGGGAGGTAGAGGCAGATGTTGTCTCCCAACTCTCTCAGTTCTATCTGGATAAGCTGGTTAGGGTCAGTAGTCGCATGCATTGCTCTCTGCCCCCTAATCCATCTGGAAGCTTGACTTCTCTCCTTCCCTACCACTGGTGATATTCCAGCCTCCTTCCTTGCACTGCTTCCATCGGCTCCCTGGCAGCCATCCTCAAGGCACTAAGCATGCAGGGTTTCCTCTCTACCTCCCCCGTCTGAGACCTGCTGGGTCAGAATGTGATGCAGGGAATAGTCCTAGTGCTGCTCAAGTAGAGATCGAGAATGGCTGTTTGGAGCTGCAAAAGCTCAGTCAGCTCCCCACCTATGTCCTGCTGGGGAAAATGCTCCTTTTGTCATTCACATTGTTAGGAGCATCTGTCTCTATTCCTGCAGTACAGATCTACCTTCTACCATCAGACTTCCCTGCCTCCTTTATACTTCCTGATAGTATTTGTCTCTTGACACTCAGTTTTGCTTCCCACCCTCCCTGCCATTACATGGGGTGGGGTCCCAGCTGGACTGGTGTAAACCACTCCTCCCAAGACTCGCTCAGGCTTTAAGTGCTGCTGTGGCTGCAAGGTAGCCAGAATTCACCACTTTACATGGGCTGTATTTACTTTGGTTTCACCAAAGAAGTGTAGGCAAGCACAGACCTGTGGGACCTGGCTGCCCAGAGGGCACCACAGTATTTGTCTCCCTCCTGGCCTTCATCCTTGTTCCACAGCCAGCACCCTCACTGTGGGGCAGCATGGCCATGTCAGCTCAGACATTTTGCAAGTGTACACTGGAAACTGTGGCCACTGCACACACGATATTTGGCAAGTTGACTTAAAAGAGAATTTGTGGCAACATACATGATCAAACAGTGACAGCTTCCTGCTTTCAGAACATAAAAGGGATGCCACTACACTTGTAGTAGTCTAAGCTGTAAACCATAAAAGCTTATACTGGTAAATAAAGACACAAAACTCAACATTTAACTTCAAAACAGACAACAAAGACATATTTGCATTTCCATAGCAACTTTACAGTGTAGAAAATCTTCATGTTGGGGGGTTTAATGATATATAAAATTCACAATTATGGGAATACTCACCTATAGAGGTTAGATTTGCCAAAACAAAGTCGATCACTTGTCAGCATCTAATTCTTTTAGTGTAGACTTATGACAATTAGCTATTGTTAAATATTTACTCCATTTTAAACTGCTGTTTGCCAGTACTGCAGTAACTTTTAATATATATCCATAAGAGAATATACAATATAAAAATATATATGCATTCATCTCTCAGTGCTAAGCATACGAGTAAGCAGGTGCTGTTGCTATTCTGCTGAAAAATTTATTTTAAAAAATCACGGTAGCAATAGACTGAAATATCTGTCTGAAACTGATGGAAGAAATTCCTTTATGTGCAAACAAAACAAAACTGTACTTCTCCAAAAATTTATGTTCTTCATTCTGTCAAGTAATCTTAGTACATTTGCATGGGATGCATGGGAGGACCAAAGGATTTTGAAATTAGTAGCAGGTGACTTACCTTTGTGCTGATCAAACACTGACGATGAACTGAAATCCATTGTGATCTACCTAATTATTTACAACCAGAGCAGACACATACCATCTCCAAGGTTTTCAGGGAAGAATCTCATGTATTACACTACACAGTGCAACGACAGCTGTTACTAGTCTTCCTGTCAGAGAATGAAACTCGCTTTACGGCTGCAGGTTGTAGACCAGGCAAGAGCCTGATGGAAACACTGTATTCTTAAAAGGACGTCCCTGGAAGCTGAACTGAGATTCTGAAAAATGTCACGTCTTCAGCGAGTGGCACTGCCTACGAGCAGCCGAGAGACGCTGCGGCTCCTCCAGCCCCAGCAGCCGAGGGCTGGGTGAGTGGGACTGGGCTGGCAGACGGAGCATGTGCAGAGCTCCAGCGCAGATCGGGTGCAGGCATCCATCCCTGCTCCACGTGCTCCAGGGATGGACAGCCCTGCGGGCAGCTTGCCTGGGCACTCACCCAGCATGTGGCTGAGGATGGTTTGTGAAACGATGCTTTCACACATCGCCTGATTTAGCTCCTTCACACAGAACACAGATCAGCAAATTTAGAGTTAGTTAAAGTACAATGAAGGGATAATAACTGACACATTACTGTGACTGGAGTGGACAGTGTTAGCTACAACTGCACAGCACAACAGATGGAACAATGCACAGCTGTGCTGGTTTTGGCTCGGGTAGAGCTAATTTTCTTCAAAGTGTAGTAAGTAGTAGTAGTTTAATTTACTCATCAAATTAGTAACAGTAGTTTACTCATGAAATTGTATTGCATGTTATATTCTTATACATACATATGTTATTGTAATCACTGTTCTGTTAAGGTTGGGAGACTGTA